>KE153447.1:8401-27241 GCA_000411095.1 Aethionema arabicum
TACGTTGATATGGGACTCGTCTTCTTCCGGTAGTTGATTTGTATCTCGGTTTCGCACAAAATTTACATGCGTCTAGATTTTCATCATCTTTCCAGAAAATCATGCAGTTGTCGATGCAAACATCAATCATTTCCGATGGTAACCCAATACTCGAAACCAACTTCTGTATTTCATAGAAATTACCCGGAGCAAGATTATCTTTTGGTAAATACTCATGAAATAGTGCAGCCCATTTATCCAAATTTTGTTCGCTTGTGTTATCTTCACTTTTAATTGTCATCATTCTAGATGCTAATGACAATTTAGAAAGACCTTCCTCACACCCATCATAGATTGGTTGATTTGCAGCATCCAACATATCATAAAACTTTTGTGCTTCAATGTTGGGTTCTTCCAACATATCTTCTCTAGGATTATTACCAAAAGTAGTTGTTGTTTCATGGAAAGCATTAGTAACCAGATCATTAAACCTATTTCCTTGTTGATATCCTTCATCATATCCCATCATATGACCATAATTATAGTTAACATTATTATAATTATTAAGTTGTTCATGACTTGTACTGCTACTACCCGTTCCATAATTACTATAACCCTCCCCATGAAAATACCACACGTAGTAATTTGGCAAAAATCCTCTATTAAACAAATGTTTTTTAATGGTATTGACGTCCATATATTTTCGATTCTCACATTTCGTACAAGGACAAAATATTTTACCGTTTTCCAATGCTTGTGGTTGGTTGGTTGAATGGGAAATGAACCCCCGTAGTCCATCCCGAAACTCTTTTGTCATTTCACCGGTCTGGGGATCTCTTGGATTATAATCCATTGTCGTAACTCGTATATACCATAATTACTCATTTTTTATTTGTTGTATATATATATACTTCTCACTTCTTTTTCTTTACTTCTCACTTTTTTTCTCAATTTCTTTTTTTTTTCTTATGTGTTTTTTTTTGTGTGGAAACAAATAGATGTCTTGAGGGGTATTTATAGGGGTTTGGAAAAAAACCCCAAAAGTGAAATAGAAGGGGTAAATGAAAAAAAACCCAAAAATTTGACGTTTTCATAGATTAAAGCCAACGTTCGCAAAAGTGTAAATTAATCTTTAAGATTTAAAATTGCGCAAATTAAACCATCACAATTTAAAATATCGCAAATTAAAACTTGTCGTTAAAATAACAAACGTATTTCAAAACACAGTCATTTTTATATTGACCAAAACGATTGTATTTTGATAAAAACACCAAAAAACACTTAAAATTCATCTAATAATCTATCCACAAGCCTTAAATACACCAAATTGTTTTTCAAAAAACATGAAAAAATATAAAATAAATGTATATGATTTTTGTTCAATTTTTAATAAATTTAAGTTAGTAAATTTTATTTTTCATATTTTTCATTTATTTTGGTTTAGGGTTTAAATTATAAATCATATACGTTTATTTTATATGTTTTGCATTTACCCAGATATAGAAAGAAGAGAGAAGAAGAAAAACAAAATATAAAATGAATCATGTTGCGAGTTAAATTTTAAAAAAAATATATAAATCATGTTGCATCAAGTGTCATTTGGCATGACAAATGGACAACATCGGGTCCCCTCATTCAGCAAATAGGAAGACACGACCCATCCACCACCGGCATTCCTATTCACTGTACCGTCAAGAAAGCTGTCTCCAACTCTGAGTGGAGGCTGCCAGGACGTCTCAACCGCACTACAATCCAGCTCCGTCAACTCATTCCCCAATCCCCACCTCCCATGATCGCAACTGAAGCTGATATCTATGAATGGAAGAAGTCATCATCAACATACGATCATTGTTTCTCCGCACATCACACATGGAAGCTGCTGGAGCCATCCATTCCCATAATCTCCTGGTCAAGAGCTGTTTGGTTCTCCAAAACCGTTCCAAAACAATCTTTCACCACTTGGGTAGCAGCACGAGATAGACTACCTACTCAAGATAGGCTCCTCAAATGGGGATTGAACATCTCGCCTCAATGTCTCCTTTGCAACGCAACACCCGAATCGAACAACCACCTCTTTGTCACTTGTGTCTTTGTGAGAAGCATTTGGTCAGGATTGCACTCTGATTTGGACGCCAATCTCACTACTCTATTACAGCTCATGCTCTGGACGTTGAAGCCGCAACACACCCCCGAAGATTCCATTCTCCTCCGACTAATCATGCAAGGGGTTATTTTCGAAACCTGGAAAGAACAAAACTTTTGGCTCCATAATCGCGAGAGTCGCTCCTGCTCAACGATTGTCAAAGACATAAAAAACGGGATCAAGAAAAACATCATGGCTCTTTCTTACTCCACTGCAGTAAATGCTCAGTCTCTTCAATTACAGGCTAACTCAGGAAGCTCACGCTAAGATCATCTTTCGTCGCAACTCACTTGGCTCATGTGTTTCTCACTCTCTGCTGCCATTAAACTTGCTCTTTCCTATTTTGATTCACATGTAGTTCACTTGTAGCTCAAACGGTCACCTATTTTTTGGTTTAAAATATTTAACATTTACCACAAAAAAAAAGTGTTAAAAAAAATCATACTTGAGTGAGCTACCTTAGGTTGGGCGGGGGATGTCTATCCATTAGGTTGGACGGGATGTCTATCCCGGATCAAAGGTTGAAAAATGGTTTCTTCACCATGAAGTTAATGAGGATGAAAAAAGACATGAAATTTAAATATAAAATATTCAATTTAAAATTACAAATTGAAAAAATTATATTATATAAAAAAAGAGATTAAATTTTGAAAAATGTAATTGATAAACTATAAATATGAATTAGGATAATCAAAAGTAAGTAGTAAAATATAATCATTTCTTTAAATTTGGTGTTACCTTACATGTTGAATAGAACAACCCCTAAATTATATACATTTACCAAAAAAAAAAGAATAAATTATATATATAGTGTTATGTTGGAGATGGTCAACAATATTTTTCTTCACTTACGCGATTTACAAAGAAAAAAGTAACAACAATATAAAAAATAAAATAATATTTTGATTTAATCTATTGAAAAAATTGTAAAGAATATTAATATTTTGACCAAAAATTATATATATATATATATATATATAAATATATTATATATATATNAGTAACAACAATATAAAAAATAGAATAATATTTTGATTTAAGCTATTGAACAAAATTTGTAAAAAAGATTAATATTTTTACCAAACATTATATATATACATGTGTATATATATATATATATATTTATAAGGAAGATTGAAAAGTAGATATTAATTTTCTAACACTCTTTTCCCATTGTGTAGTCTTATCCGCCTAGCGGACGCACATGAAATGTGTCAATTTGCTTCGGTTTCATTGTGACAACATGAAATGTTGTAGCAAAAATGTTTTATATATATATAGCTTCCGCATGTATACGTGAAATTGTTTTGAGATAAAGTAAGAAAAATGTCTTCAAGTGATAATATATTTAGACAACGACGGTGGATGTATTCTCGAATTGATGCATCTACAAATTGTATATCAACACAATATATAGATGGATTGAATGAATTTATGAAGTTTGCAAGTCATAAAATGTACGACAACGCAAAATTATGGCGTCCGTGTAAGAAATGCCAAAACCAAAAGCTTATAGATGTTGAGATGGTGTGGAGGCATTTATACAATAGGGGGTTTATGTCGAATTATTACATATGGATCGTTAACGGCGAGCAATTTGATCATTCATAACAATATATTGCAGATGAAGACACCGGTAATTATGTTGAGATGGTTGAAGATGCTTTTCATGAACAAATATTGTTTGATCCTCAAAATTGTGAGGAACCGTTTAACTAAAAAAATGATCAAAATTTAACTAAAAAAATAGATTATTAAAAATTTAATTACAATTAATGTATATTTATAATTTAAAACCTAAAATTATTTTTAAATCTAAATTAAATTTTAAATGTTTAACAAAAAGTAATTATGATTAATATGAAGTTATAGAACAACACTAAAAAGTAAATTTAAAAAAATGTCATAATACAAAATAATTTTAAATTATAAAAAAAAATATAAAAAAAAATATTAGATTATAAAAAAAAACTAATTATACTTGATAACAAAATTAAAATTTTAAATAAATTCAGATTGTTTTATAAATTGATATTATTTTATAATTAATTGTTAATAATCTATTTTTTAATTAATTTGATTTCTAATTATTTAGAAGAATTTTAGAAAATTTCTCAATAATCTAAGATTATTTATAATTATTTTTTAATAATTTTAAAATGTAAAAAATGTAGGTTTCAATTTTTCGATAGTTTCAACTTTATCATCATTATTTTGTATTTGCTCTCCAACTCCTCTGAGAAGGTGTTCATGTATCGATTGTTTGAAGTTGAAGTGATGGGGTTGGGGTCCGAGATTTAGAGCAATAAAACAGATAGAGAAATAACAAGACAGGGATTTTGAGGCGGGTATTTTCATTGCATTAAATAGAAACAAACACAACACATATTATGGATCTCCTAAGAGCATCTCTAATAGTTAATGATATTTTTTATGCTAAAATAGAATAATTGCAAAATACAATTGAATTTTACTCCAATGGTTCATTGCATTTTTTAGTGTAAAAAGAATATTTTTAAAATATTTTAGGATTTCAATTGTATTATTAATTGCAAAATATATATAAATTTTCTTTAAACTTTACAAATTCACCCAATTCTTTTTTAAAGACATCTACTAATTATAATATTTTAAATTGAATTATATTATAAACTTAAGAATAATACAATATCATATATAAAAATAATACAACATATTAGATTTTAATTTAGATTTTTAATTCAAAGATAAATGTAGTTACAATATTTATATCAATAATATAAAATAAAGCATCATTAAACTAATTATTTATAATTGTGAAAAGTAAAATAATTTATAAAATGAAGGATTAATTTATAAATAAATAAAGTTCAATTGTAAAATAGCATTATGCTATACTTGGTTCCAAATATAGAATAAAAAATAGCATTATGCTATTTTGTAATTGAAAATAACACTTCATTGGAGAATATTTGATTGTAAAATAACATAAGATAATCAATATAGCATCGAGTTGGAGATGGTCTAACAAACATGAAAGTGAAAGAAATGCAGAGTGGTTTCAAAACAATTCAACAAACGAATAATTATAAACCAATTTAAGACTTATAACCGACTCATTTATACTTCCGGTTTGGAACTCTTGCTCGTTTTGACCTCTTTTTCTCCATTGTCGTTGTCTGGTCTGGTGTAGCTCCATCATCAAGTCTCACCTTCTCTGTAATTTCACCCTCTATAGCAACTGTAACATCTTTTTCTTTACTAAGCCTCAACTCATCCTCGTGCTTTCGCTCCAAAGCTTCAGCTTGTAATCGTATGATATCCAGTTCTTCCTTGTGAGAATCAAGAATCCGGTTCAACGCATCGATTTCCTCATTTTTTCTAACTAGTGCATCATCTGCTTCTTTACGAAGTTTTATCTCATCATTGTATTTCACCTCCAACTCCAAAACCTGTAAAGCTTGTATTTTGGTTATATATTTCATTTATTTCATCAACAAAGAAGAATATGATCAAGATCCTATAGAAACACACAGAAATAAAACACATTCTTCCTCACTTTTACTAGTTTTTAATTAATGTTACCTCGTGGACAGACTTTTCTGTTTCTTTCTCAGCTGCAAATCGTTTCAAACTCTCCTCGCATGTTTCCGTTTGTGATAACATAAGCTCCTCTAAGGTTTTTTCAAGAGTCGCGAATAGATTATCACCATTATTTTCCTACAAAAGTTAAAAAGAATATATCTTCGTAATTATATAAGAAACAAGAAACGTGTCAAACAAATGCTTATGGTTGAAGGAACACCTCTGAAGTTTCAAGAATTCTATCAAAAGCGTGGAGACTTCTATTAGAAAACTCAGTGGCATCTAGTTTCCCCGTAGATGAGAGAAAAATTTCCATGGCGTTAAAATTCTTCTCAGATGGGATTGAGAAAATGGGATCCTTAAGAATCTACATTACATAAACGAAAGTGAAAAATCTTTGCTGTTATCGACATTTTAAATGTTTAATTAGTAAAATCGATAGAGGAATAAAAGATAAAGGCCAAACCTGGATTATACTTTGCGAGGTTTCTTCGTTTACGATCCAATATTTGTAAATTTCAATCAAAAGCCTTACAATCTTAATGAATCTCCCACAAATTGATCCCTCAACATATAGTCTATATGGTACAGATGATGCAATTCCAAGCTCCATTCGACATTTACTTAGAAACATTCTCTCAAAACTGATAAGTTCTCCACAAGATTCGTGGGATTGGAAAGCGGGAATCTCTTCAAAAAGCCCTGAGCATGAACGAGCAAGTCCGATATAGGCATCTTCCACCATTGCCATATCAAAAACATAAGACCCTAGAGACTGCAACATATATATACACGACCATATACCAAGCGTTAGAGTAGGTAGCAGAAACTTAGTTTGAGATAAGTAGAAAATGGGAGAGAGAACCTTCAAAACGAAGGTAGATGGACATCTTATAATTGTCTCAACAAGCTGATTCTTGATATTGTTGTAGTTCCCTCCTTTTGTCAACGAATTGAGTAAACTAGATGAAATTAAAGACAGATTCAATTAAACATTAGAACTGAAGCTAAAAAACGAAGCAAACTGTAATAAACAAAAAAAAGGAGAAGACAAACGCATAAACTAAACACATCAACAAAAGTTAAAGACAATACCTCTTCACAGTTTCCAACACTTGTGTCTCCTCCTCCGGATTTGGACGTCGACATGTATGTTGAGAATAACTCTTTTAAAATACCAAACAAAAAGAAATCAAATTTTCAGAGAAATTAAATTCGATTCTTGGAGAAGAAATAGCAAACAAAAACAAATCAAGTTTGAGTTGAGACTTGAGAGCTTACTCGTGTAAACTGTGAAGTGGGGTTGGAAGAAGGAAGAGGATCCATGATAGCAACCTGCTATTACTGTTCTCCTTATCTTCGTCAAGTGATCTTTCAATGAAGGGGGAGAGATAATTGTTTCGATGATATAGGCTTAATGGTCGTGAAATTCATTCTCTCCCATTGGAAAATGCTTCGTTTTTGAGAATCTAAAACGTTATTTTTAACGTTTGAACTTCTTGCCATGGTAGTAGGAGTATGACGTGTCCATCTTCTTAAATGTTGTTCATCTTCTTAAATGTGTATCGAGAAAGAAATAAAGGGTAGATGGGTCGATGCCCATTTATATTGGGCTTTAACTAAATGAAAGTGTTTGATTATACACATTTAAAAGCTTATTTAAAATACGATAACATTATATAGTATAATTATAATAATATGTTTTGTGTATACTTATTTATTCTAAAACTAGTTTTTTTTCATATGTGGACCACAAAATCGGTTTCATTAGTTCATCATGTGTCCCATAAGCCGGTCCCACTAGCTATGTCTAGATATCAGAGGGAAACGACTTACTAACTGCATTATCTTATCTTGGTCTAAAACTAGATATTTATCTACACAATATTGTGCGGGATAAAATTTCTTCTTAAAAACAAATTAAAATTTGTATAATAAATAATTATAGTAACCAAGAGTTATTTGTGTGTATAACATTAGTATTCAAAGCTCTATAATTTTTTGTTTTAATCTTTATTTTAGATGTATGTGCAGGGTAAAGCATTAATATTCAAAGCTCTCTAATTTTGTTTTTAATTTTTTTCTTAAAAATGCGTTTAATATTTGAATGTTACAGTCTAATATTTACTCATGTTACACTCGTTGGCAAAAATTAATTAATCATAAGGATATTATCACAAGCCATTTTGACCCGGTATGGCTCGACCCATCTAACCTAATTCATCGTCAGCTCGCTAAAACGACAGTCCAATCTCGCAAACTCACAATGGTTCACGGGCTAGTCAAATTTGTTGATTTTTTTAATATAATTAAGTAATATAAATAAATAACATATATACATATGTTTTATTTTATATAGTTAAAAATATGATTTATTGATATAATTAAATTATATTTGAAAATTTTTAGTTTTTTAATATTTTTATTAAATTAAATTATCTTAATGTTTTGGTCTAATATTTTCTCATATTATTCTCGTTGGAAAAAAAATTAATTAATTATAAGGATGTTGTCACAAACCGTTTTGACCCGGTGTGGCCCGACCCATCGTCAACCCATCAAAATAACGGTTCAATCTCGTGAATTTATGGTGATTCACAAGCTAGTCAAAGCCGTTGATTTAATTATTAATATATACAATTATCTAATAAGATAATTATTTATGTAATTATTAATATAATTTTTTTATAATAAAAATATTATTTATGATTTTTACCCTTAAATCTTTCGAAAACAATCAATATATATCTAATTATCTAATAACAAATTTTTTTATGTAATTATTAATATACTAAATACATTATTTATTTAATACCAAAAATATTTTGATTATGTTTGTATCCAAAGAGATTTAATTAGATAATTTAATGGTACAATATGTAAATAAATTGATTTTTTTGATACTTCTAATTTTGTACTTCTCCAATAGTATTATAGATATAACTTTAAATTTATATTTGTTTATATAAAAATTTAAAATAAATATATTTGAATTTAAATATGGGTGGTTGAAAAATTAATGGGAAGTTGCTTAAATTTTATAACAATTTTAATGATTAATATTTTAAAATTATTTGAGGTTCTATAAGAATTTTTTAAAATTGTAGATATAAAACTTAAATATATATAAATAGAAATTATATTGTATTTTTGGGAGTTTTTGCAAAAGATATCTCTTTTTGTTTTTTAATTTTCATTGATTGTTAACTTTATTGATGAATTCTGCAACTCTTGCCCTAAGCGCACAATCAATGTTTTATTGTTTCATGATAAATAATTGAAAAAAAATTGATGTATACCAAAAAAAAAAACTTCTTCTCAACTATTTTGTTGACTCAAATAATCAATTACTAAATTGATGTAGCTAAGAAATTTCAAGCCATTGACATTATCTAGAGTGTTTCGTAACACTTGTGTTATATGAATATGGGTATACCACTCGTTATTGTTGAGTTTACCATGCTCTGGTTTGGAGTCGAGAGTAGACTCAGAAATCAACACAGATTGTTTGAAACTGGATTTGGAGGAGAAGGCTGATGCAAGTATAAGACTAGGTTCCTGCAATTCCGTCTTTGGCTTGCCCATAAGGATTGAGATTATCATCAAATTGCAGAAACAACACATTTGGAAACAACATTGCTAATGAATTCAAAAACAGAAACTACCATTGGAGGCAACATCACCCTTATCGGTTACTGACCCACTTTATTTGGTAATTGCACCGTGCAATTTTTTAGGTTAAGCAAAAAAGTCATTATAGATTTACTTCTTCAACCTCGGAAAAAGGAGGAGAGATTTCGAGAGACAAAGCGCGATCACGAATTCGCTTATGGCTTCTTCGTATGAGCATACGTTTTTACCCTTTGATTTGGTAGAAGAAGTTCTTTGTCATATTTCGATCGAATATATGATACGATTTCAATTGGTTTGCAAAGATGGTACTCTCTTTTCAAAAGCAAACGATTCGTCTACAAATACTCGGATCTCGTCCAGGAACGGTCCATACAAATCCTTCGTATGGTTCAAATCATCAATCTTGTAACCCAAACTTGCCTAATTTTACCAATGTCAGTTGAGTAGCAGGTTGTCTTCCGATTTATATTTTCATTCACTTCGATGAGTTATTGTTGTTAAAGTTTTGGTACGAGCCAATAATGGGTAAACTCGCAATCTAGAAACCAATTTTGGGGTAAATCAAATGGATCCAACCTAGGATTCCTCACTTGTATAACGATATCTACACTATTAGATTCGATAATGTATCCCTTGATGGCTACCAAATCCTTAGGTTTGTCGAAAGTATTTATGATTATGGGAATGGAATTAAGGAATATCATTGAGCAACATGTATTGGATGACATATAGGATCAATACTGATTCCACAATGTTTATCATCTAGAGTTTTGATTTTTCAACAGAAACATTCAAACCCAAATTTTGTCTTTCCACTGAGATTTACTCATTTGATACAATAACTTTTATCATGTTGAGAAAGGATAAGCTTTCTTTGTTGCATCAATTTGGACAAACAAAAAAAGATTAATATTTGGGTGACAAACAAAGTGGATAATGAGGTTATGTCATGGAGCAAGTACTTAAGTTTTGGTAGCCCTGATTTGCTTGCATTACATGTTTATGGACATTGTACTCTACGTTCTTTTGATCCTGAATATTTCAGTGATAAGAAAGATAACATTAGGGTAGGTAGTGAAGAAGAAACTGAAGATGAAAGAAGATGAAACTGTTTGTGTTAGTGTTTATGAAATTGATAAAGATGGGATCAAAGAAGAAGAAGAAAAGAGGAAAGGATATGAGGGAGATCTTCAACACTACTCTGTATACGTTCCAAGTCTAGTTCCTCTTCCCCAATAGGAGCTTGATATACCTAAATGAGTGGTGTTTTAAGAAGATTTTACTATATATTTGAATGTTTTGGAGACCATAAATATATGTTTTAAAATTCAGACCCATAAAGCTCCATATCTGTAGATAAATTTAATGCAGAGGAACTGATGAGAAGTTTAGACAATTTCCGATGATAATATTCAAATTTGAGTAGTAAAATAAAAAATAATATCTTCTATGGTAATCTTTTTTTCTTCTTCAAAAACTTATTTTTCAAATTTGAATAACATAAATAGTTTTGTAAGAATGTGAATAGTAGTAACTCTTTAGATTTGAAGGACCACTACTCACTTTTCATTTTAAAGATCAATAAAAACATAATTTATCAAATTTATATACAAATCTAAAGAACAAAAAACTATTGGGGATGTCTTTGAATGTTACTTTTCGTTGAGATAATGTCAACAAGGTTCTGATTTTCCAGAGATTTTTTTTTTGTTTATTTTATAAGCAAAAGTTTGAAGTTTTTTAAAATATTATTATAGTACCTCAATTTAAATATTATTATTCCTAAATCTCGTTAAGAAAAAAATTATGTTTTGCATTCATAAACTCACAAATGCTAAATTAAGTATTGTTGAATCTTAAGATGTTAATTAGCTTTAATGTTATCTAATTTCGTTAATTCGAAATAAACAAAAATTAAGACTAGCTCACAATAATTTCAATATTTTAAATCGAATTTAGAGTGTTAAGCGCATGATGCCCTAATTGTTTTTCAATTGTTTTTTCATAAAAAAAAGTCAAGATATATCACCTAAACTTTCAATATGACATAGTTTCCGTCCATTAAATGGAGGAGGCGACACAGGAGGCGACTTTTCGTCCGTACGATGATGGAGGTACCACCACCAAGATTAGGGCTTCGCACCAGTCAACAACACGTGAAGAAGAAAGAGAAGTCAACTACATCTGGCCCCCCACCAAAAAGCACGGAGAATCTACACCAACAAGATCTAGCAACCTTAAATGGTTTCCTTGCAGGAAACAAAGAGCATTTACTGCACAAAAAACTTCCAACTCCTACAAAAGAGGACTTTCAAAGCATTTACTTCACCTCAACAACCCTAAAATCGAACCTTTAAGGAGCTTACCCCCCTTAAACCCCCCTTAAGCACCAGATCTAGACCACAGTCGAACTCACAGCAAGAACCCAAGCAAGCAGCTGTCTACCTCTCTAGCATCATGAACCACAACGAAGGAAACCTCTACAGCAAACTCCGGTTCTACGGCTTGGAAAAAGATGACTCCCCTCTTCCCATTCCCAAGCTGAACATGGACCAGATCTGCAAAGAAAATAAGAACAGTCTCATTGTTAGACTCCTCAACCCCTCAGCTCAAAAGATAGGAGGTCTAATAAGAGGAATGCCCACAATTTGGGGATTGGAAGGACGAGTCAAAGGCAGACGACTAGATGAAAACAAGGCTCAGTTCGTCTTCCAACACGTGCAAGACCTAGAGGACATCATTAGGGAAGAGCCCTGGTTTTTCATGACCTGGATGCTGGTCATGGAACGCTGGACTCTTAACCCCAGCACTACCTATCTAACAGAAATCCCATTCTGGATCAGGGTCAGAGGAATCCCGCACCACCTCATCCACAAAGACATCTTAACAGCACTAGGCAAATATCTAGGGAAGATTGAAAAAATGGAGCTGCACGCCATGGACGCCAACTCCCTAGAATATGTAAGGCTAAGGGTAAGAATTTGTGCTGACTACCCACTAACATTTTCAAAATCTCTGAGGCTTGCAACAGGGGAGATAATCAAGGTGGAGATGGAGTACGAAAAACTTCTAAAAGTTTGTTTTGCCTGCCACAAACTGACCCACGACATGAGCAAATGCACTGAACCCCACTATCTCCTACGAAGAAGAGAAGGAATGGCAATACCCATAGAGAATATGCGTCCAAGTGGAATTCTGGATCCAAATGGGATTCTGGACAGAAGCGAGAATCCATCAAGCTTCAGAGATCTTCGGCAGCAGCTCTCCCAAAGGAAATCCCCCCTTCATCATTCCAGAATCTCTTTCAATACTCCCCCTGAAACGACTAGCCATCCAGAAGGCAGATTATCAGCAGCTCAAAAAGGCAAAGGAATTATGAGAGCCACCTCCAAAATCTGGAAGCAAAAAGGGGAGCCTGAAAGCATTCGATCAAACCAAGGTATTATAATCAGAGACTCAGACCCCAACCTTCTACAGAGCCACTCTCAGTCAGCGGAAGACGGTGACGGACTCAAGAAGAAACAGAAAATCACTCAACTGAATCCAGAAGCAGACCCCACTCCTGTTGGGTCACGACTCCAAAGCCAAATAGTCTGCTCACCCTCCTCCCTAGCTAACTACAAAAAGAGCAGAGGAAACGAAGATTGGGTCAAACTCAAAAGACAAGACCGACGACAGGACAGACAACAAGCAAAAGAAGAGCTCGACAACAACAGTTTTAACAAATTCCTAGCACCAAAACTATCTAACAGAAAAACCAGCAGAATCGAGGATGACAAAGAACTCAGCACCCAATCCTTAACCTTACATCGACTGACGGGCAAGGTGGTAAGCCCTAAGCCACCCAACCCCAAATGAATATAGTCAGTTGGAACTGCCAGGGAGCGAGGAACTCCCTGACAGTTCGACACCTACGGGAGCTACAAGTTCGGTACTCCCCCGAGATTTTGTTCCTCTCAGAGACCAAAAACGACAAGGACTACATGACAAGGCTTTCAAGCAATCTAGGTTACCAGTATATTCATACAATAGACCCAACCGGCTTAAGCGGTGGTATGGCACTTATGTGGAAACAATCTGTTCACATTTCAATTATCAAAGAATGTAAACACTACATCTATGGCACAATGCAATGGCAAGGGAAATTACTATCAATCATAGCAGTATATGGGGACCCTATTCGAACAGGACGAGATGAAGTTTGGGAGCATCTAATCCGTCTCAGCCACAGTATTACAGGTCCATGGATTCTTTTTGGAGATTTCAATGAAATATTATCAAACCAGGAGAAACAAGGAGGAAGACAGAGACCAGAATCTACCTTTCTAGCCTTCAGAACCATGATGCGAGCTTGTGGTGTGGCAGACTCCACCTACTCAGGCAATTTTCTGTCATGGTACGGGGTTAGATACAATGCCATTGTCCAATGCAGACTTGACAAAGTGTTGATAAATGGTGAATGGAACCAAGCCCTACCAGCAACTCACACGACATACCTCAAACGATATGCATCGGATCATAGCCCACTGCTGATAACAATTG
The DNA here is from genome assembly GCA_000411095.1 of Aethionema arabicum. Lineage (NCBI taxonomy): Eukaryota > Viridiplantae > Streptophyta > Magnoliopsida > Brassicales > Brassicaceae > Aethionema > Aethionema arabicum. The sequence goes on from KE153447.1 coordinate 22,263, forward strand.
ATGCGAAAAACCTACGAAAAAAGCGACCGCTGTTAAAATACGACAGACGGTGGATCCAAAAAGAAGGGTTTCTGTAGGCTGCAATTCAAGGATGGAAACAAGGAGAAGCTCATCAAAGCTTCTCCTCTAAAATACATTACTGCCGTCAAAATATATCAAGATGGAAGACAAATAAGAAGCTCAACTCTAACAAGAGGATAGCTGAGCTCCAAGAAGCAATCCACCACCTCACCCATCAACCCCAATTCGACACAGAAGAGCTCAAAAATCTGCAGCAGGAATTAAACATAGAACATCAACTAGAAGAAATTTATTGGAAACAAAAAAGTCGAGTCACATGGCTAAAGAATGGGGACCTCAAAACTAAATACTTTCATGCAATAACAAAAACAAGACGACTAAGCAATAGAATTTTCTGCCTTAAGGACGAGCAAGGTAAGGAATTCTTCTCTGATAAAGACCTAGGGGCGTTGGCAGAAAACCACTTCAAAAACCTCTTCTCACCGCCTAGACAAATCTCCAACAATAGCGCTGCACTAGATGCGCCAGCAATTACTCAGCAGAGGCTTCAGATAACCGAAGAGCAGAATCAACAACTCCTAAAGCAGGTATCGACTCAGGAATTAAAAGAAGCAGTGTTCGACATACCTGAAGGGAAAGCTCCTGGCCCTGATGGAATGTCAGCAAGTTTCTACCACCAATTTTGGGAGCATATAGAAGAGGACCTGCTAGCAATGGTCAATAAGTTCCTCTCAAGTGGTCAAATGGAAAAGCAAATAAATGAAACTCATATCTGCCTAATACCCAAGAGACTAGGAGCCAAATCGTTAACAGACTACAGACCCATTAGCCTATGTAACGTCAGTTATAAGATAGTTGCAAAAATCCTAGCTAAGAGACTAAAACCGCTGCTCCCTCAGCTCATTTCTGCCACACAAGCAGCTTTTTTGGAAACAAGACTAATATCTGACAATATACTCATTGCTCAAGAACTCCTACACAGTCTAAAAACAAACAAATCCAACTCAGAGCAATTCGTGGCAATAAAGACTGATATGACAAAAGCCTTTGACATGATAGAATGGAGTTTTCTAAGAGTATCAATGCAATATTGGGGCTTTTCAGACCAATGGATCAATCTCATACTTGAATGTGTGACACCAGTTTCATTTAAGGTGTTAATAAATGGTATCCCATACGGTTACATCAAGCCAAGCAGAGGATTAAGACAAGGAGATCCACTATCCCCCTACCTATTTATAATGGGAACCGAATATCTAGCCGAGCTACTAAAGGAAGGAGAAAGAAAGGGAAGTATCACAGGAATCAAAATAGCTAAAACCTCACCTCCCATCTCACACTTACTCTTTGCAGACGACAGCCTTTTCTTTTGCAAGGCAAATCAACCTGAAATCCAAAATATGAAAAACATCTTAGACTCCTACTGCTCAAAATCAGGACAACAAATAAATTTTCATAAGTCAAGCATCATCTTTGGGAAGAAAATCAGTGCAAGAGACAAGGAGATAATCAAAACAACCCTAAATATCTTCTCTGAAGGAGGGAAGGGACTATACCTTGGGCTTCCAGAACAGATAGGCAAGAAGAAAGGGGAAGCTCTCAGCTATTTGCAAGATCGGATCACCAAGAGGCTCAATGGATGGCAGAATAGATTCCTCTCCCAAGCAGGAAAAGAGGTTCTATTGAAAGCGGTAATCCAGGCATTACCGGCATACACCATGTCGATTTTCAAGCTCCCCAAGGAAACCTGCAAGAAAATCACAGCGGCATCAGCTAAATTCTGGTGGGAAAATAAAGGAGGAAGAATAGGAATTCACTGGCAATCATGGACCAAAATGTGCAGACCAAAAAGGACAGGAGGACTCGGGTTTAGGGATATCCAAAACTTTAACACTGCACTTTTAGGAAAACAACTTTGGCGAATGCTCATCCAACCCGAATCTCTACTGGCTAAAACTTTCAAAGGGAAATATTTTCCTAAAACTTCAATTCTACAAGCAAAACTAGGTGCAAGACTGTCAATAGCTTGGAGAAGCATTCACTCAGCCCAAGCACTGCTCAAACAAGGAACCAGGAAAAATATAGGATCAGGAAATCAAACCTCTTTCTGGGAGGAGCCATGGATCCCAGCTAAACCACCTCGACCTCCTATAGCAGCGCCAATACTCAGGACAAACTCAATGAGCACTCAACCACAAAGAAAACCAAGGGTTAGCGAATTTATCATACCCTCAATCAGAGATTGGAATTACATCAAGCTCAAAAATTATCTGGACAAAGAAGAAATCAAAACCATCTCTACACTAAAGCCGGGATCACAAGACACAAAGGATGGCTATACCTGGGAATTCACTCAGGACGGTAATTACTCTGTGAAAATAGGTTTTCAGCTCCTCAATGGGGATATAGAAGAAAACCCATCAGGTCCCAGCATCAGTCCGATTTATGAAGCAATCTGGACCCTCAAATGCAATCCTTCAATTAAAACATTCCTCTGGAAGATGGCCACCAATACGGTCCCGGTTACCGTCAACCTGCGAAAAAAGAGAATAGATATCGACCCAAAATGCAGGAAGTGCAATCAAGCCGAAGAGACTATAAATCATCTGTTCTTCGATTGCCCACACTCAAGACTAATCTGGACTCTTGCCGAAATACCTGGAGCCAAAGAAAGACAGTTCACATCATCCATATATTCGAATCTTGCTCAACTATTGTTCTACAAAGGAAAGGATGAAGGCGCACAGAAAAAGAACAACTCATTCCCATGGGTAATCTGGCTCATTTGGAAGGAGAGGAATGAGATTACCTATCAATCCAGATCCTCGTCTATGCCAACACTTCTATCGCGAATAAAGGAGGAAGAAGACAATTGGAGAAGAGCTTCACAAAGCCAAGATCCGAGGAACCAGCAACGGCGAAACGAGGAAACTCCGATCCCAGTCTCGTGGAAGGCTCCTCCCCTTGGGTGGCTCACATGCAACCTCGACGGATCCTGGAACAAGACTGATCAGTACACAGGACTCGGATGGGCGCTACGAAATGAAAAGGGAGAAGTCATCCTCTGGGGAGCAAAAAAGATTCCTACACTAACCTCACCGCTGATGGCAGAAGGAGAAGCGCTGCTTTGGGCGTTGGAAGCCACAAAGAGCAGAGATCTGAAGCAGATCCTCTTCATCTCGGATGGTTACAGATCTCTCCAGTCCAAATCGCTGCCCAGTGCTTGCAGGAATCCATCAACAACCGGCGAAGCTGATCGGAGAAGAAGATCGACTGTTGTTCAGAGGACGAAACACAAATTTGGTGGCTGATGCCTTAGCCAGACATGCAACGACGCTTCGAGATTTTTCTGCAATTATCTCTTCTGATTTACCATGTAATATCGAACCCATTGTACGAAGGGAGAAGCCCTCTAACCAAAATTGATAATGCATATTTAATTTGGACGAAAAAAAAAAAACTTTCAATGTGACTTTCCCAATGAGTATCTGATAAGGCCTTGAGTGTGAGACCTCTTACAATTTTCTTGTAGATATCCCACCTGGTCATAGAAGAAGAAAATAAACAATATAAACGTTGGATAATTCCAAAAAAATGAATCACTCTTTATCATGACTTAGCCATGTCACAAAATGTCAAATTAAGATTATGACAACCACATGGAGTATCAAATGCCCGTGGATTGGTATCAAGTAACCTTCTCTGCCCTCCTTTGTTTTTCTCCTTCATGTTTGCACAATTATCATAATCTTGTCCCCTCACATGATAAATGTTTGCATTGAGATATTGATATTGAGTTTCTCCTGCTTTAATTCGCCTGATATGCTCTCGGATTACTGGATTAAAGTCCCCAAGCATTTCAATAAAGCTAAGATAATTTCCATTGTTCTTCACTAATGCAAATAATCTCAATAAGACTTCTCCCCAATGATTCTTTCCTTTCTACTCTCTTCTTGGGGATGTTTATTGATCGTTATATTCTTTTGCAATCTCAACTCTATTTCCATCCATTCACTCATACAGGTAATGTGGTTATGCCTGCTTTCATGTTGTCTAAGCCTTGTTTAAACATTGTTCCAATGCTTACATCCCATGTTCACCAATTGAAAAGTATCTTTATCCCATCTAAATAACTTGCAGCAAAAACAATAGATTTTCTCTTATTTTGTTGAATAGACTAACCATCGTCTATCTTGTGTATCCCCATTTTTCAAATGTTTTGTTAGTGCTTATAAAAAAAGTGTCTACCGTTAATGATTGGAAAACGATAACCTTGTGGTGGTCGTGCAAAAGTACATTTTTTTTTATCAAATAATCTCTCAAAACCTCATAACCTCTTTTCCAATTTGTGGGATCCAAATATCTAAAGAAAACTCATTTTCTTTAGAATGGACACCATTATTCTCTTCTTGCTCGTCGTCCCTATATTTTGATATAATTTCGGTCTCTTCTCCCTTTGTAGAAGTCTCACAATGTTCATCTTCTACCCTAACTTCATCATTAGTTTTCACAGACTTTGGTTTTTCAATGTACTTGAAAATATCACGTGCTTGAGATTTAATTAATTCATCTATGTGCTTTCTTTTTGTTTTTTTTACAGATCCACATTCATGTCTAGACTTCATTCTTCTTCTACACATTTGGTTAATAACCAAACAAAATGATCAAATTGTAAAATTAAACAAAACATTCAACACATTAAACCAATGAATCCAAAAATTAGACAAAAAATCAACAAACCAAACCAATAAAATTTGAGGGTTTAAACCAAAATCGGAAGACTAAATGTCTAAACAATCAAAAAAGAGCAATTGATATATAGTAATATAAAAACGAATTATTCACATTAACATCAAAACATTAAAATAACTTTATCTATATAAATAATATATTTATAAATATATACAAATATTTATATTACGTTAAATATATTTATAAATATATACATATATTTATAT
>KE153448.1:38792-54469 GCA_000411095.1 Aethionema arabicum
AGTTGATTCTCAATTAGAACTTGAATAAGAGATTATCCATCCAATCACCCAACTCAAATCTCTAATCTAACACTTTTATCCCTTGTTTAAACATTTGTTTGTTTTCACCTCTTCCTGGAGCTCCAGAGTGGGAGCCGATTCCAGATGACCCGAGGACAGGATGGCGCGCACAAAACAACAACTTGGAGAAGATCTTTAGGATGGTTGCCGGTGGTTTCTGTTGTAGGTGTAGTCACTCAGTGGAGACACGAGGAGAGCCTAGCTGTCGAGCTCCTCGACGAGAGGATGAGCCACCTAGAGCTGAGGTTTCTGAGGAGGAGCATGCAGAGGACATGGACGAGGATGCAGCTGAGGAGCGGGGTATAGTTGTTTACCAGCGAGGCGAGAGAGGCGTGTTCCCACCCTCTTCCCATCATGGCAGCAGTGGCGACTAGCCGCACTAGTATCTCTCTTTCTCACCTCTAGTTTCACATCGGAGACGATATGAAGTAAGTTTGGGGAGTGTATTTGTTACCGATGCTCTTTGCTTGTTTTGTTTCTTGTTTCTCCTTTTGAGTCTTTGTGATGTGTTTAAAACTTTTTTAATTCAAAATCCTTTTAGTTCAAACTTTTTGCTTTATTTGTTTCTTTTCTTTTTGATTTATTTTAAACTTTTTACTTCATTTCATGACTTAAATGCAGTGTACAATGATTTGAGGGTTCAATGATAAAATTCTCATATGATTGTTGTTTTTGAACCTTAGGAGTGTACCCATTTCAATGTTTGATGGCCAATTAGAATTGCATGAGCTATTAGGGAACCTAGTCTCACTATACTTAGGCATTTCTGGGCTCACTGTTTGTGCTATTGTTTGTGAGATTTGAAAGTCTTTCCCTACTCTAATCTGAACTTAATTTGGACTTTTAATTATCTCAGTTACAAGCTTAGACATCATTCAAGGATTTTCTCTACCTATCTTTCATTTTATTCACTATTTTCCTTGACATCTACCCAAATTTTTGAACCAAACCAAGTCATTTTTAAACCATTTTTGCAGCAATTCTCTTTGAGTGAGGCATTTTCAAACTATGATTCATCGGTAAAATCTCATAAGTATTAGGGAGACAAGTAAAAATCTTCCTTTATAATTGGTTTCGTTGGCCAATCTAGGATGGGGTTTGGGGTTTACAAGATGTTATTTTCGTTAAAATTTGTTTGAAAAGAGTTTCCAAGAGTTTAGATAAGGTAGATAAGGTTTAAGTTTGGGGGAAATCATTAAGTGAGAAAGGCTTTTGCAAAAGTTTATGAGTCATCTGTTCTAACCACTCAATATTGATCTCTAGTAGATAATTCTGAAGTGCTAAGAAGTTCTTAGTGGAAGAAAAGTGAAAAATAAGTTGAAACCAAAGGAAAAGAGGAAAATGGAATCCACAAAAGAAAGGATCTCAAGGAATAAGGTTTCAAATGGAGATATGTACAAGCTTAGTAAGCTAAAAGGAGGTATAAATTTTAAGTGGCCTTTTGAAAATGTATAGGACCCAAAGAGTGGTTAGTAAGTTCAATTTGAAGGCAAAAAGGTTTAGAAAGAAGGTAAAGATGTGTGATTAAGGATCTAGTAGGTCTAGTCTTTGGTTTTTGAAGATGGGTTTTCTTGGGAAATAGGTAGCTTGGAAGACTAGGCTTGTACATATCAATTGCTCTTTTCTTTAAATCTTTTACCGAATGATTTCATATCTGAATTTTTCTTGAGGGTTAACCACCTAAATTTTTGAGTCTGGAAACCTATTTTTTGTTCTTCATCTATAAACCATTTGAAAACCTAGCCAATTGAATGCTGTTTGAAAATCCGTGCTGAGATTCACCTTATACATGAATGAACGTTAAAGGGAAGGGTTGATTTGATTGCAAACAGGATCATGATCAAAATCCGGGATGAACTAGTGTTCGATGGAGTATAGATAAATGCAGTTGCTTGGTCAAATGGTGTTGATTTTGTGTGTGCCTCCTTACTGGTCAATTCTAGCATGATCTCTAGCTATGAGGTCTCTCACTTCTGCCCTTTCAAACTCATTGACCGTTGTTTGTGTGTGTATAGGTCTCTTCTTTAGTGTGTGTATAGGTACATAAACAGGTGCAGTAGTGCTTTGAAAGAGAAAGAGAAGAGCCAAGGAGATGCAAGACCAAATGGGAGCAAAAAGGAAAGGAAATGGACTATTCTCAAACAACCATGGAATCAGAGAAGCCATACCGATCGGCTGGACCTTAAACCGATCGGTATGGCATGTTAAAGTGAACTTCGGACTCAAAAGATCCATACCGATGGGTTGGGAGCTATACCGATCGGTATGGCGTGCGAAGGAGTGAAGATGGACTCAGAAGATCCATACCGATCGGTTGGGAGCTATACCGATCGGTATGGCCTCGCGATTAGCAATTGTTCTTAAAATTAAACTCCGCGATTTGGGGGAACTATATATAGTTTTTAAGGTTGTATTTTGAACCCAACTTTGATTTTCTGCAACTTTTCTTGCCTCTTTTGATCTTGAAGCTTTAATGGAGATTTTGGGTGGATTCTACAATTAGTGAAGCAATTTCTATCTCTTCTTCCCTAAATCTCTCTTTCTTACTTGCTTGATCATGAAATTTCTTTGATTTCCAGTTTTACTTCTTTCTTCCTCATTTCTATGGTTGAGTAGATTTTAGTTGGATTAGGGATGAGATTAGGGTGAAATAGGTTGGTAATCTCAAATAGGTTAGATCCTTAGTATATTCTATCTCTAATGGTGGGTTTAAAGCCCTAGATCTAGCTTGATCATCTAGATCTAGATCCTAAATGTTCATTAGTGCCAAAAGCTCAATGAACATTCGAAATACATTAGAGAAGAAAATGCTTGATCCAATGGAAGTTGAGATCAAGAATTTGTGGACCTATTGAGCCAATTCTTAAAGCTTCTTTGCAAATCAAGACCAAATGGAAGTTTAGGAGCTTGATTTGCATTGGATAGTGATTGAGTATCATGGAAGTGGCTCAATCAAGGAATATGCTTAAGTCTAGATGTTGATTTCCAATTAGAACTTGAATAAGAGATTATCCATCCAATCACCCAATTCAAAATCCCTAATCTAACACTTTTATCCCTTGTTTAAACCTTTGCTTAGTTTCATTTCTCTTCTATCCTGTTTAATTGCTTGATTTCACTTTCTTAACTCTTTGTTTTAGTCAAATCTTCTCTATCTTTGTTTGCATTGTTGATTTCTAGTTTTAGATCATTTGAAAACATAAGAACTCTTTTGGTTTAGCTGAATTTACAATTGAATTAGAATCAAGAACATTGAGAATTGTGAGAATGACCCGAAACTATACTATTGTGATTAGGAATAGAATTTTAGGAAGAATTAATTGAACAACATAATAAAATCCTGTTTCACTTCTCCTAACATCCAAGCTTCTTCTCCGCCATAGAGAATTTACCCTTTAATTCAGTACTTACGTCCGGAGAGTCTTGTGATTGAGATGACATAGCGCGAAATGAAGCAGAAGTGTCGATCTGTGACTGAAGATAACAAATCCCCAAGAGAGGAGCGGTCTGAAAAAAATAATATTTATATTACGAACATGTGAAAAAATATAAAAACAAAAAAATATAAAAATAAAATAAAAATAATAGATACCTGCAAAAAACCCTGGTTCTTCAACACTAGATATAGTCCTCGAGAAGTCGTGCTCTCAGGATCTTCATTCTATGTCATCTCCTCAAATCTAGAGTTGATTTGACTGTAAGAGACTCAGAATCAACATCCATAAAAGAGCCATCCGACTTCCTTTTCGTGTACGCGACAACGTCCAACAAATCTATCTCGGATTCTCCTTTTTCCTCAGCCTTCAAAATAAAACTTTGGAATTAATTAAAGTCCTATTTAATTTAATGAAAAAATAATTAATAAAAAAATAAAAAAAAAACTTCCAAGTTGTCGACTTTGGAAGACGAACGAAGTTCTGCCGGAACGGTATGTAGAACGGGAACCACTGGCAGAACGAGCATCCTTAGTGTTGTTGCTTATGTTCTGATGATCTTCACGTTGCCAAAAAGTGATGAGGCTCTCGCGAACAGTCGAACTAAACCAATGGTGCAGTCCTTCATCGCCTTTCTTCTCCCAACTCTTCTTCCACCATCCTACCATATCAAGCAGTCGTTGCTTGACCTTTTTTGTCGAACTCCCCATGGACTATTCCCGTAATAGCCTCTTCCCAAAGGTATTTAAGCTAAGAAAAATTAAAGTTAAAAATACCATACAATATAATCAACTTTGCATTAATTTTTTAATAATAAACTAAAATTAAAATTGGCCGCAAAGGTTATGAACCAACGGTCGAAGACATACGCCGGTATGTTTCTACACACTGTATATGGTTCTTTGAAGTCTTTCTCAAAGATGTATTTAATTCAAGTCGCAACAGATGGATCATAATCGAACCTGAAAGAAAAAAGATAACAATTTAAACTAATAACTTCTAAGTAAATAACAATCAAAGTCATTAATACTTAAAAAATGTACCAATATGTGTTTGGTAGTTTATGTGGATGAAGAGTCGGGAGAAGATGATGACCAGGTTCGTTCAGAATGTCTCGTATCAACTGAAAATATAACTCTCTACCACATTGGACCGCAACCGGATCATAACTAGCTGCAACATGAGAAGAATATTAAACGGGTAGAAGCGGTGTTCAGTGGCCCGTAGAATCGTGAGAGTTACTCTCGAACCCAGGAATCGCTGGAATAGGGCGCGAATGGGAAGCAAAACCACCACGGTAACGAAAGCAAAAGTTTCATTTCTAGGTTTATTAAATTATTTTCAGTTTATACGGTAAACAAAAAAAGTATATAAAGTTTATTTTCTTGGTAAATTCTAATTGATACACTAGACTCACCAAACTTTCCCAAATCTCAACGGATTAGATTACATACAAATAATAAACACCATGTAGATGAAGTAAGGATTATAGTTATTAGTGAATTCTTCTACAAACAACACAGCGCTTAGAAATCAATATGTTTATAACACTTCCCTTTTCAATATAAAATTTTCTAGTGATCTTGTTCCACAAATGCAACCCATAGCTTTCCTTGTTTAGCTTGACCAACTCCGCTTTGAGTAACATGGATTCATTTTTGCTCCTTGGTGCCTTAAACAATTGCTCGATCTCTGTCCAATTGAATGGGTAGAAAGCAGTTCGAGGCAACACCGTGAAGTTGTTCCCAATTGTTTGTTGTACTCTTTTGACTACTCTTGTTACCAAGTAAGGACCATTGTGTCCCCATATATTCCCGTTGAAAGTTATAGCAAATTCCTCCATGAAATTGTATAGAAGTTGGTGATTTTTATCGAAAATTAGAACTGCACCATTCAATCTTGTCCAGTTCTTTGGTTCTCCATCATCACTTTGTGCTCCGATTGAATTTTGTAACCCTTTGAAACTTCTGGTGACAATGAAATCGGTATCGAGGTAAATACCTCCATACTTGTATAGAATTGCTAGTCTAGCCAAGTCTGAAAGGTTTTGAGATAATGATATCCTTCCTGGATCTCTTTTACAACTTTTCATTTCGTCGAACCAAGTTTTGGCCGGGGTGTTCTTAAGGAGGAATGAAAAGTCTGGTGTGGCTGCAAGGATCATGTACCCGCGATTTTGTAGCGGTTTTAAAATGATGTCTCCTTGTAAAGAATCTATGGATCTTGATAAAATTATCAAGCAACCTTTTGGATGAGCCTTAAAGATGCTTTCGACAGCTATGAGTTCTCTCCTCCCAAAAAAATTCAATGGTGCAAACCAAGTCATAAAGAATCTAACCTCACATTTGTTTTCATCAAGAAACTTGACAACCCTTTGATGAAACTGTTGTGAAATGTTAGTTGACTTGAAAAACTCGAACTCAAGCAAATGGATTTGGAGCCAAGCAATCCTTTCTCTGCTTGTGCTGTTCTTTGGAGGATGCAATGAATTTATTTGATTCACCTCTGAGATGGATGAAGTTGAGATGTAAGTAGACTTGAAGGGCATGTTTGTGAGGATAGTTGTCGTAGCAACAAGCAGCATTATCGCTGCGAAAATGGTGGTAGAAAAGACCGGGAAATTCGAGTTATTGAGTTGGCAAATATCAAGAATTTCCCATGGATTCTTCTTGTTAGTATCCTTCTCCATAGTTTCAAGAAGTCTGTGATAGGAAGGGAAAGTCTAGAAGTTTGAAACTCACATGGAGTCTTAAAGACATGGAGTATTAAATTTTAAGCAAGTTTGAAAACCCACATGGAGTTTCAAAATTTGTAAGATATAAAATTTGGTCATAAATTACTAATGATTTTTACTGTATATTTAAGTCAAACAGGATTTTTTTTTCCTGTTTAAGAACTATTGTTTGATTATTCTTGAAACGTAAATGATAAACATAGTGTTATAAAATATTATTTCCTGTATAAATAACAATTTCTTATGAATCTTAATTGATGTGCGTTGAAATTATACAAAAAACGTACAATAACAATTTTTTTGGATCTGTGACCATATTTAAATAAAGCCGGAGTTTGAAGCGATCTGGTTCAAAAAGCTCGCAAATTGCCAGGGATATACTTGCATGCTCACAAGTTTGGTCTACGTAAATTTGTTTGTTGTATTTTTTTTTTAAAGACGTTTAATTTGGACTTTTTTTATAATAATTTGATTTATTTTAATTATGATTAGACTCTTTTTTTTAATTGATACAACTAAACCAAAATTTCGTGACTAATTATCTAACTATATGTTTCCCTACATTTAAAGCAGAATTAATATTTTATTTTAGAATAACCGAAAATAGCTTAGTTTAACTATCTAATAACATTTAAACATATTTTTTTTCACCTTTTGAAACACTTCCAATCGTACTTCTACAACACGATCGGGAGTGTCACGGTACGACTCTGAGCCCGAATAATCATCTAAAATTTCAGAATACATTCGAAAACTTTGGTCGACTGTTCAGAATCATCGTCCTTGATGTTCATGAGTTTGCGACCTGCGTCCTACAACAAATTAGAGAGTTAGAGTATTTCAACGGCCCAGTGAATCCATAAATGTCTCATGCCACAAGTAGCAAGCAATCTAAAACTAAGCATGGAACATACATGCAATTTCTACAGTTCATTTTAGAGGTTCGATACTAGCGTTCACGTCCTCGGATCTCACATTTCAGCAACCTGGCTTAAATCACTTTAGATGTGCGACCCACAACCTAAACCTTGAGACATCCTCCAACATCACACGTATGGTTTGATTCAGTCGCAAATAGTCTAAGTACCATTTGCGACCTTTTGGCCTACACGAACGCTTAGCTATTTCTCGTATCTCGCATGATCTAATTTAACTCGTCTACAGCTTAAGCCCCATCGTAAACACCACGTCTACAAAAACACTTAGCTATCCCCACACTCGGCCACACAGAGTCACAACCACGATGTCGTCACATCATAATACACGGACTAGGGATGCTATCCCATTTTTACTTGTCTTGTACTCACAAAAAGTCGCACCCGTTCTCTGCCGTGTCTGTTCTCCATCACGTTCATTCTATGTCCTTCCTTGGGTTGTCCAAGTAGGCATTCTCTGTGACTTAGGGATTTAGCCATCTTTCGCGTAACGGTCTGGTTACGTTTGACCCTAGATATTTTTTTTTTTTTGTTAATGTTGGAGAAGTTTTTGTCGATTTGGTCTATAGTTTTTTTTGTAACCGATAATTTGTACTTAAAGGGGACTAACTCCATAAGTTTCACATATCATAACAAGATTACATAAAGGACTCAAAACGTTGAGAAGAAGAGAGTGAAGGGAGGTAAGGTGGTGAATTAGTTCCAATCACCATGAACATGAACATTATATGCGTGCAGAGGAGGGCATTTATGAGAAGACCATTTAGGATAGCCGATAGAAAGACTGATATACTGGTATCCATTGCGTCACTCGTTCCTCACGAGTACTGGTAGTAGCGGAACCAAGCTTGTAGGAGATTGATGGGGGTAAACCGGATCGACCTTTGAAGAGAAGCTATGTAGAGCTTAGTGTGAAGTTGTGCGTACTGATGAAAGCACACAACAAATTGGTCACGTTTCATTGCGAAAAGTGTGGCTATTCCGCTCTTTCGAGAGCTCATATATGCCTCCTCTGATGATGAGTTTTACTATAATGTTTTTCTCTCTATTGTCATGATCCCGTAGACCCCATTGAAGTATAGAGGCTACTGAATTTTGAGCATGACGCGTGTTATTGTTGAATAGTTTCATCCATAGATCCTAAGCAATCAACATTTCCATAACATAGAACACAACTAGGAGGAACTTGTACTCCCCATTTAAGTAGCTAGTCTTCCCCAAGCTACTATCCAAAGGAGGAAAGAGAATTTTGGAATTCCTTGCTTAAACCAAACTACTTTGGCCCAATGAATATGAGGTGTTGTCGGTTGTAGTTGTTGCCCAGTTTTCACGATGTTGAAATATGGATTGTCGTCCCAATGGTATATGTCTTCTCCATTGGAATGGAGGAAGGGAGGGGACTGAGGCAAAATCTCCCTTTACTGCGAGAGAAGAGGGTTTCTATTGGGTCGTCGGGTGCAGGTACCAGTAACAATCCATCTAGTATCTCTAATCGTTTCACAAACTGTCGTGCTAAGGCTGACACCTGTAATGGTCGGACCGTTGGAGTGGAAAAGCCGAGACAAAGGACCAGTAATGTAATAACCCTCAAGTTAGATCGCGACCATTTGTGAAAGAATGCAAAGAATGTTACATAAGTTTCAACAAAAGCGTTGAGAGAAATTAAATAACCATAAAATAGGATACGACCTATCATTTGAAAATTAAACCAAAGCGGAATAAACGTGGAATTATAAAAATATGATCGAGAAATGATAAACGAGAGGAAGAACTAAACTAAACCCGAACCACAAACGGAAGAATATACAAAACATGAACTAAATAATTTTTGTCCCAAACTTAGGTAGTGGAAAATGATCACTTTCCACTAATTCCATCATGTACTCTTGACTGGACAGCTATATGTTGTGGTGGCAGCAACCATGCAACATATCCAACACTTGTTAAATGGAGTTTACACATGGTCATCTTAGGATAACACATGGCCAAGGAAAAAAGTCCTACATATATCCCACAAGTTATGTCCATTCTCAACACTAATCATAATCACAACAACATAACAAATATATTAGTGAGAGAAAGAGGAAGAAAACGTATGAGAGAAGGGAGGAAAAGAAATGAGAAAAAAGAGAGAAAGGGGTAGCCGAAAGGCTAAACCCAAAAGAAACTTGTCCGGTGCTAATGGATCCGCTTAAGTGTGGAATCGTTTATAATTCAAGCACGGTTTATTAGTGTAAGAACCGTGAAAGAATCTAAGACAGATCAGTTAAAGGCGGGAAGAATTTGATAAGGTTTGATACCACGGTTTAGTAATAAACTATATTCGTTTAAATTTAAGGATTAACGAATATACACAGTTTACTCGGATAGGAAACTCGGATGGAACCAAGATTGGGTTTGGACAATCCGATGTTTGGACCACGACCAATTGGACCGCAAACCAAACTGTGAGTTTTAGAAGCCTGATTGTGTGTTTTAAGTTTCCGCATCATGGTATTTTGATTCGCACGTTAATGCATTAGTAGCATGTTGCCTATTAAATTTGGTTCTTGATTCGGATGCGTAAGAATGGTTGGTAATGGATGGTTGATTCGGGTTAAGTTATAATGAATGATGAATCGAAGTACTTGAAAGGGTTGAATTTAGGAAATGCTTTGAACGTAGATGAAATCCGTGAATCGTCCAAGACTTAGACAAATACAATAGGATTCAAAAGAATTTTTTGAACCTTATATAACATGTCCGACCCTTGCGTGCTCTATGAAACTTAAGTGTTTGACTTAGATAAATTAGGGTGTTGTATGAGCCGGGCAACTCTAAACTATTTGTAGAGTTTACCGAGTCCAAGTAAGTTTAAGTATATCATTAAATAAACAAAAAAAGGAATAAGACTTTATCCTTATTAACTAAAGTTCGGATAGAGACGACTTTAGTTAATAGTGCTTGCTGAATGTATGGATGACTTGAACACGGGTTCAAGGCAATTAATTTATAAAAATACTTTAATAAAAGCTTGATACATAATCAAGTTCAGGAGAAAACTTAAACACATTTAAAAGAAAAAATTTAACTTAAAATCAACCGAAAATTTCTAAGTTAAGAATATGGGGTTCTTACTTAGTAAAATTTTCTATAATTAAGTTTCAGAGGTTCTCCTTTGAAAGTTGGAGGAATTCATCGAAGTTCGAACCACATGTTTGAACTTGAGTGAGGATGGGCGAGACGAGATGGAGATATCACGTGATTTATGGCGTAACATCTAAGTAGAGGGGCGTGCCTACTTAGATGCCCCAAGAGAAGTCAAAGGTAATGTGGAACGTTCAAACCGCAGAACGCAGGCATTTCAAGTGAGTTGGCTCGGTGATTTCCTAAACCGTGCTATGTTGAGGTGGCACGCATTCATAAGCATGAACCGTATTGCGAGGAGGTAATACGCTTTCGTGGGCACCAACCGTATTATAGTGAGATAGTACGCATTCGTGTTGAAATCGTTGGACAATTACGCGAACCGGTTACGAGGAGGTAATACGCTTTCGCGGGCGCGTGACCGTATTGCGAGGAGGTAGTACGCTTATGCGTTGAGATCGTTAGTTATTCTTTGGTGTCACGCTGCGAGGAGGTAGTACGTAGACACACAGAGCAGGTTCAGCTTGTCTGTGTCGATCGAGGAGGATTGAACGTCTAGTGCGAATCTATGTGACTAGTCGAGATAGCTAGAGCGTTCGTGTAGACTGTGTGTTTACGAATGGGCCTAGGCTATCAATGCCGCTAGACGTTCTAAGGTTTGTACGTAGGTTGTGTGTCCGACCTTAATGAGACACGGTATCAAAGACGAGGAGTACTTGGGAATTCGAATGAACTAAACCCTTAAAAACTGAAATGTGGGAATGGCATGTATGTTGTGTGTGGCATGAGGTACTTCTAGGATTCACTGAGCCGCTGAAATGCTCACAACTCCACAGTCCTCCACATGTTGCAAGTCACATGCTCTAGAACTAGGATGTCAAGTCCGAATAGCCGATGAAGTGTTCGGATGTGTTCTGAAACTTTGGACGGCCTATCAGATTTGGGGTAAACATGTGATGCTCCCGGTCGCGGCTTAGAAGAACGATCGAGGGTGTTACAAGTAAGGTAGCCAATAATCATGCCAAAAGGAAGCCTGCTCTCCCGAGCCTAATCGGCAAGAGATGAATGTCGAATGTAGTCGTCGAAGCTTCATTAATTGCTTCCCATAAGACTTTGGTACGAATTAAATGTTGCCACACTCATTTCCCCTATAACGAATGACAGTTGGAAAACAGATTTCAAATAAGCTTTAACCCAAATACTTTGTTCCATGCACCCAACCGCTTAACCCCCAAGCCACCACTGACCTTCGGTTGACAAACCATTTCCCATGAAAATTTGGCAGCCTTGCAGGCCTCCATCGTCCCATTCCACAGGAAAGATATACAAAGGCCTCAATTATATCAATATAGGCTTGAGGAAAGATGAGAGTCGATATCCAAAAGTAAATTGTACTATTAGTAGATTGCATGAGTTGTAACCGTCCGGTATGCACTTCCAAGAGGAGATCTGCTGCCTAATTTTCTGGAGAAAGGCTTGTAATCAGAGATATGCAACTTATATGTAGTGAGGGGAAGTCCTTAGTAGGTAACTGAGAGCTGACTACTGGTGATACCGAATGACGCAGACATTGTGGCAAACTGGTCTTGGTTTCCTCCATCACGAAAAATAACTGTCTTGGATTTGTTGATTTGAAGACCGGATGCGAGATAAAAATCATCAAGGGACCAAAACATTTGGGATACAGAATCAACCGATCCATCAAAGAAGACTAACAAGTCATCAACGAAAGATAGGTGCGTAACAAGAGGTAAATAACACTCAGGGGGAAGTAAGATGGATCCATTACTCGCTACAGAATCTAACATTTTACTCAAAATGTCCATAACTAGCACAAATAGAGATGATGAAATCGGATCTCCTTGTCAAATGTCTTTCTCTCTTCTAAAGTATCGTACAAGTTCTTCATTGAGGTTAACCGGGTAGGAGGGAGTGAAGAAACATTGATAGATCCATGTTATAAAGCTTTGAGGTAGTTCCAAGGCAGCTAGAATATTCATTAGAAAGCCCCAATTAACGTTATCATATGCTTTGGCAAGACCAATCTTAAGGCAGCCTCGAGGAGTAGGTCCTACCCTCCGAAATCTGGAGACCAATTCAGAAGCAAGTAACACATTATCTCCAATACTCCTCCCCATTCACAAATCTAGCTTGGTTTCCTTGAACTGCCGAGAAAATAAGCCATTGTAAACGTTGAGCTAGTAAGCCGAAAATAATCTTGTAATACGCATTACAGCATGAAATCGGTCTATACTCCTTGAGTGACTCTGCTCCTTTAACCTTTGGAATGAGTGTGATCGATGTTGCATTGATCTCTAGTGGCAATTTCCCTTTGCCGAAGAATTCCTGAATAGCCTTACATAGCTCTGAACCATAGACTTCCCAAGTTGATTTGTAAAAGTCAATCGGGAACCCGTCAGGACCAGGAGATTTATTATTAGGCATTTTGAATACCATATCCTTGGATATCATCTATAAAATGGATTCGCGCTAATCGGTCCCGTAAACTAGTATTACACCAGTAGGGATAGAGTTGCTTGATGGATTCCACTGTCATAGCAGCGCAGTTGACGTTCTTCTGACCAAGTAGTTGAGAGCAATAATCTGAGATCATTTGTTTGAGCTCATGCAGATTAGTAATGTGTTCACCTAATTTTGTAACGAGGTAGTTGACCCAATTTGTAGCTTATCGAGCTAAAACTAAATGGTGAAAAATTTTGGTGTTAGCGTCTCCGACAGATAACCATTTTACCCTAGATTTTTGCCTAAGGAACTTTTCCTCTATGTCCTTAGCCTTTTCCCATTTAACCCTTATCTCGGTTTCAATTCTGAAAAGATCTGATGTAAGAGAATGTAGTATTCGGTTCTGTCTACTCATTAGTTGTTGCTCTGTTTCAAAAACCCTAGCTTGAATACCTTGATAGGACTTCTGATTGAGATGTCTGCAAACGCTTTTTAACTGACGGACTTTACTTCGAAAAACAAAGGATTTGCTCCACTGACAAAGGAAGAACTCCATGATTCTCTAAGAGTTGCCTAAAACTTTGGATGGTCTGATAGGAAAGTAAAGTATTTAAAGGAAGTACGAGGTCTAGGGAC
The DNA here is from genome assembly GCA_000411095.1 of Aethionema arabicum. Taxonomy (NCBI): domain Eukaryota; kingdom Viridiplantae; phylum Streptophyta; class Magnoliopsida; order Brassicales; family Brassicaceae; genus Aethionema; species Aethionema arabicum. The sequence continues at coordinate 52,181 of KE153448.1, forward strand.
TTGAGTACCAAGTAGGACAAGATACCGAGCATGATCTGACCCCCTTAATGCTTCGGAAGATGCCATAGATAGTGGGAACATGAACAACCACTCCTCATTAATTAAAACATGATCCAACTTCCTAGCCACGTGATTATCCAGTTGTCTATTGATCCAAGTATGAGCACTTCCTCTAAAATTGAGATCAGATCACTAAGAAGATAGTAAATAAGACTAAGACTCACGCATACCTTGAGAGGTTGACGAAGTCCGGAGCTCATACTATATTTTATCTATGGTCAGTGGTATGTTTAAATCTCCCAAGACTATTATATGTTTGTCTCGATACTGGTTATCAAGCTCTATACTCCTCAATGTATCCCATAAAAGGCCTTTATCACCAGCTTCATTAAGCGCATATATAAAGATCTCGATGAACTCTTCTCCCGAGAGATGTTGAGTAATGCCACAGATCATCATTTTGTTAGTCTTATAAAACGAAATGATTAAAAGGGAAGCGTCCCATAGTATCCATATTCTGTCGTTTGTAGCCTCAATATAATTTGCAGACATCCGTCAATTAGGTACTATCTCTTCACGGATACGTTATGCATTCTCCCCTTGCACATGAGTTTCTGGTAGAGTCTCAAGGGAAGGGTGATTAAGATTAATCCACTTCTTCACCTATGTTCTTCTTCTAAGATTATTTAGTCATCTAACGTTCCAATAAAAAAAATTTGTCTGATCCATGTGAAATATAACAAAGTTGCAAAAGTTGCACAAAGTGCATGAATCCTTAAGTGGATTCACAAATACTCCCCTGACTAGGAAGCGACTTCTTCTCCGAGGATGAAGCATAATCAGTGAATGAAAACAAAGGCTTTTTGGCAGTTTCTTTTTCTTCTTCTTACTTTTGTTACGTCATTTTGTCGTGCTAGGAATATCAAAGGGTTTATGGACTGAGGGAAAATTGGATCGGGCTCTCAAGATTTTTTTTTCGATGCAATAATCTCTCCCTCTTCAGTGCTGGAGGAGCCAATGTTTGAAGAAGCTTGTGGTAGGGGACCAACTGGTAGATCTGGGGGAGACTCTCCGCCTCGCTCGGCGGTTCTTTGTTTATCGAATTACCTTCCGCGGTGACCTCTCGAGGAATTAATTCTCGATTCGAGGGGGAGGTTGGGAGACTTGCTTCGGGAGGAAGTGATTTAAAACTTAATGTGGTATCAGTGGGAGGACACGACTCTTGACGAGTTACCCTCTAATCAGACGAAGCAGAGCCTTCATGGACTGCTTTGAGTTCACTACTTTACCTAACTGCTTATCTTTAAACAATATGCGGGATTACATGTGATTTAGTAGTTAAAGACGTACTGGGTAGAGAGGCGGGAACTGAGGCAGGTTGCACAGGAGGAATAGAGGGGGGGAGGGGTTGAGCAGAGTAGTGCTTCAGATCTCATATGTTAGATAGATCATAAGTTTCTATAGCAGGAGGTGTTGTTGTAGAAGATGGGGTGACTAGGCGTGGCAGATACTGAGAGGACGAAGTGGTCTTCAGGTTGGAGTTGCGCTCAAGTAAGTCCTTGACTTCACGTGTTAAGCATCAAGAGCGGGTGTGTCCATATTTGTTGCATAAGTCGTAGTGTGGAGGTTTCCTTCGATAGCTAACTTTAACTGTATCTAAGTATCCCGAATCATCTCGAATCGATATAGTCTTTAGAAGAGGGTTACCGAGCAGAATCTCCACTTTAACTCTAGCTTCACCCATATGTTGAGAGTTGAGTATTGATTTTTCTATGTGCAATGGCTCTCCCACTGTCGTGGCAATGATGTCTATTCCTTCGAGCGAATACATTCCCCTAGGGACATCGTGTATATGCACCCAAATTGGCATCGAGATCAACTTTGTGTCTTCTAATAACCCTGAGGGAATCCAATTTTTAACTGTGAAGCCACAATTATCCGAGTACCAATATCCAACTTGGATCGCCCATTAACTGTGAAATTTCTGAGAGATGATTTGAACCGTTCAGCCTAAGGAAGAGTATTATCTTGAGCCACTGGACAAGGCACCAGCGATGGTGTTTGAGAGGGAAGATTCACATCTAGGGGAGTTGAAGATGGGGGAATAACTTCTACACTGGGAAGCGTGAACTGATGGAGGGGGGTCACTTGGGGAGGAGGGTTATCGACTAACGGAGGTGGAGTGGATACCCTGCTTTCCTCTACAGGAGACTGATATATTGTGTTTTGGGCATGTTTCTCACTTAAATTTTAGGTTTGTTTTTCTTCTCTAGACCATGTTTTAGGTAC
>KE153448.1:104638-115553 GCA_000411095.1 Aethionema arabicum
CCATATTGCACTTAGCCATTTCAATTCTTCTCCTTTGGCTGTAAAGTACCTGCAATTTCACCTATTGACAGCCATAACCGATGAAAACACTTTGAAAACCTCATTGGAAAATGTCCAAAAACATGGCATATCAATATATACGTGTGTGTGTAATTATAAAGTTTTATTTTTATTTGAGAGTTTCGAAAACTCAACATCAGCTCTGTCTAGATCTCATGTGTGTGCACAATAAATCCACTCGTGGATATATTTACTAATAATTTTCAAACTTTGATAAAATAATGTATTTCCTTTTAGAAACATAGTCTTAGTTATATGTATATTTCCAAGAGTATAAAATAAGAACACAACAAAAGTAAACGGTCTTATTTGACACCACAAAACAAGAAAATTAAATAATCAAAGGACACGGTATGTAGAAATCATCTTTGTATTAAAATGTGAATAAAAGTAAATATATAATACATTAATACATATATTTATTTGTGATGTATGTAGAGTAGATGTGAAAGCGCAGAGGCAGAGCATATGGTAAGGGTTAATGAGCACATGGCATATTAAATAAGAGAGACAAGAAAGGTCCTCTCAGTTTCTGATCTATCCTTTGGAGTTTGAATAGCCAAAGAGAGATAAAGAGAAGAGTGAGAAGTAAATAATGGCACGTGACAAAGACCAAGAAGGCACGTGCAACCGCTCCCCACAGCCCACACCCATGTGACCAGAGGATGACCGGTTCAGTCAGTCCACTCCTTACTACTCTCTCACACCAAACATCTCCATGTTCTTCTAATAAAATACACCATGCCTTCATTTTCCATTAAGTTTATTTTTTTTTTTTGTAAAAAACTATATAGTTTTATATATATATGTATTGGATAAGTGCCTTTTTGCCATTAAGTTGTTTTAGATAGGGATGTAGCCGAAAAAGCTCTTAAACTATCCGTTTTTTGGAGAAAAAATCTCTGAACTTTGTTTTTTCAGCAAAGAAATCTATAGACTTTTTTTTGGCGAAATAAACCCTGAAGAATTAATTTGGCAAAAAAAACCTCTGACTATTTTTTTTGGCCAAAAACTTCTCTATTAAATTAACCATTAAATAATTGTTAGTCTCTAATTAAATAAAACGATATGTTTAAACAATAAAGTTAAAAGTTATTAATTGCGGTTAATTAAAAATTCAATTTTATAGTTTAAACGCATCGTTTTATTTAATTAGATACTAACGATAATTTAACAGTTAATTTAATGCATGGTTTTTTCGCAAAAAAAAAAACAACGGTCAGTAGTTCTTTTGCCAAATTAATTCTTCAAGGTTTGTTTCGCCAAAAAAAATAAGTTTAGAGGGTTTTTTTGATGAACAAATAAAGTTCAAAGACTTTTTCGCCGACTTAATAATTCAGAGGTTGTTTTCGCCAAAAATGGATAGTTTGTGGTTTTTTCGCCAAAATCTTTTTTATATTATTTTGGATAAATGCTAAAATAGCGATAAATTAATATTTTTTTATAGGAAAATTTTATTTAATTATGAATGTAGAAAATTATGTGGTAAAATAATTGTATAATATTTTAAATGTGATTGATTTATAATTACAATACAAAATGATACGAACAATGTCAAATAAATCTTATGTAAAGTCTCATGACTTGGTTTATGCCTCTCAACAATATATTGAAGTTTTGATGATAATGTTTTTCACATTTATTGCAATTTTATTGATGTTATCTTTCATGATATAATTTCAACTTGATGATAATATAACAAGTTAAGAATTTAGTTTAGGATATTTAGTTATTTTCACAATTAAATTGAATCTAATTGAAAAAATACCAAATTATTTCTAACCCTTGTCTTTTTTATTCTTGAAAAAAACCAATAATTGAAATACTTTGAAAAATCAATCTTGTTTTACTAAAAAGAAGAAGACAATACATTTTAGCCTATTGTTTTAAGCAATACCAAATTAAGAGATCACAAGTGAGAACACACACATACACTATATTACTTTCTATCTCAAAGAAGTTAAAAAAAAAAATACAAAACCCAAAAAAAAAATAACCTTAACACGCATTTAAAGAGGGGTAAAAGTACACTATTTTTTTGTGACTTAAACCCCCTATAAAGTATACAAACGCAATCACAAATAATGAAAAGCCGGTCCAAGCTCAAAGGCGATGATGTATACCGGAGACCGGAGGATGTGCCATTGCAGCTGCTGGAACCGGTGGTTTACATTGGTAACACTTAGCAAAAAGACCAAAGGTGTTAACTTGACGAACAAAATTTGTAACACTAGCCCATCCTCCGAATCCAAATCCAACAATGAGTACCCATACGACCACGAAAGCGTTCAAAACGTACATCGCTGTCCAAGGCATGAAGGGCGGTGGCTTCTCCGCAGCATTCTGCAAAAGAAAAATAAAGAATCAATAAGATATTTTAAATCTTGAACTATTTATGTTTTGTAAAAAACAAACTTCAATTATCAGAACGGTGTTTTAAACCTTAAATTTTGATAATCAGAAAAATTAGAAAAATTATCTAATTATTGGTGTATTTGTTGTATAGTGTTTTGGGTTAGTAGTAATGGACAAAAACCAAAAGTTTGACCATTTTGGAGTGTTTACTAGATGATTGTTATTTGTCATATTCACACACACTTGCTTTCCACTTTCACTTTCAATATGTGTTAGGCAAAGAGTCCCTATAATACAGCTACTTTTTCAATGTTGACATAGACTCTTACCTATTCTTTTTAGATTTTTTTCTTCCTAATTATTATTTTTCTAAGGAAAAATTGAGTTTCTGGTCAATCACTAGAAAACTTTTATATTAAGAAAATGAAATAAAAAAATGTAAAATAGAAACTGAAAACAAGTATATAAAAAATATTTGGAGTGGAGACCACAATAAGGAATGTGGGTGATCCCTATCTTCCGTGAGATACGGAACACTGAACCCCACACTCACTACTCACCTATCTATATCTAACTCTAAAAAGACCTTTATACCCCTCAAGAATCTCACAAAACATTACCAAAAAAAAACAATTTTTTATATCTTTACTTCACTAACCCAAAATTATTTTTCTTATGAATTGTGGTATTTTAACCGAAATTTTTTAAAACCTAAAGATAATTGAAAGTTTTAAATCAATCACTTTGGTAACAAGATTTTTTTGATCCTTAACTTCGATAAATAATTTTCTTAAATCAAAATTAAACTATAAAAACAAGACACAATTAACTCATGATAAAAAATTAAACCATAAGCATGAAATTAAACTCAAAAATATAATCCAAACTTGAGTTAATTAAACCATAATTCAAGTTTAAATTTTAGAATTCGATTTATCAAAATTCAAAATACTATCTAGAATTTTGATAGTAAATTTTTTTTTCACTAAGCTAAAATAGTTCACTATTTAAAATACCATAATTTTTTTTTTTAAAAACTAGTGTTATGATATAGTTTTTTAGTTTAATCGCCTTATATCAAATTTTAAAAACCTTAAAAATGTATTACCAATCCCTCCTTAAACCCTTCTAAAACTTGATGATCAAATGAGATATACAGATAACTAAAGAGCTCGATTCGTACCTGGCGAGCGGAGGAAGATCGGTACGTGAGCATATGCGCGAGAGCCGGTATAATATAAACCGTAAAGCTAACGAGAAGCGCCCCAACCGCAGAATTAATCGGTCCAAAAAAGGGGAAAATAATAGCCAAAAACCAAATAGGTATAACAACAGGTAACCTCGCAAGTGCTCTTAAGCAAATACTCTTAGTATCATGCATCCCAATAACTTTCTCCCACACAAAATACAAAGGAGTGCAAGCAAATCCAAACGTTATAAACTGATGAATAAGCATGAGGATAACGGCAGCATCACGCCATCCATTCTTCGGGAGAAGAGAGAAAGCGTTTGAATGATTTAACAATGCATCTCCAAACGCCCAATAAACGGCCGTTGCTGAAGGAATCGTTAATGTGAAAACGTATAATGTTGCCATTAAGTAAATGTATTTGAACTTTTGTGGTTTCCACATCGCATGCATTATTTCCCTAAATTAAACAAATAACAAAAATATATTTAATTATTTATTAGTATTATTTTATTAATTTACAACACCTTATTAACCGGCAAAAGCTGCAATAGAAGCGGCGAAGAAACAAACAGTGACCCAGAATTTAATATGATTGCAATAATTATCATTATTATTTTATTATTGGTGTTGTCATTTACCTTTCATTTTAATACCATTATTAGAAATAGATTATAGATCTGACACAGTTTATTAATTAGTATAAATGAATTAAATGAAATAAGTATATCTCATTTTTTTCAAATAAAATTAATGATAAAAAAATAACACTGCAATATGCTTTAATTATTGAAATATATATAAAGTTTAAAAAAAGTAAAAAATAATTTTATAAGCAAAAAATAACACTGCATTAAAAAAAGTAAAAAATAATTTTATCAGAATAACACTGCACTAAAAAAGGTAAAAAATAATTTTACCAAAATATATAAAGTTGCTACGAAACAATAGGGCTGACATAATTTATTAATTACTGAAATATGCTTTTATAGGATGTTTTTGATAATTTATTAATTACAAATTTATCCTTATTTATTAACTCAATGAATCAAAAGTTAAAGTAAAAGTAATTTGGTCAAAATAAATAAATTTGTTTGATTAAGAATTTAAATCAACAAACTTATCTATATTTTTGGATAATGATTAACCCAAAATAGTAAAGATTAAAGAAGCATATTTTTACATTAATAATTTAAATATCTTATATTTTGAAGAAGAAAAATCTGATAAATAACTTTTTTTAACGTGATAAAATATCTAAAAACAGAATTTATCTTTTTTCAATATAATAATAATTAGAAAAAGAATAAAAAAAACTTACACAGTAACAGCATGACCACCGAATGTGTACAAAATATTAGTAGCTCCAGTAAAATAAAGCACTAGCTTTGTTGGACCTGAGTGTTTCACACCTTCCGTCTGTCCAAACAAAAAAAAATATTAATAAATAAAAAATTACCTTCAAATATTAATTAATCAAATCAATTTTAATCTGGATAATTAAGGAGAATATTACACATATTATAATTTTGGTTCATATGCTTCGAATAATTCACAATTAAAAGCTAACAATCAACTTTTATAATATAATAAAAAAAAAGGTAAGGCATATAATGTCAAGTCAGTGCAATAAAAGCAATATATAAATAAATAAATAAATAAAAAATAAAAGAAAGAAACCTGTCCGTGGATAATGGAAGCAATGGCTAAGTACCAAGCGGTATAAGTGGTCATACCAAGACCAAGAAATGACCAAATTCGGTAATTGTGAAAGGAAGGTATGAACACAGTGGTTGCACAACACGCGCCGAATATATAGGTCCATGTCCTCTTGTCTAAGTGATCGTTTATGTAATATATGTTGCTGCAAAACCAATCAATTTTATTTTAAATTTTTTAATTATTGGCCACAATTAAAGTAAAACAATAAATTTTGTCAGTTAGAAATAGTTTAATTTTGGAATTTGTTTTAGTAATTAATTTAATTAAAGAGAAATAAATAAGAGAGAGAGTAAGAAGGAGGACCTGGCGCAGGCAATGAGTTGAATTACAGATCCAAACAAGAGGAAAGTGCAATTAAATGCAAGTCCCACTGCTTTCCAGTAAGACCCAAGTAATCCATCAAGCACTTCAAACCACTGTTTATTAATAAATTATATTGCATAGTTAAATACAAAATATCAACAATTGAATGATTTTTTTTAGTAAACAAATATCTAATTTGAGATTTAAATTCAGAAATTTCATTATATAAAATCTCATAACAAAATTTAATTTTAATTGTTATAGTTATGTATTTTAAGAATTAGTATAGCTGTAGATCATTTAATTATTCTTCTCCTAATTATTACAAATATATTAATATTGGGTTCAAATTCAATAAAGAGAGAACATTAAACACCACAACAATATTAATATTTTGCTTTGTTTTTGTTATAATATGATTTGACAAAAAATAATTGGTTTAAAAAAAAATCTTAGATTGGGGGAAAAAAATGTTTCACAGATTTATATATATTTTTACCATTTTATCTTACTTTATTTCTTATTATTTCAATCAATAATTTAGAAAATAAAGATATTCCGTTACTTTATAATATTTTATTAAATTTTTTAACTCATACTAATATTTTATTAATTTAGAAACGCTTAATATTAAACATATAAGTTGTATAATTGTAAGAAATAATTATGACATTAATTAATTATTTAATAATTAAAAAATTAGTATACCCAAAACAAGATTACTTTTTCAGAAGAAAATCTTAAATTTCATGGTTAAAACAAAAAAAAACTGTAAATCTGAAAGATGAAAAATTGTAAAATTAAATTTAGAAGAGAAGAAAGCACCTGAATAACGTGATTCTTGAAGCTTTTGCCTTCTTTCTCTTTACGAGCTCTGTACTCAACATAGAGAACACTGATGAGATACGCAGTCCAGCTTCCAAGTATTCCGTAGAAGATCTGAAGAACTATTCCCGACGCCATTCCAAGTTGACTAAACGAGTAAGGAAGTGTCAACAACACTTGAGCCACCTTCAATTTCCAAAAGTTCCAGATCTTTAAAAATTCCCAATTCTTCTTAACAAATTTTGAAATTTGATTTCATTTTTCTGAAATTGTTACCTGGTTTGATGCGCAGCTGAACCAAGCATCCCAAACTGAGCCACCATGCCATAGAAAATTACTTATTTTGAAACCCCCACTCGAGATTTCTCTGTCTTCTTCTTTTCCAAGGGTATTATTGTCATTTACACTCGCTACTATTGCTTCTTCTGATTGCTTTATGCCTTCAGACATTGTTTCTTTGCTTGATCTGGAACTAAAAGGGAGAGGAAATACGGCACCGTTTCGTGAGTAACTTACTTGCTTTCGATTAGTTGAGGAGAGAGAAGATGAGATCTGGAATTTAGAGAGAGAAAGAGAGGAGAGAGAGAGAGAGAGAGAGTAGAATCTGTTGTTGTAAGAGAAGAGAAAGAGAGAGGAAGAGTGACTTACGGGATGTTTTAGACTCTGTTTTAGGAAGACGAAAAGTGGTGAGTTTTGAAGCTCTGTTAATGGAAACAGAGCATAAGAAGAAGAGAGAGAAAGAGAGGGGAGAGAGAGAGAGAGAGAGGAGAGAGAGAAAGGAATGAAGCTAAATAGACTTAAGATGCTTGAGAGCTTCACCATATCGTTCGTTTTTTATATTACTATCCTCTCTCTCTCTCCTCTTTCGTGTCTTCTCTCTCCTCTCCTTTTTTTTCCATTTTCTTTTTTATTCTATTTTTCACACATTAAAAAACTTTGAATAGTGACGCTGTAATAGTATAGTATATAGACCGGATATGCAGTTAAAAAAAAAAGATCCGATAAGCAATTAGAATTTTTTTTTTATATTATATGAATGATAAAAAGTTTCATTAGTTAAAATATAAATGAAATACAGTATATTTGGTGTATTTGAATTTGGATACCTGAAAAAGTCGGACAGAATAATTTGCTAGTAGTATATTTTGCTTAGGTATTCTACAAATTGATTTCATTTTAACATATTTTTTTTGTTTTTTTTAACATCATTTTTGGGCCACACCCCGGCCCAATAGACAAATTACTGCTCAACTGCAGCATATGGGATTTGAACCAGGGTGCCATGAAAAGGGAAGCGTGGGACTTACCACTAGCCCACGATGTTCTCGGCACATATTTTTTTGTTATAAGTATGATTTAATAGATAAATAGTTGTACAATCGTAACATGTGAGTTTTTTTTACAAGTTTTAAGATCTAAATATCGTAAATAACATTTAAAAAAATTGTCTAAACATCTATTGGTTTTTTCTACTTACATACTATAAAATTACTTTAATTATTTACTATTTGACAGCAAAAAAACATAACAAAAGATACAAATGCAAAGATCATATAGTTATTTGGTTACTTTTTAACTCTCCTACAAAATTATTTTTAACAAACGGTAATAATATGACTAATGAATTGTTTTGGAAATGGTTGTGTAGTGCTGCTACTTGTCGCTATTTATTTCAAATGATTTGTATTTGTTGTCATTTTTTGTTATCATAAAATCAATTTAATAGTCAAATAGTTATACACTTATAATAAATTAGAATGAAATTTTAATGAATTATAGTAAAATAATCCAGTGGTTAGGTGGTTTTTTCAGATATTCTATATGTATCAAGTTTGAATCTACCATGTTACAGTTTGTGGAACAATATGCCTATTATATCAGATTATGGTCCAAATTGATGTTTAAAAAAATAATAATGCAACTTTAATGTTAAAATTAAAATAAGGTAAAGTTACATCTAAACCAATATACGGTCCAAATGAATTTAAGAAATGGTTAAAATATAAATATATAATTTTTTGCACCGTTTTGTTATAGATTTAGAATGGTAGAACTGTAGAAGTGATACAAAAAAATGAAAAAACGGATCAAGTTGAAGTTACAAATGCAGTAAAGTAACAATAAAAATAAACGGTTTATAAGATTATCTTTTAATTATCAACTAAATATACTGTTATCGCCTTTTACGAAACATTCTTATATTCATCTTGCCCTCCGTGAATACCTAAAAATCAGTATCAAATATAAAAAAAGATTGTGTAAATCACACAATAAAATTTGTTTATTATTTTTATTTTTATTTATTATTTTAATTTTGTAGGTAACGGTAGCATCTCAACTTTATTTTTAACGTCAATGTGCGGCCATCAGCCAGGATTTCCGGGTTCGACCCAAAAAACTAATTAACTAATTAATTTTTCTTTAAATTAAAAAAATTATATACATATAAAAAAAACTATATGGCTACATACACATACATCATCATCTTCTTTTTTTTTACATTATTTTGGGCCACAAACCCGACCCAATAGGCAAATTGTTACACAAACCGCAACATATGGATATTGAACCAGATACCTTGGAGAATCAGAGAGAAACACTTACCACTGGGCTACCTTGCTCCGGTACATCATCATCTTCTATTTTCTACTTTTTACTACATAACTAATTAAAATCAATTATATTGTCTAGTGCATCAATAATAATAAAATTTCACACCTATCAAATATAATGATGTACTGTCAATAAAATGGCCTACAAAATTTACTAATAGATCACGAAAGCATACCACAAAAATTATTTGGCTCCATTATGTTCCATTCAACTTATTTTCGTACCCATTGTGGAGAACATTTAATAAGTTGTAATTTTGTAATGCAAAATAATTTTTGTGGAATTAATATATTTATCTAATAAATAATCGGAATATATTGAGTATGCATTATACTAATTAGGGATCGACAATAGATTTTTTGAATCGGTTTGGTTCGGTTAATTTAAATTTATTTGGTTTGACGCTAGTCGGTTTAGGTTGGATCGGTTTAATGTTTCACCCCTAATGCTAACTAAAAACATTGCATATTGCTCACATATATTTGGATTAAATACTTTTATTAGCTTTAATTGTCAATTACAAAATAATGATCTTAGAAGAAATATTTAATGAAAAAAAGTTATGATATAGATAATATTATTATAAATGTATTTAGTATTTTCTTATTAAATAAAAAGTCAAATTATTAAATTTAGATATGATAGTTAAATATTTGTTTTCTAATATAATATAGGGAGTAATTATTTTTTGTAGTCCATGTGAATTTATAGTCAAATAAAAATATTAAAGTAATTAGTTTTCTTATACTCATTTTCAATTAAGTCTTCTCTTATACATTTTGAGTTTATTCTTTTGTGATTTTTAGTGAGTTAGCTCAATCTAACTTTTATTAATATCACAATCTAAAATAAAGTCAGATCCATAAAATGCGTTAAATGGGTCTAATAAAATAATTTATTTATTATATGAGACTATAATGAGTGCAATATCTAGCATTTTAATAAAATTGGATTATATAATATGGTCGTTCAAAATTGTGAAGAGATTATAATAATTAAACGCATTTAGTAAATTAATGCCACCAAACTTAATTTGTTTTAAATTTTTGAGACGTAACCTATTAAATTGCTTATGCACTTTGAATCCTTGATCTCTCTTAGTGCTCTTACTTGTCATTATCCCTAATTATTAAGTACCGCAAATTCTATGTTTGTGGACATAATTTTATTACAAACAAACCATTTTAATATTCGAAGTTATCTACATTTTTTTAACTCTTATCTGAAACTTTTTACATATAATAACAACTTATTCTTGCTCTATGAATTTCTTTTTTAAAGATTAAATAAAAATGTATGAGAAAATGTCTAAAACAATTTTTTGTTTCTTTTTGAGTTGTAAATTATAATGTTTAAATTTTTTGATTTAATTATGATAATAACAAATGGGGTAAAATAGTTTTATTTTTTTAAATGTGAACAATTTAGAATTACACTATAAAAAATTGCATCAATAAAATCACATTAAATATAGAAAAATCACACTAACATATTACAAATAGTGTAAATTACATTTTACACGTTAACGACATAAAATAAACCCAAAGTTTTTAGAATATAACCGTTTTGACATTCACCATAACAACTTCTCTTAATTTAAAATACAAAACAATATTTTAAAATATGTTTATTTTTATTTAATTATTTTTAGAAGAAATAAATAAGAAGTATATTATATACATAGTGAGTGTATTTATGCAAAGGCGGCAACGTTGCAGGTCTTTAATTTGGTGGCAGAAGCTGTAGCCTCACTGCTCAATTTTCCCAACGACTGCTCAATTTTGCTTCTGTTTCACGCAATATATAATAATATATTGTTTATGATTTGCACTCTTTTTTTTTTTTTTT
>KE153449.1:5845-48782 GCA_000411095.1 Aethionema arabicum
TAAATTATAGATTACAAAACGAGTTCTAAAAAAAAATTCGCTTCAGTGAACCAAGCAATTTTTTTCAAAATTTATATATTTTAATTAATAAGTTAAAATTTTCTTAGAAAAACTTAGATGCATGCACAAAAAATACACAACAATTACACACAAAATGCACAAAAAAATACTCAACATTTACACACAAAATGCACAATAAAATGCTCAACAATTACACACAAAATGCACAATAAATCTCCTAAAATACGTAAAAATACATTAAAACTTACTTCTATAGAAATGGGAGGTAATGTTTTTGGGTATGATCAATTTGTGACATATCGTCAAGATGATCATAACGCTTTTAACATTTTTTGCCACCAATATATTTAGATCCAAACGTTGGATGGTATATTTTATACACGGTATTCAACAAGATGTAGAGTTTTGCATCACGGTTTCAAATTTTTTTTGTATCGTTGTATGTCTTGCTTTTGGAAAAAACAACGATTGAACAAACAATGGTGCTTATAATAGCGATCAAAGCTAGTTCTATATGCAGAGCTCTTTCCGTGATATCTCTAATCAAGTCGGTGGTTGTGATGTATCTTTCTACTTGGTTTCACATGAAGGCATACCAAGATTGGATCGAGAAATCCATCTTTAATTGGTATGTAGTTGAAGCATTTTTGGATGTTTCGTACATAAAAAATCGTCATTTATGGAATCCAAAAAAAAACATCACCATGGATTATGAAAAAGAAAATCATCAAGAAAAGAATTGTTTATGTATGACAATTAAAGATAAATTTGAAGCAAAGTTTACGGCTTCAAAAATTTTAGAAAAGGTTGCCAAGCAAAGGTCAGAGTAAATTTTCAAACTCCTATTATTTTTAATGTTTCTTTCTTTTAAAAAGCAAAACTATTTTTTCATTCAATTTGATTTCTTTCAGATTCATCGATTTTTTGGATGTTTCTCGTTCTCTACCAAGAAGCGATGCTATAAAATTTATGAACATTTTCCAAGAATCAAATGAGATTCAACCCTAGCAAATTAATATTTCATTATTGGAAAATTGGATGGTAAATACCTTAAATTGATTACAAGATTTTTGTAATGTAATATATACTAATAATAACTAATACGTGATATGTATTTGACAAATCCACACTTTCACACAAGAGAGATCTCTTTTCTTATCTTTAAAAATTATGGACGCTACGAAAAATAAAGTCAACCAAAAATTATACCACGAAAAATTTTGTGTATCTATGTTGGATATAATTAGTTGTCAATTTAAGTTCCGGCCAACTCGTTGGATAATATTCGTATATTAATTACTACATAAATCTATTAATATATGTATATATGTTATATATAAAAAGACATATATGTATGGATTATTTGAATGGTGTCTGCTATAACATTTTTTTATAAAGATAAATGGTACCACGTGCATATTAGATAATCAATTATGAAACTAATTTAATTTAATGTTCAACAAGATATTATAATTAGTTGTAACATATTGCATATTTAACTAATATGAAAATAAACTATATTAGCTAAAATCTGATAAATTTAATCGTTGACAATAAAAATGAAAGAAAAAAATATTAGAGAGATTAAGTATCATACAAGAATTTAAATAAATACGTTCTTGCCATAAATATTTTTTTTAAATTAATTTTGATGGTGTAAGTAATATTATTTTTACAGATTAAGTATTGTACAAGAATTTGATGGTGTAAGTAATATCACTAACACTTATGTACCAAAATTATCGAATATATTTTTTTTAAATAAAATTGAAGTGGAGACTAAAAAAAGATCATTTTTTGTTTTGACCCCTAACCTATCACGATTTTGTGTGATAAATCATAACCTATTTTAATACCAAAAAACTCCTCCAACCTATGAAAACTCCACGAAATACCCCTCCGTCACAACACAATAACAATTTTGTCACAGAACAGTGACAGAGGGACCATTTCGCAGAGTTTTATAGGTTGGAGGATTTTTTTTGTATTAAAATAGGTTGGAGGATATCACACAAAATCGTGATAGGTTAGAGGTCAAAACACAGCAATCCTTTTCTTTACATCAGTTTCATTAATTGAAAAATACAAATTAAATGTATAATTGAATACAGTTAACTGTTTATTATGGAATCGAACTCCGATATCTTAAAACAGAGAGAAAAAATTGCAAATAGATAATCATTAGTTTATTTTGCTCTAACATACTTAAGAATTTTATGTAACCCTTTTTTTTTTTGAGTTTTTATGAGATCTAGCTAATTAATCCTCCTATAAATACTATATATATATATATATATAATATATACAAAATATAGAGATAGTTATATAATATCATACAAAATTATAATTAAGTTATTGATTTTAAAATATTTGTAATCATAATTAATATCGTTTGATACAAAATAAATAAATTTACTATTTAGTTGACCAAATGATATATACAAGATCTAAAATATATGAAGAATAATGTACACATAATTAAGAACTAAAATTATAAAATAACATTAATGAATTATGAATTTAAACTACTCCAAATTTAAAATATAATTTTTGATATTAGATTAATTTAATTTATATAAATTAGAGCTCACTTTTTTGTCACATTAGGACTCACTTAAAAAATTGTTTGCACCTAAATTTGTTGATAAAATTCTTGAAAATTGCTTGAAACATGGAGTTTATTTAAAAGTAGTAGATTTCAAACACACAATCCAATAATGTCCTTACAACAAAAATTCAAATCCAAAGAAGAGTTCGTAGGTCGGTCGATTAAATAAAAAAATTCTTATTAGACTTCAAAGTTAATCATAGTATAAAAAAATATAAAAGGGGAATATTAATAATGAGTCTATAAAAAGTATATAAGCAAACAACTAGTAAAGTATGAAATATGACGACAAAAAGAGTTTGAAAAACGAGGTTGAACGTAGGAGGCGGGATTTGAACTCAACAATATATAAAAAAAATAAGATAATAAAATATAAATAATTATAATTATAATGTAGCAAATCAAAAATATAAAAACACTTGGGAAAAGTAAATTACATGCAAGTGCTGTGTACAAAAAAAGTCAAAAGCAAAAAAGAATTTTTGCACTTGTTGCACTTTATCATAAAGTTATTTACCTCAGCCTAATTTTACATTACAAAAAATGGAGATTTACTTAAAAATAATTAATTGGCAAAATGTAAATTATTTAGATTCAAAACCAACGGTCGATGTGAAAAAAAAAAAAACCAACGGTCGAAAATTGGTATAGAACGGTTCAATAGCATGTATCACAATTTATCATTTTCTTAAATAAAAATATTGTAATTAATATGGTTTCAAAAATATTTAGTTTTTGTATTTTTGTAAACATTTTTGTAAAAATATTTTTGTAAGCATGAACTATTTTCATTTAAAAAAAACTTTTAACTATTAAAATACTTTTCAAACCATGAACATTCGTAACTAGACTTCTTAAATCCTAAAGTTTAACAATAAAAACCAAAATCACAAATAAATCGGAAATTATAGTTTAATTTAAATTTAAATTTAATTTTAAGATTTAATTTACATTTATGTCTATGTATTAATTTTGATTTAAAAATCTCATTATCAAAATTGATGATTTTTTTATCAAAATGAAAAAATGTTTTTTTTAATTAAAAAAAGGTAAATGAGATAAATAAATAAGTGACTACGAAAAAAAAAAAAAATAAGTGACTATGCTACGCCTATTTGAGAGGAGGCGCTAAACGGCTATGAACTTAATGGAATCTCCACGGGACCATGCGTTTTTGAATCTGATAGATACAATTACCATTTTGACTACTAGAAACCTCTAAATTAACGAAAATGCCACTAAACTACTCTTGTGCATGTTCATCTGACAAACAAAACAATAAATTGTTGCATTAATTAATCACTTTTAAGCTTTTCAACTCTAAAATTCTAAATTTGGATGCCAAAACATTACTATTTTTTGTACTTTTCAAGAAGAATGTCTCCATTTTTTAAATTTATTACAACTAGTTTTTTTCTTCTACATTATAGTTTTTTTTTTGTTTTTTTTGTAAATTAAATTACAATTAAATTTATTCGTTACACTGCATTGAATAACTTCACTTGGTCTTGTAAAAAAAACAAGAATAACTTCACTTGGTAATATTTTGTCCAATTAAATATATATATAGGCATTGATACATTATGTAAATGAATCATTGTTTCTTTCTATGAATATTCTGTATGCTAAATACAATTTTCTAAGTTTGCAAAAGTATATTGCTGGTGTTAATACAATTTGAAACCATTGGTTTTTATTAATTATTTTTTAATCTCGTTGTTAATTAATTTTTAAGGAACTTTGAGGCTAGTTTTACGGTTTTAATTTCATATTAATTTCCATAATATTATAGTTTTACTTAAATCAATTACGATAACACAAATTCTACTCACTAGTCATATTATTAGTTAATAGTATG
Organism: Aethionema arabicum; assembly: GCA_000411095.1. Classification (NCBI taxonomy): domain Eukaryota; kingdom Viridiplantae; phylum Streptophyta; class Magnoliopsida; order Brassicales; family Brassicaceae; genus Aethionema; species Aethionema arabicum. Next base: position 10,333 of record KE153449.1, read on the forward strand.
TGATTTAGCTTATTAGTATTATAATCTAATTATCCAATGATTCTTCATTTTTCATATTTTTATCCAAAGTGTTTGAAATAATTAGTAACTTTTAAATTTTAAGAGTTATTATTTTTTTTTTCAAAATTTTACTCATATTCTTTAAATTTGAAGTTTTTTCTTGGAGCTATATGCTTCATTTTCTTTTTTTAGATTAGAAAAATTTGTATTTTTTAAAATAAAATTTTGAAAGATACCATTGGAGTAGTTTGAGTTAAAAAAAAAGGGGTATAACGGTAATATCCAATCACATATGAGATTTATCCGCCAAAAAGATAATTTAATGTTTTGAAAAAAAGTCAAATACAGTATATTATTGTTACTCTCTCTCCTCTTTCTCTCACCTTCCTTTATCCTCTTTACTTGTTACAGTAAGAAAGTGACAGAGACAGAGAAAGAGCAGAACGTTTTCTATCGGCTAATTTTTTGAAATTCTTTAGGTTTTTGACAGAGATATGTTCTTAGCTTCTATCGTTAACTAAATTCATACTTGTAAATTAGCTTAAAATGGAGAATGTTGTGAAGAACTCCACAGAGATCGAGAAGAAAAGAATCGGTGCGTTTCAATCAGTGAAGGAAACAGTAACTGAATCGAGCTACGAAACTTCCTCTGGCGCCGCCGCATCGTCTTCTCCTCCGTCTCCTCCACCGCCGATTCTAGGTTGGCCGATAAGGAAAGCTTCTTTCCGTAAAAATTCAAAGGAACGTGATCAAGCAGACGATAAGAAATCATCACATCTCGCTCATCTTGGATTTCAAAGGAAAGAGGTGAATCTCGAAGGTGAGTGACTTTTTCTAGGGTTTAAAATCACAGAAATTCAAAATTCGAACTCGAAATTGCTCACCAAAATCTCTTAATCTCTTCAATAGAAGTAAACATGATGAAGGAGAGATTTGCTAAGTTATTACTTGGAGAAGACATGTCAGGCTCAGGTGAAGGAGTGTGTACTGCTTTAGCTATTTCCAACGCCATAACTAATCTCTGTGGTAAGCACTAAGCACCATCTTCTCTTCGTTTCCGATTCAATTTTTCAAAACAGAGTTTTAATGCTTCTTGGAACGTGTTTAGCTACGATTTTTGGGCAACTATGGAGATTAGAGCCGCTTTCAAGTGAAAAGAAGAAGATGTGGAGAAGAGAAATGGAGTTACTTCTCTGCGTTAGTGATCACATCGTTGAGTTAACACCTTCAACACAAACTTATCCAGACGGGAAAAAGCTTGAGGTAGTACTTCTTCATTTGCATTTTAATGGAGTTTAATATGAAATTGAATCTATTTATCTCTCATGTTTCAGGTCATGACTTGTAGACCAAGATTTGATCTATTCATCAACCTCCCAGCTCTCCGTAAACTAGACAACATCCTTCTCGTGAGTATCACTCAACTTTTAGAATGATCCTCTTATCTAAAACCATTAATCTCTGATCCATTTTTTCTCTGGTACAGGATCTGTTAGACAGTTTCAAGAACACCGAATTCTGGTATGTTGATCAAGGAATTGCTGCTTCAGAAAACGATGGCTCAGCTTCTTTCCGCAGAAAGATTCAACGGCAAGAGGAGAAATGGTGGTTACCTGTTCCTCGTTTACCTCCTAATGGTCTTAGTGAAGATGCAAGAACAGAATTGAGTCATAAAAGAGAGTGTGGAACACAGATACTAAAAGCTGCAATGGCCATTAACAGTGTTTCCTTAGCAGAAATGGAAATTCCTGAATCATACCTTGAATCCCTTCCAAAGGTACTATACCTCTAATTCAAAACATTCCATAAAACAATTCTGAGAAAAATCTTTGTTAACTTACTTTTCGCAGAATGGTAGATCCTGTCTTGGAGATGTAATTTACAAGTACATAACATCTGAGCAATTTTCTGCGGAGTGTCTTCTTGACTGTCTTGATCTATCATCTGAACATATAGCTCTAGATATCGCAAACCGTGTCGAAGCTTCGATCTATGTCTGGCGCAGAAGAGTTCACAACAATACTTCAAGCTCTACTCCAAAGTTATCATGGGAAATGGTTAGAGATCTAATGGCTGTTGGTGATAAAAGAGGATTGCTTGTAGAACGTTCTGAAACTCTCTTACGTTGCTTGAAACAAAGATTTCCAGCTCTTACACAAACATCTCTAGATGTTAGCAAGATTCAATGGAACAAGGTCTAAACTCTGAACCCAATTTCTCTATTACATTACAAGACTTTTTTTGCTTAATCTTACTGTTTTTGAACTTTTTTCAGGATGTTGGGAAATCAATTCTTGAAAGCTATTCAAGAGCTTTAGAGAGTTTAGCATCCAACATTGTAGCAAGAATCGATGATTTACTCTACGTTGATGACTTAACAAAAGAATCAGATAACATATTGTTATCATCAAATCACAAGAAGTTACCAATCCCTTATGTAATATCTTCTTCAGGAACTCCATACAGAGCAAGCTTATCCTCTCCCATGGCTGCTGCTGCTCCATTGATTAGCCCTGCAAGAGGAGAGAAGAGGACACCTTCTTACTCAAGCAAGAACAGTAATAAAGTTAATGATAAGCTTCCTTCACGAGGCTATGGAGTTAGAAGGGTACTGAATAATTATCTTGGTATGGACTCTAAAGTAAAGGTATGTGTGACTCCATCAGAGAGTTTAGAAGGTGAAGAACATAAAAGGGATTCGTCAGTGCAGCGTAATGGTCAACCTAAGTACACTGTTTCTTGAAGGAAGTGATAGAAAACTTAGTAGAATGTGTAATTAATTATGCGACTTGCATTGATTTGTTTTTGTGTGGTTTACACTTGATTTGATATGATTTCTTGTGGTTTGTGTCTTTTGTGGTAAAGACTCTATACCCAATTCTCTTTCTCTGTATGTTTTATGGTAAAATTTGTATGTTTTATGGTAAATTTTGTATGGTTAGTTTACCAGTTATTTGGTGAACAATACTAGCAAGTAACTTTTTACAAAAAAAATTGGGTGAAAGTGTAATTCCTTACAAAATTTGGTGAAAGGAGCTGTATCTATCTCCATGTATTCAGAGCTTTTGTGTTTTTTCCCCCCCAAATTTTTCTATACCATTTCATTTTTACATGAAATTTTCTATCTATTTCGACAAAACTAATTTTTTTTTCCATTTTAAATGACCAAGTTAAACCAAAATATTATAAATCGAAAATTATATGTGTCAAAGTAATATCAACCCAACAATTTATAGCAAACTAATTTAAACCAAAAGTTGATTAAACTAAGCAAATTTAATAAAATATCCAAATCCTAAAGTATTTCTTTCTTTTTTTTTTTTTTTAAAAAGTTAACCATAATTTTAGTTTTATAGTATATTCAGAAATAGTGTGTTTTGATTTAATTTGGTCGGTTTAACTTTCAAAAAATTGGTTTTGCTAAAATAAACCTAAATTTTGAAATTTATGTAAGAATAAAATTACATATAATATTTTTAACAAAAAAAAATTACATATAAAAATTTGTGTAAAAGAGATAAAAAGTAAAAACAAAAAAAAAACTAGAATACTTGGAGATAACGCATTTTTCAAAAAAAAAAACAAAATAGCAATTAACTAAGGAAGAGATTAAGAGTTTCCTAAAGTACTAATAATCGTATTAGTACTCATCTAACATCAAAGTCGTTGTAGTATAGTGGTAAGTATTCCCGCCTGTCACGCGGGTGACCCGGGTTCGATCCCCGGCAACGGCGAAATTTTTTTTTTCTTTTTTGAACTATTTTTTTTTTGGGCGAAACTATTTTAATTTTTTTTTCCCGAAATTTTCTTTTTTTTAATTTTTAATTTTCTGGGATTCGAATACCAAACCAAATGGAGCCATGGAAGTGGATGATCTACTTCACTCCTTGTGTGACCTGTGTCTAAGCTACTCAATCATTCTCGGCGAATCTTTGAGTCGCCGGATCTACTGCGTACTGGCCACCGGCGGAAGAACAGCAAAATGACGACGAGTATTCATATCACGGCTCTCGATGGCATAGTCAACGTGAACTCCCTTTTCACCCTTGCCGTTTTCATTGGGTTAGCTTGGAACCCTACCGATCCGTCTAATAGCCTCGTAACCGACCCGAATTGCACTGCAACCGCTAGTATGGCGGAGAATCTCGTCGCATTCCATGTCTACTCCTTCGCTTCCTTCCTATTCTCCAGTCTCATCGCCCTAGGTCTCAAACAGGCCATGAGACTCAACATAGGGGCTACGATTCACATCTCAGCTCGTTTCGATCCCGTTGTATACTACGTTAACAAGACAGCTCTCCGTTTTGGGATGGTTGTATCTGGTTTGGGCTCGGTTTGTGGATGTGGATTTCTCATGATGGCTCTAGTCAACGTTGTTCAGATCAAGCTCGGGACTCTTTCTTGTGGTACTGGTCATGCTTATGCCGCTGTGATCCCACTCCTGATTCTGGTCCCTTCTGCACTCTTTATCTATGTTTCTCTTATGTTATATGCTTTTACTCGCTAGCTCCATTAACATGGTTAATGAAATTTAACTTGTTACATACAAAATGTGACGATTCTGTGTTGTTCTGTTGATTATATGATGGAATGAGAATGGTTTTGTGCTGTATCCTTAACTTTGTTGTCTTAAATCTTTGATTATTCAGAGTTATTGTAGTTCCTAAGTTTAAGGATACCCCATGGGAATATGGCTTAGATAAGATTTCAGATAATGTTCTCAATGAGATGGCAAATGGTCCCATTGTTATCAGTAACCTATTGGTTAACCACAGATTTCGTTTGGGAAACTGTGTCTTATCTTATATTATGATGTCCTGATACTTACTTTGGTAAAGCAGAGTTACTCTACAAAGAAAGTGTTACCTTACCTAGCATCAAACATCAAGAGAGGGAACTCTTTTCTACGTTCAATTCTTGATTTCTTCTGAGTATACCGAGTGATTTTTGTCTGATGATCCTGCAGCTTCTGCTAATATACTAGCTGACATTTTCTTAGGTTCCCCTTCCTTCAAAGGAAATTTGCCTCTTTAGAAAGTGGATAAGGATATTTCTTCTATAATCCGAAACTCTTGATTTCACTTCTTTGAGGTTAGGAAAAACTGACTCTGAAGTTTTTCTTCGATATTAGATCTGTATGAGATTTCTAATTTTTTTCAGTAAGCCATAAATTGCGGGCATATGACTTACCCTCAACACTGAAACCAAAGCCAGGTTCCTTCTCCTCAGGTTTTGGGATGAAAGTATACTCCCCCTTTGTAACAGGCTTGCAAATGACGCAGGGGTTTAAAAGGGGAGTGTACTTTCATCTCAGAAGCATACATACGGAGGTTTCCTCTTATTTTTGGCTTTGGTTTAAAGTTTGTGTGGATTCAGGTTTGCTCAGACAAATGAAACCATTGCATGCAGGAGTTCACAATGTCATAACTACCACTTGGTATCATCCCTGTACTGACAATTTATAGCTTGCTGAACAGAATTGGAAATCATGTGCAGATCTAGAGCTTTGTCATGTCGAAGAAAAACTTCGGAATCAACTCTTCCTAATCTCAAAAAAATAAAATCAGGAGATTCGGTTATAGAAGACATATCTTTACACAGGCTTCTTAAGTGGCAAATTTCCTTGAAGGAAAGAAACCTAAAGAAAATGTCAGCAAGCATATTGGCAGGAAGCTGCATCAAACATCAAAAGAGAAAGGCATTAACTCTGTAATCTTATTCCTTCTGTTGTATGCATATGTTTTAATTTCATTGGCTTTCATGGTATACAAGTGGTTTCTAGAAACAGATATAGGTTCAGATGACGCATTGGTCTGCATATTTCTCAAGTTTTCCTTTGGTTTTGTCATGTAGAAGCGTCTCTTTAGTGCCCCAGGAGCTGTATTGATATAGCTAGAGGCTACCGACATCATGACATCATTTTAGATTAAAGTAACTACGCACTTAGTGTCTAGTAATGCAATTGATTAGGTGAAGTAATTACGATGTTCCTTTAGTGCTTCATCCACTACATAGACACTGATTTTTTTCTTGCTTCTACTCAATCCTTGGCTACTTTCATTGCTATAAATCTCAGGTTCCACAAGTGATATATGCATTAAGTCTTCTTTAAGAATGAAACCCTGCATTTTGTTTAGCATTTTCTTCCTAGTTCTCTGCATTTGCAGCTTTAAAACTTCTGTTAATGGAGCTGGAGAATGCGGAGCAAATCCACCAGATAGAGAAGCTATAAAGCTTGCTCCTTGTGCAATGGCTGCACAAAACGGTTCTGCTAAAGTCTCTGCAATTTGCTGTGCTCGAATAAAACAGATGGGGAAGAACCCGAGATGCCTTTGCGCTGTCATGCTTTCGTCTACAGTTAGAAGCTCTGGAGCAAAGCCAGCAGTCGCAATGACCATTCCTAAACGCTGCAACATCGCTGATCGTCCAATTGGCTACAAATGTGGAGGTAATACTAATCCCTATTAAATTTCTTTTTCATTATAGATACAGTTTGCTTACCATGTGCTTTGCTCTCGGGGAAAATGGTAAAATAGACTCTAAACTTTGTTGATTTGGTGAAAAAACCTTTCAATTTTAAAATGGTTCTTTTAGACCCTGAACTTTGATCCTCGGGATTTTTAAACCCTCATGGATTTTTTAAATTAAAATTAAACTTTGAACATGAAATTAAACTATAATTTCAAAATTTAACAAAAAAAAACTATAATCCAAATTTGGATGAATTACTACTATAATTTGAAATTTAAATTTGAGATTTCGGTTTAGAAAAATTTGGCTATTAAGGTTTAGGATTTAAAAATTCCGGTTGTCAAAGTTCATGGTCCAAAAATCTGTTGTTAAAATTGGGTAATTTTTACACCAAATCGACAATATTCTTTACCATTTTTCCTTGGTCTTACTCTTACAACAACAAAAATGCATTTTTCCTCTTGCAGCTTATACTTTGCCTTAAAGCAGCAGATGGGACTCAAAATCAATCTAGTTTTTATCACACGTTGACAGGTGTATCAATAAAAATGGATAAAATATATGATTGTTCATGAAATGAGTAGACTTGTTAAAGGATTTTTATTTACTCGTTACATTAGTCACAGGTGAGATCCCTAAACCGGAGTCTTAACTATTCACCGGCGTGTAGGATTACATACATTAAACACACACAAAAAACTGAAGATCAGAACGCAAAGGTACAGAGATGGACGCAAAAGATAGGGTCGTTAAACTCTGTTAGCCATTGTAGGGTGATAGATACTAGTAATACAAAGAACCTGCAGGAATAAACAAACACAAAAGGTTATAGAATTGAAAGACTAGAGAATGGTAAGGAACCAGGGCTTTAAAAATACGGGACCTGAGGCGAAATTTCAAATTGGAGTCGATATTTCAACAACAAAAAATAAAAAAGTTCTTTTTTTATAAAAGAAAATATAGGATTTAGGAACCGATTTAATTTGGAAGTCGAAACGAATGTTTCACAGGACTATAGTTTAGTACCTTGCCACCAATTGCCTCTGGAAGCCGGGGTTGTTGTATCGTTGCGATCATCGGTTTCTGTGGACTGATGAGAGTGAGAGGTGGTGGCTGGGGAGGAGGAGTTGTCGGAATTGGAGGTACGAGGAGGTGAATAGTGTTGTTGGCCGCCGTAGTATATGGAGGAGCTGAAGTAGGAAGCTTCTCTCCTTTCATGGTTGCTTTTCTCACCTTCAAATTAAAAAAAAAAAAACAAACTCCACAAATCAACAACATTTTCATACTTTATCTTAGAAATAAATGGTGAACAAAAAAAAATTGCACATATTATAATACGTTCTAAAACAATATTTAAAACCAACAAAAATGGAGACCCAACAAAATTAAGTGATTTATTGTTTCATTGAAATACCCTTTTTTTACTATCAAAATTTATCTTTTAACTAACATCTTTACTATAATAAATATGACTATCACATAATAACTAAAATACCCATAATTATACCAAAAAAAAAAATTCTATAAATATAAATGTAGACAAATTTAATCAAATTGCAGCTGGTTCAATAAATAAACACTAATTAAAACATAAAGGAAAATTGTAAAATATTTTTTCTTGCAAAAATTAATTTATCTAAAAAAAAATAAAAAAAATTAAAGTGTTAATTATTTAACAAAAAAAAAATAGAGTAACATATATCCCAAAGAGAAGAAAAAAAAGGATTGAGAGAAGTTTACTTTGAAGATTATGAGCAGTGTGATTTCCTTTCTTCCTTGATACCTATATGATCACATAACTTCACATAATAAGCACATATACACATATATACACACATGTATATAAGATATATATAAAAACACTTACCGGAGATGGAGGAGGAAAAATGGAGTCAAGAATGGTAGAACAAGAAGAATTGGAAGTAGAAGAAGTGGAAGAAGGAGCAGTAGATCCTTTAGGACCAAAGAGATGATCAAAAGAAGAAGTAGAAGTAGAAGTAGGTTTGGTTTTGTTGTGGTCCGCCATTAATGAATATTGAAAATAGATATGGATAAAGTAACAGATTCGAAGTAAGAAGCCCTAGGTAACGGTATCGTCTGTTTATATAACCAACTACTCTACTTATGAAAAAGAGATGGGGAATGGGTTCACGTGATGTCCACGTGCCATTGCCTCCTTCTTCATCTTCCACCAGCTGTCCTTTTTTTGCAGATGCTTTGGATAAACTTCAACTCCAACTTTTTCTACTTTTGTATTCTTTCTCTCTTCTCTTCAATCTTTCATAGTTTAGGATAAGTACTATCACCTGCACCTTCTTCCTTTTCTTCTCTCTCTCTCATCTTCTGAATTTACTTCATTTTTTTCATTATTCTACAATATAGTTTATATTCAATCGTCGGTCCATCTTTTTACTTAACATTTAATTCAATTTTTTGATCATGTAACTCCATTGATTCATGAATTAGGGTTAGGTTGTTACATACGTCCTCAATTTCTCCAATGTTGAAATTTTGTGTCTTTGGATTAGTTTAAAACTATATATGAACTAATTAATATACCACTATGGTTAGATTTTGAAGAATTATATATACTTTAAAAGGAATTATACTATATTAGAGCTATATTACAGTTTGTTTAATTCTTAGAGTTTGAAGAATCATATACTATACCAGATTTTTTTAGATGGAACTAAAAGGATAAATGATTTGAAATTTTTTATATTTTATATTTTTACTTTAATGAATTAATATCTCATTTATTACAATTTTTAATTTAATCACAATGATAACAAAATATATTAAAAATGAATTGTAATTTTCAAAATATGGTTGATTTGGAATTAAGTCGTAGAATGACACCATAAATAAGATTTAAACTTATGATTCTTGTTAAAATACATATAATAAGTCTCCAACGGTAATCTACTAATCTTTAAGTTTTCTGTTCAAAATACTAAGATTCTTTAAATTTGAAGACTAAAATGAAGAATATTATCTTCAATAGTAGTCTTTATTTTATTTTTCTTCAAATCATCATTCTTTAAATTTGAAGAGCATGAGTATTTTTTTTAAGAATGTGAATAATAACTCTTCAAATTTCAAGAATCAATATTCACTCTTTATTTAGAAAAAAAATAAGCGAAATCATTGGAGCACAATTCTTAGATTTTTTCTTCAAATTTGAGGAATGAAAGATCATTAAAGATTACATTTAATTGATGAGATTTTCAACGGTCTAACTTAAATCAATTACAGTTTAAAATTTCAAAAAAAAAAAAAAATTAATATTACCATGACTAAATTAAAATTTGTAGCCCAAAAATATAACATTTCTTAAATCATTGTTCCAAAAATAAAAAAAAATAATATATTTTTGGTTATAAATAAAAATTAAAATGTGGTCTAATTAGGAAGCATGGGCATGGGAGGATATATTCCATATATTAATAATATAAGATTCCACGTTTATTGGGGATTCATATTGTAGACAAGTAAGATATAAAGAATCTATTTGGAATTGATTCTTTAGAGAGATACACATATAGATATAAGATATGGTCTTTGTTACGAGAAAAATTCCGATCTAAGATGACTAGATATCTACAGATTTTGGCGGTAAAGTGAACCTGAAACCAAATCATATCATATCATATATTCATATCATAAGATTTAAATGATAATATGCTTACCTCGTGTTCACAAACAGTGAAGCATATTCCAAACGTTTTATCTTATAAGTCATATATATATTTGGACCGACATCAAATGAACACAAATGGATGGAGTATCCTTATCCATTTGTTCGCTCCATATCTTTTTACTTTTTTCGTGATTTTATGTATAGTTTTTGTAACTTATTGATTTTGACATGTGTTAATTATCTAAACACTGTACAAAAATATGATAAACCTAAAGAAATGATTTAAGTTTTTTCTATGTTTTATGAATTAATTTTGGTTTTTATACGAATTTTTTTTCTAGTAAAGTTACTTTATTGAACGGAACAATATAGTATAGTGGTTTCAATTCTAAGTGTTTCATTCTGATTTTTCAAGGATACCCGGGTTCGAATCCAGTAAATAACGGAATGTTGTATTAATTAATTTGTGTTTCAGCTAGTAAAACCGTTTTGTGATCCATATGATTAGCTTGTAAAACTGGTTGTAGTTCATATGAAAAAAAATTGCTTTATCGATTCACCATTTTATGAATTAATGTGTTGTTTGATAGAAATTTGAGTTTAATTGTAATAAAACCTATTAAATCAAATCTTTTATATTTTAAAATATGATCACTTTAAGATTTTTTCACCAAAAAAATATTATTAGTAAAAGTACAATATAGGTAAAAAAATATCGCCAATAATGTTACGGTAAATGAGACCAAAACATCAATTACTTGTTGAAATATTCTAATTAAAAAAAAAGTTTACATCTTGTGTTTCTGTTTATTAGATTTCTAATTGTATAATTATAAATCAACCGCATCTAAAACAAATAAATATAAATTTTCTAAATCTAATAATTTGTTTGATTTAGTATATTGTATCTCGCATCGATCTAATAGCACTTTTAAAAGTAATATATGGATTTAGATTTTAAAGATTAAAGGTGGAGAAAATAAATCTGATTCTAAAAAATTTAGAGGAATTATCTAAAATATTTACAAATTTATTTTTATGAAAGATTTGCAAAAATATCCCAATTCAAACATTTTTTTAAAAATGTCATAATTCAAATATTTTTTACAAAAATGCCATAACATTATACCCAACGATATAAGTGATATACTTTACACTTTATGATTTATAAAAACGTATTGATTATGATATTTTGCATAATTGATTTCTAAAAATGTTCTCACTCAAACATTTTTTGTAAAAATACCATAACAATAAAGCCAATGGTATAATTAGTATACCCTCACACAAAAAGTAAATTTGCAAAAAGAAACTTAAATTAGGACATTTTGCATAAATCTTTTTTATCATATTGTGTGAAAATATACAAAAATTATCTAATTAGAACATTTTTGCAAAAAAATAAATTTGAATGGGGACATTTTTAAAATCTCCAAATTTTTATTGACAAATTATACTTCATCTATACTATAATTTAAGGATTTGATATTGATCCTAATCTTTTATTTTAGGATTGGATCGGATATCTATTTCATTGATTGTATTTTGTTATTTTGAAATTTGCCTTACTTGGCACCTAGGTAAGACTCACACGATGCTATTCTAAGTTGCGCTGTATTATGTTTCTTTACTAATAAGAAAAGCTCATTACAATTACAAATTTACAACAATTTGCAAGACATTTTTCGTATGCAAAAATAATTTTTATTTATTAGAACTATAACTATAATTATTTCCAGGTTAATAATGATTTATAATTTTTGTAAACCAAATTCAAATTTCATAGCAATGTTCATGAAAATTTTTTAACCAATAAAACTATGAGTCTAGATACTTTTCATGTCTATATTTTTATTTTATTTTAGTCAAATTCTTTTTTTGAAGTATATAAGATTTTCTTGCTGTAAGAAAAAAAGAAAATAAATGTAAAATTATTATATTTTAAAAATATAAATATAAAATTGTAAGTCAATTATGAAAACATAAATTGTTTTGACAAAAAAAATTGTTTTGTCAATCTACTTGTTACAAAAAACTAAGTAAGGTAAGCTTTATATATGGTGTACAAAAATATTGGCCTGAAATGGGAAAATGATTAAAAACAAAAGAATGTTCGTAATCAATTGCGAAAGCACTCCAGAATTTTAAATCGATTTTATTTTAAATTAGTCTTATTTATTAAATATTAGTATTATTATTATATATCGTTGTGTGTCTATTTCGAAAAAAAAAAATCGTTTCTGTCTCTCTCTCTCCTGCTCGTAGGGTTCAAAATTTTGTATCTGCTCTTCTCTCGAGAAAAAAGAAGAGTTCCCTCATTGTCCAGATTCTGAGAGTTTCCTCGAATAATTTGAGTTTCCTCGTTAAAATCTGACTCCAGTGATGATGACGAACTTGGTGGAGCCTTCGTGGAGCTTTCTGGCGGCGAGCGGTGGCGATACGGTGAAGATCTTCGACGTCTCTTCCGACTCCGGTGATCCCTGTGTTTTGAGTTATACTCCCACACCTGGTTGTGCTGTGAACTCTGTCAAGTGGAATAATACGAGTATGTAACTCCCGCTAACCGCATTTTGTGGAATCTCCTTACATTTTTTCGTGGTTTGCTTGGTTAGTGAGAGATTAGGAAAGCAACTGAAACAGTGATTTATAACCACTTTTGATCTTAGATTATGTTATAATGTAACCGATTTTTAGTAGAATATGTCTAGATTCTCTGTGATTTGTTGTTCAATTGGAGTTTGGTGCTGAATTCGTGCTTTAGGGATTATGTTGGTAATGGAACGAGTCAATTTGTGCAGGAAGAAATCAGTTGGTTGCCTGGTAGGCCGTGTTGTTTTTTTTATTGGTGCCTTTGTTTTTGAAAGTTGCAATACTCTTTGATTCGATCTGGCAGACTAGTTAATGTTTCTGCGGCCTGCTTTTAGTGGAAGGAGAGTAATTGTTCTCTGTTCTCTCCCCGTGTTGATGTTGTGCCTTTTGAGCTTCAGATTTAGTAGTGGCAAGTACGGGAGAAGATAAGAAGATATCCCTGTGGCGGAAAAATGGGGTTAGCCTAGGAACAATTCCAGTTACTGGGAAGGACAGTAGTGACGGCACTGAGGTTAGTTCTTTCCCAGATGTGTTGTTTCCCCCCCAGTGATTCTAATTTTCATGTCTTACTCCTGCATCTACTATTCATTAGCTACGACTTTCATAGCATTTTAATTAGCAATAAGTTTTTTTTGGGATAATGGATGTAGTAGTAGATCTTATTAGATGTTTTTGAAAGCGTAAACAGTAGAGAGCATGAATCACAAACTATTGTGGAGCCTAGGTACCATTGAAGATGAAAGCAATTGTGTGCTTTTCATTTTGATGTGCGTTGATATTTATCCCACAATATGCTTCATCGCTAGTCTGAAGCAGTCACATTTAGGCTCCTTCATAGGCAAGAAAGTAAGCCAAGAAAGAGTATTGAGTGCATGATACCACTCTTTTGGTCATCTTCTCAAGTCTTTGCATTTTCTCTAGAATAATAGTCAAGTTCACTATGAATGAGATTAGTCTGTGCATTTATCTTGTGTCATAATGGAATTCAGGAATGTCTGTCAGCTATTAGCTTCAGCAAAAAAGGGTCCAGGTACATATGTTCAGGAGGAACTGGTCAAACTGTAAAAATATGGGATCTGCAAAGAAAGCTTTGTATTAAGAAGTTGAGGGGTCATACAAGTACAATAACGGGTGTGATGTACAATTGCAAAGATGAGCATTTGGCTTCTGTCAGTGTTGGTGGGGATCTGATAGTTCACAACCTTGCATCTGGAGCAAGAGCTGCCGACCTAAAAGATCCAAATGGGCAGGTTGTTTAGTTTGTACGTGTATGCTTCCATCTATGGCTCAAACCCTTGATCATCAAATTAATTGGTTTTCTGATCGATTCAAGACCAGGTATTGAGGGTGCTTGATTATTCAAGGTCCAGCCGACACCTTCTACTTACTGCAGGTGATGATGGCACTGTGCATCTGTGGGACACGACTGGTCGCAACCCAAAGGTCTGCCCTTTTGCTTATTGCAATTCATGAGCATCTGTGTATTTCCATTGTCTCTCCTTTTAATTTGCTTCCTTAAAGATCTCATTAAATTTTATGTTGATTGAAGTTATATGCTCTAGTGGGGAGTGGAACCTTATCTTTAGAACCAGGGTTGTTAGAATGATAATTAATTTCTTATATCTGGGTGCAGTGTTATGTTCTTTTCTGTAACTAAGCTACTTGAGTCCTAACTTCTTGGAAAGTTTTGTCAGCATTGTTTGCAGATATTTAAAATAGAAAGACATAAGTCAGACTAGTCGTTTTCTATTTGTTGAAGTCTTGCTAAGCAGCCTGTTTATGCTTCTCATTTGATTTCTCTGTCTGATGGATTTTCTTAAATTTCCACAGATATCATGGTTGAAGCAACATTCTGCACCAGCTGCTGGTGTTTGCTTCTCTCCATCAAATGAAAAGGTCACTGCATCCTTATCAATATTTTTGCTACCTGTACACCATGAAGTCAGATGAATGTGATAGTAATTTCTGATATGTATACGCGTGCATGTGCACTCTCAACTTTCATAAGCTTGTCTGAAGCTATTTGATATAGATTTTATAAACTTAGTATCTAAGTAATTTACAATCTAGATTATCTACTGTGTAACAGATCATTGCTAGTGTTGGGCTGGACAAAAAGCTTTACACTTACGACTCTGGATCCAGAAGACCTTCGTCCTGCATCTCTTATGAGGCACCTTTCTCCTCTTTAGCGTTTGGGGATAATGGTTACATTCTCGCAGCTGGAACCGGTAATGGTAGAGTGGTGTTCTATGATGTTCGCGGGAAGCCTCAGCCTGTCACTGTCCTCCACGCTTACAGTAGTTCAGAGGTGAATACACTTATACTCAATGCAATCCATTTAGCATGTCCTATCTAATGACTCTGGTTCTGCAGATTATGTGTTTTGCACTTATCACTGTAGTCATTTATCTGCTGTTCCTATCCTGGTTTGCCAACCGTTTCATGAGTTTGACATCTTCAGGCTTTATTTTTTTTACGTGATGCATATTATTAGGGTCAAGTGACTCGATGGGATACAACATAGATTTGTTTTTACTTAATATCGGAAAGTAACTAAAGCTTTTGTTTTGTTGGTCAGGCTGTAACAAGTTTATCATGGCAAACATCAAAACCAGTTATAGTGAATGAAAAAAACTACACAGCTGACATGGCTCTTTTAGGTGGTGCTGTGGAAGATTCAGTTATTATTCCAGACCCCCTTCCATCAACGACATCCTCAGCTTCACAATCCAATGTGGTACATGGTTCTCGTGGAGTTGCCACAAGTACAGTGAATGTATCATCCGCAGAACAAACACCAAATAGAACTCTACGGCCTGGTGGACCACTGGGTAGACTACAGGCACTACGTGCCAATGACAGTTTCAACGATGATATGGGTGTATTTTCGCCTATTACTGATGTACCATCTGTCGATAAATGGGCGGATCATGAATTATTGAACAATAAGGATCATTTAGTTGACAAAAAGCCTTCCATTTTGCGATTTCCTTCATCTAGCAAAGGATTTCCATTTGGAGACGATGGAAACAAAGAACATCCAATATTTGACTGGAAATCGAATTCTACTTCTAAACAGGTTTGTTTTTCTTCATCTTTCCACTATGATTTGGCTGCTCCAACTCTTTTGTTATTTTTTTTGTCATTTTCGAAACTCCAAATCTTGGTATCTTGTGTGTTTTACGAATTCAATGGCTGGAGTCCGTTAACTTTACTCTAGTTTACTCATCTCTCTCACGTGTTAATCGGTGTTGTAATGATTTTATATCATTAATACAGGATGATATCAAGGCTCCTTTCTCGCCTTTTGGATCTACGCCAACAGCATCATCCAAAAGTGAAGACTCTGCTGTAACACCTCCAGAAGCTTGGGGTGGTGATAAATTATCTGACAAGTTTAACCAATTCACCAATGAGAAATTTTCTGATAAATTTAGCCTCCTGCATGCACCTTCACGTCTCGCAGTTTCAAGCACAAGTGCTAGTACATCTGGATCAATGTACTCTAGCTCTCGAGACTTCCCCTTGTCGGTCGGTCAGACAAATCTCGCAAATGTTAATATTAGCTCAGAGTTTCCAAGAATGAGAGACTTCTCCTCAAACTATGAATCGTCCTCAACATTACCAGACAACATGTCTACCAGTCCATTGCTAACAAAAGGGATCGCAGCGCCCGGTAACATTGATGCATCGAGGCTATCTCCAAATTTCACTCGCAGGTTTTCAACTTACGCCGAAAGAATCAGTACTACTTCATCCTTTAGTGATGGAGCTTCTTTGTCTTTGGGGAGTTCACCAAAGATAAAGAAAACAGGAGCAGAAACGAGAGAGGAAGTCGTAAATAATCTTTTGGCAAGACCTGAGGCAGTGGCTGCTACAGAAACCGGAGCTCCTCTGATTATGAATGTATGTATAACCTCTCTAAAGTTCGGGTTTGTTCATTTGCGCGTCTCGGAGACAGCGACGAAAATTTATGTTCGTTTCGTCGTCGCTGAACAAGCAACATGTTGCTGAGATCTCTCGTGGAACATGTTTATTTACATGTCGCTGGTTCTAGGACAAGTTTCGGTGACCAGTCTCGACGATTAAAAATTAAATGCTAAATTTTTTAGCAATTTAATTTAAATCGTTCACCGAATCAGCGACAGGTAAACGAACAAGATTTTGTCCCTATCGTTGCTGCACATGTTCGTTTACATGTCGCTGGTTCTGGGACAAGGTTCGACGACTAGTCTCAATGATTAAAATTTAAATGCTAAAATTTTTAGCGATTCAAATTTTAAATCATTCGTCGCCGAACCAGCTACGTGTAAACAAACAAGACTTGTCACGATTGCTCGATGCTGGCGACAACTAAACGAACAGACCCTTCTTCATCATCCATGTATTCCTGAAATTAGCTTCTTTTGGATATTAGTAACATGAGGAACTTTGTATAAACTGTAGCAGGGAGGAAATATCTTAGCGTCGAAGCAATCTCAAACGGAACAACATCAACAGCAAGGAGGTAGTAGCAATTTCACGCTTCAGCTATTTCAAAGAACACTCGAAGGAACTCTTGATTCTTTCCAAAACTCCATTCACGACGACATGAGAAACCTTCACATCGAGATCCTTAGACAATTCCATATGCACGAGGTTTGATACCTTACGTTATCTCATTAATGTGTCTTGTCTTCTAGACCTGTAAGTTGTTACAAAAACTGTTTTTTTTACATAGATGGAGATGTCGAAGGTGTTGAGTTCGATTCTGGAGAATCAAGCAGAGCAGATGAAAGAGCTAAAATCGTTGAGGATAGAGAATCAAAAGCTCAGGCAAAGGCTTCAATAGAGGAGAACGTTGTAAGTTTGTTACAATGAGGTTTTGCGTTCAAATTGTGTGTGGATTTCATTATTTTTTGTACCGTTTTCATGTTATTTTCTCGTTTTTGCTATCGATTTGATTTGTTTTCATGTTATGATTGATTTTCGTTCAGGGTTTGGTAGAGAGCTTTTTAATTGTGTTTGTGTATTATATAGTTTTGGGATATGATCATAGAAACATTACGTTTCTAATGTCTCTTAAATCTCGAGGAAGTAAATCAATCATGTTTTTATTCCGCAAGAATTTAGCTTCAAATTGAAAAAAAGAAAAGTAAAATTGTTTATGCTATATTTGGTACATTTGAGTTTTTGATAAGGTTAAATCGTAAAATTATACGAAATAACATTTGTGATAATAAAGGTCTTTTTCCGTGATGTAATGTGTCTTCAGAAACGTTAGTGTTCCCTTTATTTTCTGATTAATCTCAGCACATCGCCCACGAGATGCAACGAACCAGCTACAAGAACCTACACATAACAAACAGCCAAAAGGATATATTTGAGATTAGGATATTTTAAATTCTGAACAATTTTCCTTTTGGCTAAAAAACTTTGATGCAGAAAAAAAAAATCCTAAATTTTGATAACTGAGTATTTTGAACTCTAATCATTAATAACCAACGTTTTTAAACTAAAATTTCAAATTATATTCTAATTAATCCAAATGTAGATTATATTTTTTAGCTTAGTTTTGAGATTAACGTTTAATTTTGTGTTTAAAGTTTAATTTTGATTTCAAAATCCAATTTGGTTTAAAATTCTCATTATCAAAATTCAAAGTTTAAAAAATCATTTTAATAGTTGAGAAACTTTTTCATTAAAAGAAAATAGTTCAGATTTCAAAATACCATGATCATTATATATATATATATATATCCCATATATATATACATATGAAACGTTTCATTTTCAGAAGTAAAAAAACCTGGAAATGAGTGGCTGTGTCACTCTGCTGTACATTATCCCTTAGCCATTTAATTGCTAGAGGCAGAGAAGTAAAAACTTCACTATTTCCATCCTCTCCTTCTGCGTTCGCAGCACCAACCCAATACAAAAACAGATTCGGTATTACAGATCACAATGTAAGTCTCTCTTGTTTCAGATTCACAAGATTTAGGACTTTTTTTCTTACTACCTTTTTCACTTTGAGCAAGACTGTCCCATACTTTCTGGAGTGTGAATTGCCACGACAAGTCAACTTGTGGATCAATCTCTGGTAATTCAGTAGTTCCAGCGACCTTGTGATAAACCGACATATTCGGCACAAATAATGCCTTCTTGAAATGGACACCTATCAATCATATCAGCTTTTCTTTAACTACCCTCACTGATTTGTCTTTATGCAGACAAGTTTAAGTGTTGGAAACGAAGACATTAAGGGTTAAGTAGTTACCGTAGTTTGCACATGTCTTTCTTAGATGTGGAAGTAGCAGATTTGGGTCCCGAACAGACATGCAATTGAACAACAATATCTGCAATGCAGCCGGATGCTCGTTTAAATATTGCCAAAAATAAGACAGACACCAAAGGTTAGAGAACAATGGAGAAAGACAGGTATAGACGTGTGAGAAGAATGTAGGGAAAATGGTAAAATAAACCATGAACTTTACCGATTTGGTGTGAAAACTCCAAACTCTAAAAACGGTTTTTTAGATCCTCGATTTTATTAGGGAGATTTTTAAACCCTAAACTTGAGAACT
Organism: Aethionema arabicum; assembly: GCA_000411095.1. Lineage (NCBI taxonomy): Eukaryota > Viridiplantae > Streptophyta > Magnoliopsida > Brassicales > Brassicaceae > Aethionema > Aethionema arabicum. The sequence continues at coordinate 29,599 of KE153449.1, forward strand.
TATAGTATAATTAATCCAAATTTGGATTATATTTTTTTGTTAAATTTTGAAATTATAGTTTAATTTCATGTTCAAAGTTTAATTTTAATTTAAAACATCCTGCAAGGTTTAAAAACATGGTTATCAAAATTCAGGGTCTAAAAAACCATTTTTAAAGTTGAGAATTTTTTCACCAAATCGACAAAATTCAAGGTCTATTTTACCATTTTTCCAAGAAAGTATGTTAAATCAATCCCAGTGTCTCTTGGTGAATTATAAATTCAAGACGTAACAAGAAAGCCTTACCTGTTGGCAGTTTGCTCTGGGCCATTCACCATGAGAGGATCCTGAAGAACCATTAACCAAAACTTCCGAACTCTCTGACTGGTTGCCTCCTTTAACGGCAAACGAAAACCATTTGGCACATACTTGCATACTTTCAGGACTGTGAGCTCCATCCAGGTAAAATACTAGATCTCCTGGAGTCCCAGACTCGATATATTGATCAGGGACGACCTGTGCCCGTCCTTGCAAACTGGCTGTAGCTAACCCTTTGATGAATTGCTCAGGCAGAATATTCTAATACAAAGAAAATGAAGAAATGAAAATCACAGAGATATGATGGAGATCAAGAAAATTAAGGTATACAAACTGTGAAGAGAAAGAAGATAGGAAATATTAGTTTACCATTTGACTCAGACTAGGAACTTCGAGTTTACCAATTTGCTTAAGCCAGGTAGAGGCAAGCGAAACTGCTAAACCAGCATTGAGATATTGGTGCTCCCCATCAAGCCCAAGTTTCTGATCATTTAATAGCCTTGCGTTTAGTGGTTGCACCACTTCAAGCTTCACCTGTCAATACAATTTTAAAGCTTCTCCAAGAACATACAGTTGCTTTCATATATCAACATAACTAATGCACCTACTTGTGGACACGTTAATATCTCAATTCTCACCTTACAATGAAGGTTAATCTAAAATACCATAATTAACTAAGAAGCACATAAACAGACTATACATGCTAAGGTGTTACACTATCTGCCAAATTAATGAGAACAGGTTTCAGCAATTAAAGTTGAGCGTACATCTAATTGAGAAGCTTTATCTTTAAGGACACGCATGGCTTCATCAGGCTGGGGCACTGTGAAAGCCGGAACTCCATGCTGAAAGATGAAGGAAGATGAGGCAACTATGGAGATAATTATCAAGGAATGATCCATTTTATATTTACAGGTATACAAGAGCTACAGGCACCTTGAAAATTCCAGCTTTCTCACCAGCAATTTTGCCTAGTGTATCACCTGTGATGCGTGCCAGAGAGAGGAGAAATCAAGATATAATATTACATTTAAAAATATGTAACTCAAAACTATACCCACTCATTTCATGAAAGAATAGATCCCTGTGATTTAAATTTAAAGCCGAACAAAACTAGATATATGGACAACGATAACATTTTCATAGCAGCGTTGACATGTCATGCACAAGAAGCTTCCACTGACTAACCTAGAATTTCCATGTGGTCATATCCAAGCGAAGAAATACCACATACCACAGGTTTCTCAACCTGCAACAAGTTAGCAGTGACCCCCCATGAGAACTTATATATGCATGAGAAAAGATTACTTAAACCTTCTTAAGATTATTCACATTTTAGTAGTTGAAGTCTTTTGAAGATGTCATTCTAGGCTTCAGTGTTTGATTAAATAAGGATTTGGGTTTTGAGTTTTTCGAGGTTGTACTTGCAACTGTTTTGCTCACCCAACAAAAGGGGCAACATAGGAAGATGTTTTGTCAGATTTCAGGTTTCCTCTTTCTTAATGAAGCCTAAGCTATTTCAAGGTCAAAGGCATTATAAGCTTAGAAAAAAGGTCAAGCATACCGCGTTTGTGGCATCAAACTTCCCACCTAATCCTACCTCCAATATAGCGACATCTACCTGCATAAAGAAGCAAAGAACGGCACCGCCTCTGTCCATTAAGAAAGCAAGATATTTCCATAACTACCATGCAGCTAGAAAAGAGAAATGACTGATTAAGGTAACAATTTTCATCAAACCTTTTCTCCAGCAAATATTTTAAAAGCTAGTAATGCAAGGAAGCGGAAAAATGTAGGCATTGGTATCTCCTCGCTAGTTCTATCCTGCAAATCAAATAACCAGAAACCATGTATCTTGTGTGAAAAACTACAACTATTTCTAGTTTAATTTACAAACTATGCATGCAAACATAGATCATGAAAATTTCAGACTGCAACACCAAGGTGACTCCAACAAGATATATAAAGGGCATTATACATGTTCTCGTCAACATCACTACCCCCTTGAGGAAAATCATTAATAAAAATTTACATTAAGGCCCGATTAGTCGTGTTGAGGAACCAAGTCTTAATCATGTTTCTCTATTCGTCTATCACATTATCCATGGTAATTTTCATCACTAAGATTTTATGTTTAGAAAGAAATTAGTGATTACCCGTTCATCAAGAAAACCTTAATACAGCAAAGGAGTTCAAAGCAGAGATTCATGTAAGTCAATCTTCCTTTTGTTGCAAACATACCTTAAGCCTATTATAGCACCACCAGAAATAACTTAAGAACTTCTCTTCACTTATGTCCACACTGCAGCAATGGAACACATCAGCAAAAGTGAAATGAGCAATTTTCAGGAAAGAAGAGTGCAAACTAGAGATTTAGTGCCTCATTTGTTCCTTTTGGATCTTTGTTTGTTAGATGATGGTAAAAAAAGGGAGAATGTAATACACATGCCAGAACCAATATGTTTCAACCAACAAAAATAAATTAGGCTCTGCAAAAATGGAAAAGTGTCAGTCAGCAAAACAATTATGCTAACAAAGCTAACCCTTGCTATAAGGTTCCTGCTTCTATGATAGGAGACATCTTTTCTCAAAAGTATCAACAATTTAGAAAAATTTACCCATCTAAGCGAAATCTTTCACGGACATCAATAAGGTGAGGGGAAGTGAAGAGTCCAGTTCGGAAGCCGTAGTTCCGTATAATAGACTCTGTAAAGGTACATGTGGATCCCTTCAGGTTGCAAAAAAAAGTTCAAAAAATAACGTTAGCTGTGTGCTCGATATAGTAATCAGCCATGCATATAATAAATCACTTTCATCAAACAACTACACTGAAGTTAGAATAAGATAGTAACCAACGATAATAAGATAGTTTCATACATTGCCCTTGTGCCATGATGATCTAGAGTAAAGAATTGTTAGAGGCATCATCACCCAACATTGATTATCTTATTATTGATTTGAACTAAATATATATTGTGACACCATCACAAAACTAACCTCCAAACGAAACCATATGCATTTCCTAACATCTAAGGTTATAACTAATGTTCTTGAACGTGAATTCTAAATTTTACTAGCTAAGCTCAACTCGTGGGGTCAGAGATCTCACTGAAATTAGATAACGCTCAAGATGAATCAGTCCAGTAACGTATCTTAATTCTCCCACATAGTAAAACTTAGGCTTCTGGGAAAGCAGTGTTAAGGACGCAACAGTCACAAGAAGTGTAAAAGTAAGATAGGCTCATACAACAGATTCACGAAACAAGATCATCAATTTAAAATCAGTTTCCACTGTATATACTGACAAAAGATGACTTAATATCACTATTAAGCCCCTCGAGAAAGTAAAGTAGTTGTACCTTGCCTTTGGTTCCGGCGACATGGATAACTTTCATCTTCGAAATGTCTTCTTCCAGGTCAAGTAGCTGCGAATGGATTACGAGAAGTGTAAATTCCCAGCAAAAGAAAAACAAAAATCTAATATACATGGGGAATCCTATCGCGAGTGAAACCTTAATATAGTCAAAGACCAACTCGAACCGATCCCCTTTATTGCTCTTCTCAGCACGACTACGCTTCGTGATCAATGAAGACAAAGCAGCCAACGCTTCCTCATACGAATCTCCTCGACCATTTTGCTTCAGCACTTTTAAATCGCCTTAAGCAAAACAAGTGAACTCAATTCAGCGATCCAATTACCAGATGTTTAGAATAAAAAATGCATTCCTCAGTTAGAAACGAGCTTTAGAATAATAAGATCAACAAACCTGAAGCTGCCATGGGGATCCGCGTTCTTAAACAACGAATCTGAAACGGAACAGGGGTGAAGATCAAAGAAGCCAAAAGTAAATAGCCGCAAAGTCCTTAGCAGAGAGAAAATAACCTGAAAAGTGGGAGATGGAAGGTGTGGCGGCGGGTAGAGATGGTGGAGCCGAAGAGCGGCAAGATTCGAGAGGTGGCAGCGAAATGCAGAGCAGAAACGACACGATGTGGTACCAGGTATACTCCAAACAGCAAACATTCTGTGTCTACTTTCCACTACAGTTTGTTAGTCAGTCATATTCGTCAACACCAACTAATGACGAAGATTTTGTATGCTTTTATTATAATATTATTTTAAAATCGTACCAAACATATATAATGTCTGGGTGGTGTAGTCGGTTATCACGCTAGTCTCACACACTAGAGGTCCCCGGTTCGAACCCGGGCTCAGACACTTTTTTTTAATCTCCTTCATAGAAAGCCACGTCATCAGAAATACCGTAGGCAAGCTGATTCATCTCACACGTGTGTAGAGGTCAGCGTTCGAACCCGGAGTCAGACATTTTTTTTAAGGAAATCCACGTCATCAAAGTTACCATACGCACGCTTATTCATCTCGCACGTGTGGATTTTCTTTTCCCAGGATCCCTTGGGCATAAACAAAACCTGAGAACCAAACATTCATGAATTGGGGATTCGATCAAAAATCAGAAATCTCATCATAGCCTCTTTTGTTCGTTTTCAGAGCAGATATCGATATATCTTTGGAGTTCGTTTCTAAGGAAGAGGAAGATTCGAGAAGAAAGATATGGATTGGGACACCGTAGCTGCAGAAGATGTCATTGAGGCGCTGAGGGAAGTTGAGTGGTCGACGCCTCCTCGTTCCTTCGCTGAATTTTTCTCTAGATTCGCGTTCCCTCGCTCTTTTTCTAAATGGATGAGCCGTCTCAAATGCAATCTCTACTAGTATTAGTCTCTTCCTCTCTCAATATATGTGAATTTTCAGGGTTTTTATTTTCGATTCTGGTTTATGTTCTCTTTTGCTTGTATTTTGTTGCAGCTACAGAACGAATTACTTCATCCTGTTGATTTTCGTGCTTGGTAAGTGAAATTTCTTGCGTTTAGCTCTACTTTGGGAAATCTGGAGTTTATTGTAGCTAGAGATCTTGTGCAGTTTGTTAAGAAAGAGGTGTTTTTTGCTTTCCCAGGTGTTGCCCTTATCACAAAACCACTGGCCATAGTTGGTGCTGCTCTTACAGCCTTGAGCATAGCTTTCCTTAACGACAGGTATTTCTGCTGACTTCTTTTCGGTTCCAGTTTTATCTCTACTCAATTTGTTTGATAAGCTCGCATGAAATTGGAATGTATTAGGATCCTTTGTGCCGTCAAATGGTTGCTCTTGAACTGGATTTTTAGTATGATTCCATAGGTTATGAGTTTAATTCTTCAAATCTGATTATATCAAAGTGGCTTGTTCAGTTTTCGCTGTGATTGTTTCTGAGGCGTATTTGATATTCTAGTTAATGTAAAACATCGATGTGGTTGCTTCTTGCTAAGCGTTGATATGTGGAAATAGCCTATGTGGTTTTTTGTGCTTGCTAGCAGCAACTATTAGATGTTCAAGCTTAAGGAGATTTCTGTTGTCTTTTGCAGTTTTGCAGCTAGTTTTAATGAGAAGGCTATACGGACCATTAGGCATTTCTCTCCACACTTGGCTGCAAAGATGAGGCCTCCACACATGTTAGTTTCATTTTTATTCATAACATAGTCCCTGTAGGATAAAAAGAGGGTTCTTACATCTACTTTATATGTGACTACTTGCAGGCCTGTTATCCGTGGACGGTCAGCGACACGAAAGACAGTATATGTTTGTGGTCAACCACGATGGGTACTCGTCTTTATTTCCCTAGCAGGTATTTTGATACACATCATCTCTTACCATGTAAATTCTCGACCTATAGATATGCAACTTTGTGTTAAGACTGATAAATGTATTGGTTTGCTTTTGTAGCTAATTTTGTCATGTGGTTTTCTTCATGCGGTTTGTTGTGGGTCCTCTATGCACTTTTCACTGCCATCGTTGGTAAGTCATTGAACTCGCTTGATCGTAGATGTTCTTTAATGGAGTTACCATTCTTTTGGTTAGTCTCCTCCAAACCTTTGACCTAAGATTTTCTCTCCATAGTAATCGTTCTTCACGCAAGTCTGAGAACTCCAAACCTTAAAGCACGCTTGAACACATTCCGTGAAGAATTCCGAGCTGTCTGGCGTAACTACAGTGAACTTTGATTAGGACGCTACAATCAAGAAGCAAATCCAGCAGCCATCATTTCGTCAAGTAAAGGTATGTTTTCTCTCTGCCAGAGTTATCCATATCTTTTCAATATATCTAAGCCGTTAATCTGAAGTGAATATCCCTCTATCTTGTCCAACAATGGCAGATGCCAGTTACGGCTCCCAGTTTCATCTGTAAGATGATTAGTGGCTATTCAACCGCAGATAGAATATATGCACTACTCTCAACATTGCTTGTAATACTGTGGACACACTTGACCCTAATTGATGTAGTTATGATCATACATTTCAGTGTGTGAAATGATCTGACTTCACAATACTTTGTTACTTCACGTTGGTTTAGTTTAAAATAGATCCAAGAAGACCCTACTGGTGTTTCATTACATCATAGAGAAACATGTGAACAAAAAAAATGGTTTTTTTTTTTCTCAAGATTTGACGAAGTTCTTGAGAGATTTCAACCACAGTAAGTGCTCTTTACTATCTTTATTGATCATATACTCATGCAAGAAATTGATTGTGCTTGGCTTTATCTCTCTAATCTCAATATACCGATGAAATGCTTTCCTTAGTTTTTCATCCAAATCCCTGAAGAAAGAGAGAAAACCATCAAAAATCGTTGACTTTGGTTATTATAAAGTCAAAATTAGATTTTTGAACTTACCTGAAGTAAGGGCCTTCATATGCAACTTCATCCTTGGAGGGATCATCGGGAAATCTAACCCACATGTCTTTGATTACAATCTTATCTGGAAAAGCAGTACATCTGAACTCCAAACCGGGTCCGGTTTTCTTGGAGAGAGTTACAAAGAGAGGTACGCTTGATTGCTTTGGTTTCTCTGGTCGTTCCTCGTCGTCTTCATTCTCTTCTTCTTCGTTGTCTTCTTCTTCGTCTTCTTCCTTTTCACCGGTTACAAGATTTGTCATGTGTACTTCAACTTTGACACGCTCTCCTTCATATTCTCTGGTTAAGATCACGGTTTGCGTTCCTGGTTTATCTTCCATTTTGAAAGGGGAACCACTTTGCTTTTCTTCAACCTTACAGAAACAATGGAGGGTAGATAAATCAGAGATTAACGAAAATTTGCACAATCAGCAAGAAATTTCAGAGAAAGCAGTGCTTCATATGATATACAGATTGTGAAAATTCAAATTTCGTGTTAATTGCAAGGAGATTAAAGTAAAAGTTATGAATGAAGTGGTTTTACTCGATTGTAATCATCGGTTTGTTCGGCGAACCCTATCTCCCTTTCGATTATTCGGAGAAGTGGATCGTCTGAGGAAGCACTCTTGGTAGATGTGGTAAAGAGAATCTTACGAGAAAATGATGGAATCGGATGTCGCCGGCAGCCATGAACGATGAAGGATGGATCGAGAATGAAGTCGATAACGGAACGGCTTCTGATAGAAACTCCGATAAGTCGTGAGGCGGCGCGACGGAGAAAAGTCGCCATCTCCTCCGAGGGTTTTTGTTTACCTTTAGGGCTTAATGGATTTTTTTTATCTTTGAACGTTAACGGTTAGATTGGAACCTTTTTTTTATTAACTCGTATCGTAAACAAGTTAATACGTGAAATAATCTTCAGAGTTAACCTTACCAAGTAAGAAATTTTTTAGTGAAATAATCTGCAAACAGGCACGATAAGTATCGATACGGCGCCGCTTTAGCTACACCCTAGTTCCTTTTTATGTCCCGTGTCTATAAATAAAGAGACCGTCTTTGATTACTCAAAACCCTAGTTCCCTCCTGCTTTCTCCTTATTCTTCCAGTCTTATAGGTTACATTTCAGTCCTAAGCGGCTGATTTGTACCTAACCAGAACATGGCCATCTGTTCGCTGCAGAAAACACACAAGATGCAATGGGAGAGATCCAGGTGACTTGTGTCGAGATGCGGGTTCTCACATGACATTTGCTCGGAGATACCGCCCATAAAGTTCCTGGAAGCCGTCTCACTACCCGTTCAATTTGAGTAGCTCCTTTTGCGACGCCCTAGAGCTCCTGGTAAATCTTCTCTTTCAGATGATACAATGTTAGGATCCATGGTTCTAATGCTCCGTTTCGATTTGTTAATCATAACTCTGGGTTTCGGATTTGGGTTTAGGTCTCCAAGTTAAAGACTATAAGCGTTTCCTCTTGTCAGAAGTATAATGCTAAGACCATGATATTTGCGTTGATTTTTTTTAGCGCTGAATAAGAGAACTTGCTTTAATAGTATTCAGTTTCTTGTTTATGTTTTTGGTGGCTAATTAGCCAATCACATGTTAAGCCTATGGCTGTTGTTTGTGTGAATGGTCAGTAAGCTCACCTATATCAATCCTTTGTTAGTGATCTGTTTCAACACGAATACAGGATGATAAAACCTAGTTTTGGTTATGGATCATTAACTACATGTTTGATACTTGTCTTATGTAAGTTAGAACATCGGTGACTAATTAGCCGATCACATATTAGCCTTATGGCTGCTTCTTTCTGTGATTGGTCAGTACGTCACCAATATTAGTATGTTGTTGGTAGCCTACCTGAGTATGAACAAGACTATGATTTGCTTTTTGGCTGTTAACTGTACACAAAAAAAATGGTTTTTTTTTTCCTCATACCCCTTTCTCATCAGCTAATTCATTTTGTTGAGTGATTATACGAGTAATTGATGTCATGTTACTGTGATTTTTCCCCTTTTTAGTAAGCAAGAGTTCCCCTTTTAGTATGATGGTAATTTGGCTATCAAATTCTTGATAGGTTCCTAAGTCTTTGTTTCCATGAATGACCTCAAAATAATAACTCTTGTTGTGTGTTAAGGGATTTTATCATGTGATGTATGTTAAGTAAGGCTTCCTGATTACTTTCTTATGCTTCAGAGTTCATTTTAAAATCTCTCTGTGGTGGGCACGTTAGTCAGTCACATTCATCTATATGTGGATGACCGTTTAGCCCACCCAAATGATATTTTGTTGGTGGCTTCTTACAAGAAAGTAGATTTCTGCTTTCACTTCCTAGCTGCCATCTACATTTTAATTTTACGTTATTTATGTGCAAATAACTTGATTTTTACTGTCCGTAGCTATTTGTCTTGAAGTATAGCTCTATTTTGAAGGTTTAAACATCTTCATTTTCTGATCTTTCAGATACCAAGGCTGATGAAGGAAAGGCATGAAGGCGAAGTCCTTATGGTCTGCAGTATAAGTCTCAAGAAAGATGAACACTGGACCTCCAAATGCCCCAACAAGGATCCCACATCCCTAATTGATTAGCTCCTAAGAGCAGAAACGTCTACGTCTACTACATCTAAATCAGCTGGCACTTGAAAAAGCTGCTTATGTTCCGCCAAGCATGAGAGCAGATGCTGACAGAACCACTGGTACAGATAGAGGAGGAATGACGAGAACTCTGTGTACTTGTGGCTAACCTGTCTGAATCTACCTGTGAACCAGTTTTGAAGGACTTAATTAAGTCCGTTTGGTGCTATAACCCATATCAATGTGACCATTTATCAGAAAGACGAGCTTGAGCAGAGGATCTTGATTTGCCAACTTTGCAAGCAGGGAGGAAGCTGAATGCACATAACTTGGTTCGGGTATGAATGCTGGTGAACACGAGAAAAAAGACTTAAAAGCTCTCGTTAATACACTCAAGCATGCCTATGATTCGCCATAAATGTTATAAAAAGGCCAAAAGTCTCCATTTCCAGGATCCAAGAAGAAATAAACAAATGGAAATGGGAAACAAGAAGAATCAGAAAGAGCAGAAAGCAGTGGCTCCCGAACCTCATCAGTCACCACAATCACCGCCATTGATGGACAAGTCAGAACCGTTGCGGCCATTAGCAGGTCCATCCTTCACGATGCCTCTTCACTATCCAAGATACAAAAGAGAAGACTACGAGAAGATGACAGAAGAAGAAATCGATCTGCTCTTAGGCTCTTACGGAATCACGACACTGCCCGGTGGCTTGATGTACAAGCGAAAGTTTGCAATCGAGACTTTTCTCTGGCCAGAATCTACTAAGCGTTCACCATAAACAATTTCTCATTTTTATATAGCGTTACAATATTATAAATCCGTTAGTAACTATATCTTCCTAATTTACGAATTCACTAATTTAACTTTTATGAATATTAATATACAGATTAAACTCTAATCTATCATTTTGGTAAGACCCAACATTGTCAAAATCTCGATTTATATACTGAATTCATACTAGTGATATTAGAAATAACGAGAATGAGACAAAAGATCGATTTTTCCTTTTTTTTTTTTTTGATATATGAATCATAAATCCGATCCTATTAGTTCATCATGTAGCTTTTCCTGGCTTGTTGGATTCGAACCCGGTGTCTAGATATTAGAGAGAAATAATTTATCACTATGTTATTTTGTCTTGAAACTTGATTGGGAGAGCTTTTAGTCGGGGTTAAAGCTTTTTAATTGCCAATCGCGATTGGTTGACAGAGCTTAAAGCGGAGCTGTAAGTAGGTGTAAAGCTCCTAAAAGCTCGTTATCTCTAAGCTCTTCGTTTGAGCTTTTCCCAAGCTGTAAGCTCTTTAAACTGTAAAAAGTCACAATTGTCTTTGTATATTTAATTAATTTCTTATTCATGCTTATTATATGTCTAGTTTAGTAATTTTATGTGTAACAGGTCCAGCTTTACCAATCAAATAATTTTAATATAAGTTTCAGCCGCTTACAGCTTCAGCAGCTTACTGTTTCAGCCCCTTACAACTACCGCTCTACTAAAAGCCTTCCCAATCGACCCCTTAATATTGATTTTTCTTTTTAACGTGAAAAATCACAAGTTCAATTATTTCTTCTTATTTACGAGTTTAGGTTCAGGGTTCGAATTTGGTGACTTTATGTAAAAATTTGAGATTGAAAGATTTGAATTTGGTGAATTTTTGTAGAGGATTGAAATTTAGAAATTTGAATTTGGTAAATTTACCTAAAGATTTGAATTTAGAAAGTTTCTTTTTTTGCAAAATTTAATAGGAAAAAGTTTAATTTGCCTAGTAATGCTAGTGATGATTAAATTAGTGAATTCGTCGAGTTAGATTTGTTTTTACGAAATCTTTTAGGTTAAAGCTAAGTTTAAATTAATTAATTTCGTTAACATTTGGGTTTGTTTTGCAATTTGTCTTATTTACATAAATGCCCCTAATTTTGTTGGTCACCGGTTCACTCCCATCACAGTTTACACTACATAACATCAAATTAGCAGACGAGAATTTCAGGGGAATTCTAGAGTTTCCAAACACGGCTAATGAATCTCTTCGTCGCTGCTCATCTCAGGATCTTGGCCTTTGTTTTCATCTCCCTGTTTTGCTTCTTCGTCGGCAAGCATTGGTCTCAGGATGGTTTCCGCCGCCTTGTCTTCTTCTCTGCCGCGCAGTCTCGTTCCTCTATTGTTGCTCTATCTCCTCGTTTCGGGAAAACCTATAACATCTCTGCTTTGATCTACCGCAGTTTCCCACCGCCGCCGATATTGCCGTCTCCGCCACCGCCGCCAGATTCTGTTGAGCTGAAGGTGTTTGGGATTGTTAATGCGAATGGAACTATGTCTGATAAGTTCCAGATCGGGGATTACGACGCCGAGTCGGTGGAGACGTGGGGAAACGAGACTGAATCTGAGAGTAGCGGCGGTAACACTGAATCTTCCACTGCCAGAGTTAGTGTGAGGAAATTCGAGACGTGTCCGGAGATTATGTCGGAGTATATACCTTGTTTGGATAATGTAGAAGCCATTAAAAGGCTCAATTCGACGGCCCGCGGGGAACGGTTCGAGCGACATTGCCCCGAGGAAGGAATGGGATTGAATTGCACCGTCCCGATTCCCAAAGGATACCGTCTTCCAATCCAGTGGCCGAGAAGCCGTGATGAGGTACCATGACGATCTCTGTTCCGATTTTTTTTCCTCTTTGAAACAAAAACCAAGAAACAATTGAAAAAAATTTGCATGTAAACGACTGGTGACTTTACTGCTTCAACCTTCGTTTTCTGTGACTTCAATTCTAAGAGAAGCTCTGATTTAAATTTTATTGACAGGTGTGGTTTAACAATGTTCCACATACTCGACTTGTTGAAGACAAGGGTGGTCAAAACTGGATTTACAAAGAAGATGACAAATTCAAGTTTCCTGGTGGTGGTACCCAGTTTATACATGGTGCTAATCAGTACTTGAATCAGATCTCACAGGTAGACTAAGCTTTAGCAATCCGTTTGAATTATTTGCGTCTGTGTTCCCTTGAATTTGAGGTTGCTACATTTTTTCGTATATTATAGATGATTCCTGATATCAGCTTTGGAAACCATACACGAGTTGTTCTTGACATCGGATGTGGTGTGGCAAGTTTTGGTGCCTACTTAATGTCACGGAATGTTTTGACGATGTCTATAGCTCCGAAAGATGTTCACGAGAACCAGATACAGTTCGCTCTGGAGCGTGGTGTTCCTGCTATGGTTGCAGCATTTACGACTAAGCGATTACTGTATCCAAGCCAAGCTTTTGATTTGATACATTGTTCAAGATGTAGAATCAACTGGACTCGTGATGGTATGCAATTTTTCTATGCCATCGTGTTACTTGTTGCAAAATTACGGAACTAAACCTTATCCCAACGCATTCTGTGTAGAAAACATTTATCTCTCTGTATTACCTTGAGCTAGAACTGTTCTCTGGAAGGTTCTATTGTAATTTGATATAAGACTTTGAAGTACAAGTCAAACTTACCACCATTTTTTTCTGAGATTCTACTGACATATTCTCCTGTGTTTCCATTGTGTTTTGTTTCAAGATGGAATCTTGCTCCTTGAAGTCAATAGGATGCTTCGTGCCGGAGGATATTTTGTTTGGGCAGCACAACCTGTATATAAGCATGAAAAGGTTCTTGAAGAACAGTGGAAAGGTATCATCCATGCAGCTTAATATTCCATTTCGGCTTCCGTTTTTTCCAGACGTATCTGTTTCTTTGATTTCGCTTTGGTTATTAATAGAGGCATTCAACTGAAGTGCTTTCGAAAGGAAAATCTCTAATATTTTAGGGAGAAACTTGAAGAGCCGAATTAGTTATTCTCAGGTTTATGGTTTTCATATTTTTATAAATCTGATGAATAAGAGTTAGTGCCTAATGAAATAGTAGTTGGAGCTAGTTACTTTTTGTTTCCAATGATATGCAGGGTGACTATGTTCTAAAACAACAGTTGTATATGATTTGGTAAGATTGGTTTCTTCGTTTTCTCAGAGATGCTAAACCTGACCACGAGGCTGTGCTGGGTACTTGTGAAGAAGGAAGGATATATAGCTATCTGGCAGAAGCCTACAAATAACACTTGTTATTTAAGTCGTGAGGCTGGAGTCTTGCCTGCTTTGTGCAATCCTGAAGATGATCCAGATAATGTTTGGTATGTTCAGAACACCTTACTTTTCTGCTTCTCTTGGCTTCCAAATGAAAAATTAAAATTTGAGAAATTGAGCATTTGACTTTATTTGGTGGGGTTTGCTTCAGTTCCTTAGGCAAAAGTTTACTCAACTGAGCAATCCTCTTCCCTAGGGTTTTGTTACTGTCACTGATTCCTAAGATCTTCTGTGTGATTAAGTTAGGTACGTAGATCTAAAGGCATGCATCACTAGGATTGATGAACATGGAAATGCATCAAATCCTGCTCCATGGCCTTCACGTTTGCAGACTCCACCAGATAGGCTGCAGACAATACAAATTGACTCTTACATATCCCGAAAAGAGCTCTTCAAGGCTGAATCAAAGTACTGGAATGAGATAATATCAAATTATGTAAATGCATTACACTGGAAGGAGATGGGACTCAGAAATGTCATGGATATGAGAGCTGGCTTTGGCGGGTACTATTTTTTCCTGCTATGTTATATGGCTAAACGAAACCGAAATGTGCTAAGTATTTTGCCTCATACATTTTATGCGCTTTTTCTGGCAGATTTGCAGCTGCATTAGCTGAGCTAAAGGTTGATTGCTGGGTTCTCAATGTTATCCCAGTTAGTGGACCGAACACATTGCCTGTTATATATGACCGTGGACTACTAGGAGTAATGCACGATTGGTACGTCACCTTCTTGTTATAAAAAATGCTATAATGGTGAAAAAAATCAGGTTCATCGTTTAACCAAACAAAAACTATACAGAGTTAAAATGGCCACAAAAATAAAAGGTTCGATTTATGATTTTCGTCGACGAATTTGAAGGGTTTAGGAGTCAAGTGTTTGTGATCTCGGGCGATAGTGATTTTCTATTACCCTGTTGTAAAACCACAATCGTTCCAGAACTCAAACACCTGACTCCTAAACCATTCAAATTCGTCAACAAAAATCTGAAATCAACCATTTTTTTTTTTTTGGCTTCACCAAAATTGACTTTCTCGTTTAATTCTCGGGTTTTTGTCACATTTTTGTGGTATTTGATTTTTGTCACATTTTTCTCGGGTTTAAATCCTTTTGAAGGCCATATATCTCAAATTAACATCATACAATTGGTTAGAAAGACATCTGAGATTTCCTCTCCACGGAGCAATTCATGACACAATGTAATATTTCATTGAACTATTGTTAGGATACGCTAGAGTAGTTAATGGGTTCATTAGTTAGTTAGTAGTTATTTTAATGTTGATCTATGTACTATAAATCGATCATTAGGGAGATAAGAAGAGGGGGATTTGGAATTGAGGATTTGAGAGGATAGTAATATCCTTGTGGGAGTTTGGGGATACTCCAGAATAAACCCTAAAGATTGTAGCTTGGTGTGATTCGATAAAGATTGTATCTTTGGATCATAACAACTACCTTAAACAAACTACATAATCTTTGCATTTTCAGGTGTGAACCATTCGATACCTACCCAAGAACCTACGATTTGCTACACGCTGCGGGTCTATTTTCTATCGAGAGAAAAAGGTAATACTCATCTTTGTCATTCAAATAACAACCTCTCTTCAAGCTCCTTCCCCTTTTTTGAAGTGTTGTAAGGTTTGTGTGGTGGTCTTGTTTAGGTGCAACATGACGACAATAATGCTAGAGATGGATCGTATTTTAAGACCTGGAGGACATGTATACATTAGGGACTCTATAAACGTGATGAGTGAGCTTCAAGAGATAGGAAACGCAATGGGCTGGCACACAACCTTGCGTGAAACTGCAGAAGGACCTCATGCAAGTTACAGAGTCCTCTTATGCGATAAGCCGTTACCTTGAACGAAAGAAAAAGCTTACAGGACTTTGATCGGAATTCACAGGAACCTGAAGAGGTATGGATTGCGAAAACGCCCTTTAAACACACGTTTCAGGCACAATATAATCTCAGTGATGACCAAGTATATAAATTTAAACACACGTTTCAATTTAATTTTAGTCTTTCGTTTAATAGAAAATAAGTTTAAGTTTTCTTTTGCTATTTGATTAAAACGCCAAGTATATAAGTTTATATTTTTTTTTGTCGAAACGCCAATAGGACTTTAACAAAAGAAAAAACGTATAGATTTTCTTTTTATTTTCCGTAGAAACGTTATGTCAATTTTTTTTTAGAAACTGTCAATTTTTTTTTTTTGAGGATTTGCAAAAATGCATCCACTCAAACATTTTTTGCAAAAATATCCTAATTTAAGCATTTTTTGCAAAAAAATGTTCTAACATTTTACCTAGCGGTATACCCTTACATTTTACCACAAATTTACAAAAACGTATTGAATTAGGATATTTCGCATAATTGATTTTAAGCAATTTTTTGCGAAAATACATTAACAACAAACCAAGAGTATAATTTGTAAACACTCCACAAATGACAAATTTGCAAAAAATGCTTGAATTAAAATTCCTTTTTTTTGTTGCAATTATTTAACCATTCACAATTTAGAAATACGCTCAAAGACAAAAGACGAATGAGACCAAGATGCAAAAACTCTGGTCGTAACAAAAAACAAAAGAAAAAAAAATTGCAAAAAGTGTAAACATGGATTCTTGCTTTTATTACTTTATTCGTAAGGTTATCAAAGGTTGGTACATGGCATGAGGGATTTGGTTACATAACATAGTTGAATCCATTCACAGTAACTCCTCCGTCTACAGAAATTACCTGTCCGGTAATGTAGGATGCTGCAGGGAGACAGAGAAAAGCAACCAGTGACGAAACTTCCTCTGCTTCTGCAATGCGTCCGAGAGGTGTACGAGAAACTATCTCCTCCAATAAATCTTTCTTCTCAAGTAACTGCATAAGAACAATAACGTGTTGTTATGATGTATACAATAAATAATCTTTGCTTATGTCATCTAATTGGGATGGCGGCAAAAAAACCCTAAACTACCAAGTTGGGGAAAAAACATTTGGACTTTGTTTTTTCGGCAAAAAAACCCTAAACTTTGTTTTTTTTTTGCGAAAAAACTTCTCTATTAATTGAACTGTTAAATCATCATTATTTGTCTCTAATTAAATAAAATGATGTGTTTAAACATTAACATTAAAAGTTAATAATTGCGGTTAATTAAAACTAAAATTTTATAGTTTAAACGTATTGTTTTTTTTAATTAAATACTAACGGTAATTTAACGGTTAATATAATTGAAAGGCTTTTTGGCCGGAAAAACAAAGTCCATGGGTTTTTTTACCATCTTGATAGTTTAGGGTTTTTTGGCAAAAAAAAAACTTTAAAGGTTTTTTCGCTTATTTGGTAGTTTAGGGTCTGTTTCGCCACAAACGGATAGTTTAGGGGTTTTTTAACCGCTATCCCTATCATATTTCATATATCAATCCACATAAATCAATGTTTTATATGCAATGTTTCAAGGCAAAGAATGGAGAAAATGATACCGGTTCCACAAGTGAGGTCTTGGTGTACCACGGCGCAACGCAATTGGTCCTGATGTTGTCACTTGCCCATTCACAGGCTAGATTTCTTGTAAGCTGATTAAGTGCTCCTGCGAAAACACCCCATAGTTTGTGGCTTTTACCTCTTTGTTTCTGGTTTTTATTGAATAATGAGAGCTACATAAGAAGAATATGGTATATAAACTCACCTTTAGTTGCACCATAAATAGATCCACTACGAATATGCACCAGGCCAGCTACAGAGGAGATGAACACAATGCTTCCGATCCCAGATGCTTTTAAAAGAGGATGTACAATTTGAGATAGATGGAAAGCAGATTCTAAGTTGGTCGCCATGAGTTTTGCAAATTCTTCACTAGAGTACTCTACTGTTGGTTTCCTGATGTTAGTTCCAACGTTGTTTATCTGAATCCAAAAGAAAGTAAAAGAACTTCATAAGAGTGCATGATTTAAAACCAAAACATGAATTGGTACCTAATGTTTATCCATAATACAAAACGATCTTGCAACTAGATGAAATTTATCATGAAAATTCAATAAAACTTAACAAACATCACTATATGTTCCAAAAATAGTCTTAGAAGCCTTTAATTACATTCTCCAAAAGAACACAAAATTAGTGTAAGATCCATTGAAGGAAAAACTACCACAGACTCAACCATATCTAAAGCACTGGATCGTTTCAAGGCTTAGAAGAACCTAATACGTAGAAATCTGAGCAAAGAGAGGAAGCAAAGAGGTTGGTTCTAGTGTTGTTTTTGCAGGATAGAATGCTAAGATCTGTAGCTAATGCAATAAACGATTCCAAGACCAATGAAAATTATGTGTAGAACACAAGTCGTTTTAACAAGCATTTCCAAAGAAGGAACTTACAAGGATGTTGAGCTTGCCGCTGAAAGCAGAAGACACATCTTGAATCAACTTCTCCCTCTGTTCTCTAACTGAAGCATCACAGACTGAACCAGATACCACTAAACCATTGACTTTCCAATCATCCAAGCATTTTTTTAGCTCTTCCTCGTTCCTTGAACAAGTATGAACTGCTGCACCAAATCTTGCTAGTTCCTCCACTACTGCCCGCCTGAAATATACGCCGGAAAAACGGAGAACACTCATTAAGTCGATTTGTACCCTAACTTTCGAATCAATCTTACTGCACGAACTAAACATAGCTGCTCAGCAGATTTATCAAACAAATCCACAGAGATTTTTGTCCTAACTTTCGAATCAATCTTACTACACGAACTAAACATAGGATAAATCAAAATCATGTCAATGTTTCCATTGATTGAAAACAATAAACTAATCGCATATCCATTTGTTACCACCATTATCAATTTCTCTTCGAAATAGGAGAATCAGCAATAATAGATTTATGTTTTCCGTATTCAGATAACTAAAATTCGTTACAATCTTACAGAGCTAAGAGGTCATAAACACCAAAAAAATCTTCACGGTTGTGAGAACAAAAAAGAGAAGAGTTGCGTCATGCGAGCGAAATCGTGAGAAAATTAGTAACCAAATTGAAAAGAGAAGAAATCCAAACCCGATTCCACGAGTTCCGCCAGTAACAAGAGCGGTTTTTCCGGCGAGTGACCACCTTATGTTCCCCTCCATTGTCAAACACTCTCTTCGAAGAATCTCACTGTTCTTATCTGGGACTGGGCGGTTAGCCATTTAAACCGAGCCAAAATTTGGATTTCGGTTCGGAGTAGGGTTAATCAAATAATCCAGCCGGTTTACGTATACCGGAATTTTGGTTTCTGGTTTGGTTCGAGTTTTAACCAAACCTGAAATTAAAATCGAACATAACTGAATTCAATTTAGATTTCGTTTCATAGGGTTTGAATCTCGGATTTCAGTTCAACTCACGGTAGGCCCAGTTACGGTCCATGAACTCTTATGAAATTTTAAATCTTCCATTATTTTTATAAAATTATTTAAATTTTTTTAATATTTTATTTATTTAAATTTAATTATAAAATATTTTGATAGC
>KE153449.1:49428-61072 GCA_000411095.1 Aethionema arabicum
GGTTATAGTTTAACATTTAACTTTAAATTTAATTTGAAGTTTGATATATGTGTTTATTATCTAAACTTTATTTTCTTAATCTATTTCAATTAAACCAAACACACATTAATAAACCCCAAACATTGAACCAAATTATATTATTTAACAAATTAAACCAGAAAACATTAAATTAACCATAAACCAAACTTATAAACCAAGAACAATAACCAAACCATAATTATTTAACCAATATATTTTAAATTTAAATAAAAAAAATAATAATAATAAAATAAAAAGGAAATCGTGAGTAATTTGTAATCAAATTGATACGGTTATCAAAATTCAAAGATTAAAAAATCATTTTAATAATTAAAATATTTTTACCAAATAAAATCAATTCAGAAATTAAAATACCACAATCACTTCTAATTTCTACTTGAGATATTAACCTAATTAAGCTTTTTTCTAAGCTTTGGGATGATCAAAGTTTGTGAAACAAATCAAAAGAAGCCAAAAATGGAAAGTACATTGAAAAAAGAGGAAGATAAAAAGGTTACTAAATTAGGAAAGTGCAATGGACAAAACATTAAAAAGAAATAAAAATTGATTCGCATGTGCACTCTCTGACTCTATAGCTCTCTTTAAAAACCTTTCTTCTTCTCTTTACACAAAAGAAGTCATCTCTTTGCCACTCTATATATCACCAAAAACCTTTCACTTTCCTATATATAATTACACATATCTTCATCTAAAATGTCTATAATATTGATTGTGTAACTTCAAGTTCTGTTTCTTTTAAAAGAAAGTAATAAACAATAGAGAATATTATATATAACTTTCTTTTCACTTTACTTCTTTGTGTATATAGATGTGTTATATCAATTTATTATACATGCATCAATTTAACTTTGGATACATACTAATATATATCAATTTTATATCAACCTTTAAAGTATTGGTTAGTTTTTTTATATTCAAGAAGCTTAATATGTTTCTCAAGATTGTGACTCAAATATGGATGATGGTTCTTTAATTAAATAATTTTTGTCATAAAAAAAACGTTTTTTTGTTCCTTTCTTTTCACAATTTTTATTTACTCTAAATTATATATAAACATGTAAATTTTAACACCTACACCCCAAAAGTTTTACACAACTTGTTAAAAATAAATTTTTATAAATTGTTCTTTAAATATGGATATGATGGTTCTTTAAATTAAATAATTGTTGAAATTATATAATTATTGGGTAAAATTCATAAATATAATTTTTGGTGAAAAGTCATAAATTGTTATCAAACAAAATTGATGCTTTAGTTATATATACAAAGAGATTTTTCAAAAACAATTATTTATGGTTTCTTCATGGGTGTATCAAAATCGAAAAACTATATTATTAAAAAAAAACTTATTCATTCTCACACTAAGACATGAAAAAAGGAAGAAGAATGAGAATGAGAATGAGAAGGGCACATTGAATATTGAGAAGTAAAATGTCCAAAAGAGGAAATGATGTTACTGCTGGTGGTTACAAGTTATGACATTTATTCTTTCTTTTATTATTATTATGTTTTATTTTTATTTTATAAGTTGAACTAAGCTCTCTTCTCTGTGTGCAGTTGCAGAAAGCAGAGAGCAGAGAAATATATAAATTCTCTGTATATTTCATAATGGATATAGAGTTTTATTTTTATATAAAAATAATAATATTCAATTTTGGGTATATAGAATGGTTTGTAATATAAAAGTCAAAAGCCATATTTGATGAGGTTTCCTCTTTTAGACAACGTTGAAATCTGTTGCCTCTCCCTTTTCATACCTTTCTTTTTACCTTTATAACCATCGGTTTCATTCTCTTCTTTTTTATTTTTCGATTTTATTCAATTTATCTATATGTATAGACACACACACAAATTTACACTAATAATAAGTTTAAAATTATCTCTAAATAATATACTTAAAAATTTATTGAAAAAACGACGATTCTTAAAATATAAAAAAAAAGAAAATAAAACTATCATTTTAATAGTTTTTTATTTCAAAAATTATTTTGCAGATAAATATAATTTTAAAAATTTACTATTCATTCTTTATTAAAAAAATTACTTATTGGAATAGATTTTTTTTTTTCAAATTTAAAAATAAAATTTTCATTTTAATAAATAAATATTTCATGAGGGTCGTAGCTAATTGGTTACAAATGATCTTATCAAAATCATTAAGTACGAAATTACTATTATTTTTTTCTGCAACCGATTGATAAAATTACTTGTGGATGATCATCACATAATTAATTTTATTGGTGGTAGTTTGAGGTAAATTGGTAATTAGAAAAAAAAATGATGACTTTTTGATGATTTATGTGTGATCATATAATTTTTTTTGTAGTGCTTGGAAAATTACTAGGGACAAAGAAACAAAAAAAATAGAATTTTAAACTTAGAATTTATTTTCTTGTATTAAAATATTGTATGTAGAATAGTTAGAAAAAAAGTGAGAAAAAAATGCTTTCAACAACTAAATGGTACTTTTAATTAAACTTGTTTTCGGCCAATATTTAATGTTACTAAAACTCAACACCTATTTAACATATATTATTATCTAGATTGATTGATTAATCAAATTTTGTATATAAATTAGAAAATTTAAAGTTTTATATTTTAATTAATTTCACACTAGAAAAAGGAGAACATATAAAATATAAAGAAATCAAAAGTATATAATATAAAAGTACAATAAACAAACGTTAACATAAGGTTAAATTAGAATGGGTCCAAGATTGTGAAAAGACCACTCTCACTTCCTTCATTTATAGATTTTACCCTCCTGCCTAACATTAATACCACACATAAATATAACATAAAGTAATCATATCATATACATATATATATATATAATATATAGGTTAATTATTACTTATAAAATTATTAAAAGTCATGATTCACGTGGCTCTTCCCTAAAGCTCAATCGTAAACATTTTAGTACTATTAAATTCCGACAAAGTTACACACAAAAAAAAACATATAAAATCGAAAAATAAACGTCAATACTATACGCGTTGACTTTTTTTCAATATTACATTAACTGTATCATTACTAATTGTTATCACAAACTAGTTAACCTTAGTTGAGTCAACTCCAAGTCTTAACTCAAGATCCAACTCTTCATCACAACCGTTGATCTTAGAAACTCCTAAAACCAATCCAACCATCATCGGCAATCTTGAAACATCCCTTTTTACTCTTTTTCGACTTACAAACTCTGAGTTTAATCCCACAGATAATTCAAGAACATTCTCATCATCATCATCATTATCATCATCATGATTAACATCATTTAAGTCTCTTTTAACTCCGGTTTTCGCCTTTCTTGAATCTTCTTGAGGACTATTTATGTGATTTTGATGATTTTGATGATGATTATCATCAGTTGTTGATGATGATGATGATAAAGAATATTGTTTAAGAAGAGCTCTATCTCTACGATGAACATTCATATGACCACCAAGTGCTTGAGCTGATTTGAATTCTCGTCCACAAAAGCTACAAGAATATGATCTTGGTGGCCATGTGATGCAGCCACTTCCTCCTCCACATTGATCTTCTAACATTGTTTGATCTCTAACTTGAAGAGCTGCACCAAATGGCCAAAAGAGACTTGTGTTTGAAGATGATTTAGACATTGGTCTAAATTTCATTGACATTAAGTATTGACCTGATCTCTCCATTGAAATTGGTTTAAGAGAAAGTTGAGAGAAGTTGTTTTTTTTGGTGGGAGAGATGTTTGTAGTTTTACACGCACGCTCACTTATATATAGGGAGATAGATATAG
This sequence comes from Aethionema arabicum, assembly GCA_000411095.1. Lineage (NCBI taxonomy): Eukaryota > Viridiplantae > Streptophyta > Magnoliopsida > Brassicales > Brassicaceae > Aethionema > Aethionema arabicum. The sequence continues at coordinate 53,237 of KE153449.1, forward strand.
AGAGATGGAGAGAGATGGAGAGAGATAGAGAAAGAAAGAGAGAGAAAGATGTATAGAGAGAGAGAGAGAGAGAGAGAGAGAGAGATAGATTTGTATGTAAGTGTATGGTTAAAGCATTCAATGTTATAATGTAAAGGTAAGTGTAAAACCATGAGTAACGAAGGAGAGACCTTTTATGATAAATTTCTCTTCTATATTCTAGTTAATTCATTGTCTTCTCAGTTCTCACCAAATTCTTTGATACAAAATCGTGAGACATTCGTTTCAATCTCCAAATTATACGGTCTGAATTATATATTTATTTTTATATAATTCTTTTTGTTATATATGAAATATCAGTTACAATTTTAAATTTTGTTTCAAGCTCCCATATTTTTAGGAGCGTTCTTGGGTTGGACAAGCCGGTGAATCTCGTGCCTCGAACCCCAAGCTTTTGAAAAACTTATAAAAAGAAGTTATAATTTGTTTTAAGAAAATTGTTTTTTTCGGTTTAGCTAAGAATTCAAAATTTTCAAGATCGCTCTAAATTTCTTTATATATATATATATATTATTTTTTTTATGGTAACTATAAATATCTCATATAGTGGAATAGTGGTAAATTTCATTTTTTATTTATTTTGATATTAGAGTTCGATTTCATATTTTTGCAGTCATGGTCGGTCCTGGTTCAAACCACATAAGTCTAGGTTTCGGGCCCAAAGTTAAAAAAAAAATTCTTTAGTGAAAAAAATAAAAAAATATCATATCTTTTTTGGTTTGCCTAGGATCCAAATTATTTTAGGATTGTTGCAATATGCAATTATTTGGTTATTAAATGGGTTTTGTGAAACAAAAATATATATATATATATATATATATACTATATATATGTATATATATATATATGTCTAATTAGTTGGCTAGCTATGATTCGATGGTAGCTAAATTAATGTCAAGATTTCAAGTTTTTCCACGAGTCTACAAAATTTATAAGTTATTAGAGTCTAAAATTTTTCTAATAATATACCAGAAAAAAAATCATATTAAACGTTTGTAGTTTAATAATATATAGTTGGAGCTAGCCGGGAAGTGATAAATACAGTGGACCAATAAATTAATAGTTATAATGGATATTAATGTGATTTTGTAGCTACAATGAGACAATGAAGCCATGACATAAAATATGTTATCGTATGATTATTTAATTAAGATTTTTAAAGGGATGAAATTATAATTTATTGGTAACTGGAGGACTAAATTAATAAGTGTTACGAAATTTCACCTAAAATTTGTCGCAATATTAAGAGGGGTTCAAGACAGTAGGAGAAAAAATACAAAACAAGATTTGGAGTACAAAGTAACCAAACTAAAGTGACTTCGTTACAACGCAAATGTTTCTTATTTTATTATTATTTTAAAAACTATAGTATTATTATATTATTGTTTTTTATAAAACGCCAAATTCTTATAACTTCATTCTCAATTATAGATTTTTTTTCTGCGATATAACTATACTCTTTTAATTTTATATATTTATTGGATGTGTGTGGAAGACATGTATTTTTTATTTTATACAAACAAAAGTACTCTGTTATAATATTTAATGTATGTTGTTTATTAGATACTTAAGCAAATGAAGAGACCATTAAGTAATTAATACGATTCTATAGAATTTTGATTACACAGATCTCAAAAATCCAGAATTTTTGTTTCGAATCTCAAATTGTTTTTTATTATATACTCCTATATAGTTTCGGTCCATCGAGTCAATAATCCAAAATAAAATTTTAAGTACATTATTAAACATACATATAAATTCAAGGGATTATAAAGAGATATATAAGTTTTTTTTGTAAGAATGATCTAATTCAAATTCTGATATGAAAAAAGTAACATAGTTTAACTAATATATTATTTATATCGTTAAATTTTTAAATTGAAAATTAATTATTAGTTAAAATATATATTTTGGATTTTAAATAAGAAATTGAATCAATATANTTAATTTATAAATTAACTATTATTTTAAATAAGTTAGTTTTCAAGAAAAATTGTATTAATTTATATATTTAATAAGATAATTAAATAAGTTAGTTTTTAAGCTTATGAGTTTTCTTGCAAATATATAAATTTAAATATATATAGTATTTAAGAAATTTTAGCAATTATCAAACAGAATAGTCTACAAAAACTTAAAATACTTCATTAGTAAACCAAAAACATTAAAACCCCACAAAAAAATCTCACGGTTTTTTCATTTAAAACGGTGAAACCTATAGGTTTTTGTACAAGTTTTTTTCGTAACAGTTTTTTTTTCCAAAATTAAGATATTTATATGTTTTATCACCAAAATAATTTTTGTAAAAAGATATTGGTTTCAGGACAAAAAAATATATACAAAAATCAATATATTATACTAGAATATTTCTTCTCCAATTGATATTCATCAATCAAATTACTATTTACAAAATTACAAAGCTTGTAATTTTTTTGTGTGTAACGGTTCATATATTAAGATATCAAGAGTCTTGAAATGTTTGAGTTACAAAAGTTTTTGAATCTACAGCACAAAATAATCTGAATCTTGAGGGAGTAACATATTAATATGTGGGGAGTTTGATGAGGTGTTTCGAGGCGTTCTTCCGGTTCAGAGGGTGACTGCGGTTTGGGAAGATGTTGTTGTTGCTGAGGTAGTAGTGACGGTTGCGGTCGGCTGAGGATAGGTACGCTGATATTTCTGGAACCATACTTGGAACAAGGAGCTTGACGAAGCTGCTGCGGTGACTAGTTTTTTGGAGTTAATGATCGCGTGAAGTTGAGCTTTGACGCATATCGTAATGGCTTTGTTGATGGCTTCCGGTTCTCTAGATTGGCGCCCATGAATTCTGTAATTGCACTCTCTCCAGATTTCGTAAAGAGTGGACTGAAAAACGAGACTGCCTATCAATCGGTCTTCCTTATTCCCTGTTCTTTTCCTAGTCCAGTTCAGAGCTCTTAGAAACCTTGTTTCACCTTGGTCGAAACCAATGGCTTGAAGGTTGACCCGAACAGCGCCTACAAATCTGCACGACAGAAAGAGATGATCTATCGACTTAGGCTCTGCACCACACAGTATACAAGCTGCATCGACTGGAATACCCCAGCTGCGGAGTCTATCTCGAGTCGGAAGACGGCCATGAGCGGCTACCCATGTCGTAAAAGCGTGTTTAGGAATGTGATGCTTAAACCAAACTGCTGACGTCCATTGTAATTTTGGAGGAATTGGGCATAACAGGTCCCGGGTAGCTTTGAATGAGAAGGTCGGAGTTGATACCGAAGAAGACTGCTTCCATTCATACCTGTCCTCAAAGTGAGCCGTGAAGGAGGGTGGGTGGTTGGGAAGCAGCTGTTTTAACTGAGTTATCAAAGGGCTTCGGCTACGAGCAAGGTGCCATTCACCATTCGAAGAGGCTAGCTTAACTGTAGCAGTAGCGTTAATCCCTGTGATCATCGGAGCAGAAGCTCCTAGGATTTCGAGTAGAGCACCATTTCCCGTCCAATTATCGTACCAGAATGATGCTTGCTCACCGGAGCGAACTTTACAAGTGAGGAATGTCTTTGCGGAGTCCCTTGCTTTCATGATCTGTCGCCATACCCAACTTCCACGAAATTTGGTTTTGTGCAGCCAAAATCCTCCACGAATTAAGTGATTCTTGACCCATTCTGCCCATAACGAGTCTTTACCTTCATGCAGTTTCCATATCAGCTTAAGGCTATAGACTCGATTTGTTGAGTTCAAACATTTGAGATCCAACCCTCCGCTCTCTTTGGGGCTACAAACAGTTCTCCATACGATCTTTGCTCCACGAGCCGAGAGTGTATTACCTGTCCAGAGGAATGCACAACATAAACGCTCAAGTTCGTTGATGCATTCTCTTGGCAGCCTGAAAACAGAGAACCAAAAATGAATGGTACTGTGAATAACTGATTTAAGTAGTTGTAATCTTCCTGAGAATGATAAATATTTCAGCAGCCACGAGTTTACTCGAGATTTTAACCGTTCCAGTAATACTCCAAATTCACTGCGCTTCAACTTTTGAGTAATTAATGGTAACCCCAAGTATTTTACCGGTAGTGATCCATGATCAAGTCCGAATCTGTTAGCCAAACTCTCGAGATGATGGCGGTTGTTTCCATCAAGGAATAGAGTTGATTTTTGAGTGCTCATTTGAAGACCGGACTGCAGGTAGAACTTGTTGAAGACCGATATAATACCTCTCAAGGAAGTCTCTTTCCCATCCGAAAAAGATGAGTAGATCATCAGCGAAGGAGAGGTGAGTGATAAGCGGAGATTTACACTGTGGATGGGTACCAAATAGATTATCCTTTGCAGCTCTATCTAACTGCTTGGAAAGCAGATCCAAACACAAAACAAAAAGATGTGAGGATATTGGGTCTCCTTGTCTCAAGCCTTTCCTTCCGGGGAAAAACCCAATCAACTCTCCATTTAGGTTAATGGAATACGATGTAGAGGATATACATTCTTGGATCCATCCTATAAAGCAATCTGGAACGTCTATAGCATGTAGAGAGTTCACTACAAGTTGCCAATTAACGTTGTCATATGCTTTCGTCAAGTCTACTTTCAAACAACCTCTGGATGTGCGCTTAGATTTGTGGAATTGCGTGACCAGTTCAAAAGCGAGGAGAACGTTTTCTGCTAGCGACCGACCCTTAACGAACCCGGACTGATTCTGTTGTACCACTTCACCGATAAATAAACTGAGCCGCTTTGCTAGGATTCGAGAAATGATTTTGTAGATCGTTGTACAGCATGAGATCGGTCTAAACTCCTTAAGTCCCTCTGCTCCTGTTCTCTTAGGAATCAAAGTGATGGCGGTAGCGTTGACTTGCCTAAGTAAGCGCCCACTAACAAAGAATTCTCGCACTTCCGCAATAACATCAGCTCCTACTATATCCCAAGTAGAGGTGAAAAACTCAACCGTAAACCCATCCGGACCTGGTGCTTTGTTTCGTGGCATAGAGAAGACTGTGTTCTTTATTTCTACATCCGATGGGATGCTACTCAGCTGTACTTTAACCTCAGCAGTACACCTATACGATTGGAGCTCCCTAATTTCGCTCACTGAGGGAGGAACACAATCAGAGTTAACTGAACGTAGGAGGTTTTGGTAATAATCTATGATCAGCTCCTTGAATCCCGAAGTGAGAGTTACTCTGCATCCGTTCTCGTTAATGAGAGAATTGATGTAATTAGATGATTGCCTCATTCGCACTGCTGTGTGAAAGTAACGAGAGTTTTTATCGCCGCATGACAACCACTGAATCCTAGATTTTTGGCAAAAGTAAGCTTCCTCCGCATCAGCTAAACTATTACATTTCTGCCGAGCTACTTTTTCCTTCAAAAACGAATCCTCGGAAGGGTGAAGAAGGGCTTCAGATTGAGCACTCAACATGTCTGCGTTTGCTTCCTCAGTTCTCAGCTGAATACCAGTGAAAGCTTCTTTATTAAGAGCCTTACATATAAGCTTAGCCTGCTTCAATTTCCTACACAGTTTGAACATGCAGTTTTCCCGAACCTCGTTCTGACTCCATGAGTCGTGAATCTGCTGGAGGAACTTCGGATTTTTGGTAATATGGGTGAAGAACTTGAAAGAGGTTTTAGGTAACCGGATTCCATCTCTGAGTTTGAAGTGACACCTAGCATGGTCCGAGCCACCTGCGGCTTCGAAGACAGCTTGAGACTGTGGAAATTCTTGCAGCCATTTATCAGTTATCAACACACGATCTAGCTTCCGAGCAATGGGGTTAGATTCCCGTCTATTTGTCCACGTGAAGGTGGGACCCCTAAACGGCAAATCAAAGAGATTAGTGAGATCAAGACACTGTTGAAATTCACGCATACCTTGAGTGGTAGCTGATGGGTATGCATTGGAGAACTGCTCTTCTGTGTTTAAGGACTGATTTAGGTCACCCATGACTGCCCACGACGAGTCTAAAAACTGAGGAAGGAGACTGAGAGCCCGAAGTTCGTTCCATAGAACAGCTCTCGGTCCTGCTTCATTATCTGCATAAACCACTACAATGTTAAAGCTGTCTCCAGAAACTGCATTCTTAACTCCACAAGCTATGAACTGATCACTCTTCTTGAACACTTGAACTGATAAATTCTGACTCCAGACTAGCCAAATCCTCCCATTTCGAGCAAACTCATAATTCCCTTCCATAGACCATCCCGGTAGAACATCTCGAAACACTTCTAGAGACTTGTCAATCTTAACGCGAGTCTCTACAAAAGCTCCCATCATCGGATTCATTCTTCTAACCCAATTCTTAACTTCTTTCCTCTTCCGTAGATTATTTAGACCCCGAACATTCTAGCAAAAAATTGTTGGTTGTACTATCATTAACAAAAAGGTGTATAGTACCCGAGCCATTAGATAAATTTAAAGGTTAGATGATTCCCGCTTCTTCGGGATTCGACCTTGCTCTGACGACGATGAGCAATCCGTAAACGAGAATAGCGGCTGCTTATGCTTGTTTTTCTTCTTCTTCTTTTTCTTAGCTTTAGAAGTCTGACCTTGTGTGTTTACTGAATCAGAATCTGCCTGATCTCGAGAAGGGGGGGGGAGACTGAGTTCGACGTCTCAATATTTTCTGGGCAGTGGAGATTATTTCCCCTTCCTCGGAGGACTGAGGATCAGGAACCTTCTTAACACTAGACTGGTGATCTGCTGGGGGATGAGAACTGGTTGACGGTAGGGGATTAGTCTGAGGTTGTTCTGGTGGTTGCGATACGATAATGCTCTGGCCCGGGGTTGGAACAGAAATCTTAGCCACCAATTCAACTGCTGGAACAATCTCTACTACCGAAACGACTTCGCTAGAGGACTTAGACTTCTCAACCGCTGGCACAATTGGAGGTAAAGGAGCCGGTAAAACTGATTCCTCCACGGGGTGATTTGAAACTATGTGAGGAGGTTCTGGTAAACTTACCGGAAGTGACCCTGAATTTGCTTCCACAATTGTTGGAATAGCTTTATCTACTACCTTTCTCCTAGCTCCTAAACGCGATTGAGGGCAACGGTTTTGAAGATGGCCATATTCCGCACAATACTCACACTTTGGAGGTAATCTGGGATAGTAGGCATCTACTCTCACTGTGATACCGTCTTTGTCTTTGACTACCACCGTTTCAGGGACTTCCCTATCCAGAGGAATCTCGACTTTGATTCGAGCTTCTCCGTTGCATACTTTACTTAATCGGGATCGCTCAGTATGGAGGGGTTCTCCAATTGTTGTAGCTATTGTGCTGAGTCCTTCAAGAGTGAATAGCGCTTTTGGAATTCCGGATATTCTCACCCAAACAGGGACTGAAGTAATCTTAACCTTTTCTAACGAGCACGAAGGTGACCATTCGTTGAGCTTAAGCCCGCAATTACCAGTCTGCCAGTATTCAATTTGGAGAGCCCAATCACGAGTAGACTTCGCGGGAATAAAGACGAAGTAAGCGAACTCAGCTGCTCTGCGCAAGCTAATTTCTCCGAATTTTCCCCAAATCGGATTTAGGTCTGAGAAAATCTTGGTGGGAGAAGGAGGGTCGCCACAAAAACGAGCTACGAGGTAGCCCGTCCAATCCTCTCACTTCGGAGACTGACTGACGCTGGTGCAGACACTACCGGAGTACCATCATCAAGGTAAGTTGGAGGATCCATTCTCTTCAAATTCCTGAGCGAAGATTTGAACCTGTCTGCCCAAGCTGAAGAATTAATTTGATTTGTCTCGGGGGATTTTGGAGTATGGTTGACGAGCTCCGGAGGAGCAGGAGTAGTAGTTGCCGGAGTTTGTTCTGGTT
>KE153449.1:72094-89597 GCA_000411095.1 Aethionema arabicum
CCGACCGTTAGATTAACGAGGATTCGACATGTTGATGCAGAGAGGATTAAATTAGAGCTTTCTAAAGGTGATTTAGTTGTTTGTCCTGAAGGAACTACTTGTCGTGAACCGTTTTTGTTACGGTTTAGTGGGCTTTTTGCTGAATTGAGTGATGAAATTGTACCGGTTGCTATGAATTATAGAGTTGGGTTTTTTCATGCTACTACTGCTAGAGGATGGAAAGGTTTAGATCCGATTTTTTTTTGTATGAATCCTAGACCGGTTTATGAAGTTACGTTTTTGAATCGGTTACCGATTGAAGCCACGTGTTCGGCTGGGAAGAGTCCTCATGATGTAGCGAATTATGTGCAGAGAATCTTGGCGGCTACGTTAGGGTTTGAGTGTACGAGTTTTACGAGGAAGGATAAGTATAGGGTTTTGGCGGGGAATGATGGAACGGTGTCGTATTTGTCGTTTTTGGATCAGGTTAAGAAGTTGCTTACTAATTTTAAACCGTTTTTTCATTGATGGGAAATGAAAGATTATGTGATTTTAATTATTGTAAACTTTGTTTTAAATTCGTTTTTTTTGTTGGATTGATTTATTTTTGTAATGTTAGAATGTTTCTGGGCTGTTATTTTTTTTATTGTTTTTTTTTGTGTTTGTATAATTTATGAATAAGTAATCTGGAATAAATTAACGTTGGATTGTAAATGTGTTTAAGAATATATATGTGTGTATAGATATATAATTAATTATTTATGTCATGAATTAAGGAAAATATTTCAAGAAAATATTAAAAATAAACATTATGGGTTTAAGACCAATTATATGCATTGATCTATATATAAAAAAAATCGATTTTAATATTTTAGAAAGTTTTGATTTGCAAATTGTTAAAGTAATAGGCCTTTTTCTAGTTATTTGAAGGCAATCAATTCAATATGTTTAAATGATAGGCACAAAAACACTAGTATTTAGACAAAGAGAGATTATATATCCAATTTATTAAATTTTGAAATTAATTAATAAATTTTATATATTTGCAATATAATCATACCATATTCGTTGGATTTATGGCAGTTTAAGTATATATTTTATATATTTCCAACAGCAGGAGTTTGTTCAACGTAACTATGCATAATTATCGTCAAATTAATAACTTATTTTATTTCTTAACATTATCCAAGATTTAATAATTTGATCATATGTTAAAATGTGTAGATTAATTAATGATAATATAAGGATTATTTGTAAGTTGGTGGGATTAGATAAGAAAAGATTGCATTTTGATCAATTTAATTAAACTGCTTATTATATTATTTGATGACAAAACTCATACACTTTACATTACAGTTGGCCAACTTCATAGATTTAGGCATGTCTATTCATAAAACTGCCCTTTTTCTCAGCTAATATCATCCAATCTCTAATTAGTTTACCAAAATAACATTATTATATTACAAGTTTAGCCTAATTAATTTGTGAAAATATTGCAACACTTTTTATTTTTTTTTATAATAATATAATTGCCACAGTTTTATATAAATATTAAGCTGAAGGTCCAATTCCAAATTTTATTTGTCGTAGGCCGATGTGATCGGATCTGCAAGCCACTCATTATTCAATCTCAATTAATTATTATATCCAATTTTTTTTCTCAAAATTCAATCTTTTATCTATTTTAGTTTTTATCTTTTTACGTAGTTTTAATTTATTGACACATTTCTTTTATACTTATATAATTCATACAATGTAATTTGTTCCATCAATTTTAAGTTTTTGATGCCATACATATACAAACATTTTAAAAAACAAAAAAAAATACATATACAACCATTCATCTAGATGCAGTGCCGGTCCAACGTTTTCGAAGGCTTTAAGCGGATTTAAAAAACGAACTTTTTCCTATATTAGGATTTAATTTCGTGCGTAGCGCGAAAATTTGTTTTATATCTTGTATATGTTTATATTGAATATCTTAAGCGATGAATTTAATCAAACCATATTGAATAAAAAAAATTCCACGTATATTGTAAATTCTAACTAAAGAATATTTCTTCCCTAAACGGTTTTAGAAAATGGACCGTTTTCATATACTATAATTATAACGTAATTTTAGCCGATTTTTGTAATTGACTCACGTCAAAAAAAATTTTGACGCCGTAAATTTTAAATTATTCGATATTTCTTTCCAAGAAAATATTATGACCCCCTAACAAATTCTACTGGTTCCGTCGACGCGCGTAGCACAAATTTTTTTTTATATCTTTTATGAAAAAAGGTCTTTTTAAATAGAAGGTTCTAAGCTGTCGCTTCTCTCGCTTGCCCTCCGGATCGGTTCTGTCTAGATGATCTAAAATTGAATCAATATTTTTGTATACACAAATAGAAACTATATCACGACTCAAACCCAAAATTTGAAACAAGTTTTAAATTTTAATGTACACCGAATATTAGTAGTTCAATCAATTAGATATATATTGTTCAAACATTTTCAGATTCAGAATTGAAACTTTAAATGATGATTTATACTTCTAAAAAAATGATGACTGATACTTAAAATTCTAAATATAGAACGATATCAAAACTCCAAATGAGAGTTTAGAAGGACCGAATGTAAAAAAAACTCCAAAATTTAGTGTTTTTACCGATTAAACTCTAATTTTTTAAAATGTGTAAATTAAACATCACATTTTAAAATAACACAAACTAAATCATACTATTAAAAAAATGATTTATACTTTCAAGTATACATTATGTGAACAGAAAATCGACTATGTACCAGATCGATGTTCTTCACGATACCTAAGGGTTCAGGCCCATAAGAATATAGGTCGTGGCCCATATTACTGAGTCCAAAAAGGTGTGCATCTAATCAAAGAAGTTATAATCGGAAATGAACTTTGTTGCTCAATGCTTGTATTGGTGCTTCCGCATAAACGCTGTCATCGCCTGATCAGACTGCACGTCTCTTCGTCTTCTTCGCTGTAACCTTCTTTTATCGCCTGATCGAGGATTCACGACAACAAAATTGGCCGGAGAAACTTCGATATAGCAAATCTGAGTAACTGCCAGCTCAATCTCTGGTAAGAAAGCTACCTCTCACATTTTTGTTTCCGAGATGCTTTAGAGTTTGATTCCTGTGATTTCTGAAGTTGTGAAGATCGATGGTTCATTTTCTTAGGGTATATTTTTTTCGGAAGAGTCGGAATATGATGGAAATATGAAATCTAGGTTTTACATGTGCAGCTGTGCTCATTTGCTCATTTCCTAGATGAAGCCTTTCCTGAGTTCTGGTAGATATGTTAGTGTACCATAGATATGTCCACATCTTCCGCTTATTGTTTCATCGACGTAGTTTTTATGTGCCCTTTCATGAAAGCAGATATGATGTAGCTGTGAAATGAAACTGTAGTTATGTTTCAAGTTTCTTTATTTGCTCATTCTCTGGGTGAGCTTATTATAGTTTCTGATAGATTATAGCGGCTTTTGATACTGTGGTATATCTCATTTAGTGACTTACATGGGTGGTTTTGGCAACTGAAGTTTGATTTTTGGCATTTTAAACAGAAATCAACCTGGGTACTGAGCTGGAGTAAGGTGATACACAGCTTCAATACATTTTCCATCATGCAGAGTTAGGAACTTAACTCTGCCATTAGGCTGTTTCTTACTTTTTTTCTTTCTATTACTACTCGTGTACTCCTTATCCAGTCATCTCTCTTGTATGAGATCAAAGTGATCTTTACGGTAGCTCACTTGTGTTGTCTGTCATCAAGTGATACTGCACTTTTGTCCCTGTTAATGTTGTTTCATCTCCGTTTGGATCCTGCTGCTGCATTTTTCGTAAGAGTTTCGGAGTAGGCTTATATATGTGATTTACGTCATTTGATTTCTTGTGCAACTTGTTCGATTCACAGTGATGTTAAATTCAAATCCAGTTCTAGAACATTTGGTTGAAAAGTAATCTGAGAATAAGCTATTGTAATGATTCATTCCCTTCTTTTGTTGCTACTTAAGAGTTCATAAATCCAGATACTTTGTAGGAAAACTTGGAATCTTGTCGAAGTATTCTTGTTAAAATTGTAGTGGTATATATGGTTTTCTACCTTTTTGGTCAGATTCTGCTTTGTTACCGATGGAGAGCTTGGCGCAATTTGAGGCATTGTGTGAGAGGTTGTACAATTCACAAGATTCAGCTGAGAGGGCTCACGCTGAAAATAGTCTGAGATGCTTTTCAGTGAATACGGATTATATATCACAGTGTCAATACATTCTCGACAATTCATCAAAACCTTATTCCTTAATGCTTGCTAGCTCGAGTTTGTTGAAGCAAGTGACAGATCACACCCTTCCGCTGAATCTTCGCCTTGATATCAGTAAACTTCTTCTGAAGTACTCTTAACCGAATGGCTATAAATATCTTTCTCTTGCACTTTTATATCTTACTTGTTTATGGTGTTCTTTCTGTTGTTTTTAGGAGCATATATTGTGAACTACCTTGCTACGAGAGGACCAAAGATGCAATCATTTGTTATTGCTTCACTGATTCAACTTCTTTGCCGGCTCACCAAGTTTGGATGGTTGGATGATGATAGGTTTAGGGAGGTTGTTAATGAATCGACAAACTTCTTGGAACAGGTGGTGCATCCTCTATGGAATATAGTTACTTTGTTTCCAGGGGTTGTTAGTGCTTTCTGGACATTTGTTATGCTGAAACCCATGGAAATACTAATATAGAGTTTTCCATATAATTTGGGCATGAGCTTGCTAAACATGTTGCTTACAAAAAATTTATCTTATCAGGGTTCCTCGGATCACTATGCTATTGGCTTAAGAATTTTGGATCAACTAGTGCAGGAGATGAATCAGGTTAGTGTCATGTTTTGGTCGGTTCTATAGCCATATAAATATCTTAACCAAAGGCTGCAATGACATGCTGTTAAGTTTCAGTTCCGCATGGATTAGCCATAGCTTCAGAGTCATGGTTTGCTAAGCTGGCTATGAGTTGCCTCATCTTTTGTTTCATTTGATATAGGGAATCATTCTGATATATAACATCAAGAGTGTAGTATATAACTAGATGGTCTGTTTCCATCATGTCGTTCTTTCAGTTAAAGCACTTTGTAAAGACTAAAGATGATGATTTCGTTACACTTGGCGATGTGTCTATGCTTACAGCCTGCATTATAGTAAATTGTAGAAATTTAGTGTATCAAAGAAATTATTCGTTTGAAGCGTAAGGCGTTATAGGCTATTATTTTCGATTAGCCTGTTTTGAGAGTTTAGACCATTTATTATTATCTTCAAATTCTCATTAACATTTTTTATCTCTATCTTTTGCTCAATTCTTAGCCTAATCCAGGACTGCCTTCTACACATCACCGGAGAGTTGCCTGCAACTTCAGGGATCAGTCTTTATTTAAAATATTCCGAATAGCTTTGACGTCATTAAGCTATCTGAAAAATGATGGTGATATTTCAAACTTAATCTTGTAATCCATTGTTGTCATCTACTTGGTTGGTTGTTTGCACACATGTAAACTTTTCTTACTGTTAAATAAATGCGTACCACTTTTGTCAATTCTTGAATGCTGAAAGAGTCATTTGTTCATGCTAAGATTAAAAAATTATGAATTCCTTCGTCAAGACGTGCAGTCTTAATGTTTTGGTATTGCAAAGTATGTTGCTATCTTCATTGATGTGTATCTGTTTAGGTATTCTCTTTGCTGTTACTGTTCTTAACACTAATGAGTCAGAGATTGTCTTTGAACCAGCCACTGGCCGTTTGCAAGAATTGGCGCTTTCCCTTGCGTTGAGGTGTGTATCCTTTGATTTTGTTGGAACTTCAATTGATGAAAGCACGGAGGAGTTTGGAACAGTTCAGGTAGAACATCAGTATTGTGTTGTCTTCATCCTGTTCTCCAAATTTTATATGCCTATGGTATATTAGTTACTTGTTTTCATGGGTATTGCAATTTCTAATGTTACCACAAATTTCTAGATTCCAACTTCCTGGAGGTCAGTATTGGAGGATTCTTCTACGCTGCAGATATTTTTCGATTATTATGGTAGTACAGAATCACCTCTTTCCAAAGAGGTATGTTTGATCCTGTCTTTCTGTTCTTGAGGAGAAGAAACTTATAGCTATCTTATGTGTCAAGCATATGATGTCACTAAATTTTTCTGCTCATATATCCACCTGCTTGCGAGGATTGGTGATTTGATTGTAGTAAATGTCATCTAGGTTCTTATTTATTTCATGTACAGTTTGGACCTCAGTAGGTAACAATAGATGACTTAGAATTTACTTGCTGAAACAAGTTATTTTGAACCATTTTTTCAAAAAAGAAGTTATTTTGAACTTCTATACGTAGAGATAGATAACTAGAATTTGTTCTATCTTGATGTTCCTTGATTCTAACTTCTAGGCACTCGAGTGCTTAGTGCGATTGGCTTCTGTAAGACGCTCTCTGTTCACAAATGATGCTACACGCTCTGAGTTCTTAGCTCACCTGATGACGGGAACCAGAGAAATTCTTCAAACGGGAAAAGGTATATCTGATACTGTGAGACTTATCTCTGTCTGACTATAAAAGTTGAGCTTTAGGTGTTGAATTGTATGCAACTATGCTAGTTTCCATTTAACCCATCAAGAACTGAAGGGTTAATATGCTACGTGCAGTACTTGTTGATCTTGTATTCTAGTGCATCTTTGCACCGTAAACACCTTTATTTAAATTATAATATCCCCCCGCCCCCAACCTTTCCTCCTTAATCTTTGTCAATGATAATTGCTCTTGTTGGAACAGGTCTTGCTGATCATGATAATTACCATGTGTTCTGCCGTCTTCTTGGGCGATTTCGATTGAATTATCAGGTAAATATCTTGGGGGTATATTCCTTTCTGGTTCATCTACGACTGTTTATACTATTTTAATTGCTTTGTAGCTAGAATTTTATGTTGTGGTGCTATATACTCAGATAGATATACACCTGCTCCTTTACTATGTGTGTGACAATTGGACGATCTTAGCTATTCGAAAATACTGATGTTACTTTGGCCTTTGGAATTCATATCTCGCTCAGAAATGGATTGGAGCACTCTGTTTGTACCTGTCCATGGTTGAACCTCTTTATTTTCTCTCTGGATGTTCCTTAGTAATGTTATTTTATAAGATTTCTTTTTTTGGCGTAATCAGTTGGACATGTATATATGGCTGATAGATTCAGATCTTGTGTAGTGGTATCTATAAAGTTGGCAATAAATTTGTATCTTGTATAATGGTATTCTTAATTTCGAAATTGTTCCATATTTCCTTTGTGTTGCTCCAGATTTTTTTCATAATATGAATGAATTGCAGCTGTCAGAACTTGTGAAGATGGACGGTTATGGCGACTGGATACAGTTAGTGGCAGAGTTTACACTAAAGTCTCTCCAGTCATGGCAGGTTATTATTTTGCAACCTTATATTTGAGGATCCGTTAGCATATCAATTATATTGTACTAATCTCTTTAAAATTCTGGTCAACCTCTGATACGAACTTTTTTGTATAGCTTAAATGGTTAATTAAGTTTTGACATTCCACATGAATTTTTCTTACAGTGGGCCAGCAGCAGCGTGTATTACCTTCTTGGGATGTGGTCCAGATTAGTTGCGTCTGTCCCGTACTTGAAGGGAGACTCTCCAAGTTTACTTGATGAGTTTGTACCTAAAATTACAGAAGGTTTTATCATATCCAGATTCAATTCTGTACAGGTATATTTCACTGCATATTCTGGAGAGTTGCAGGTGCTGGAACATAGTTTATTCTTTGATGTTCTCCTATTTGAAATGCCTTTTTCAGGCTAGTGTCCCTGATGATCCGACTGATCATCCATTGGATAAAGTTGAAGTCCTACAGGATGAGCTAGATTGCTTTCCTTACCTATGCAGATTTCAGGTTAGCCTTTTCTGGATTCATGATTAACGTGGTGCCTTTTTTTGTTCACATTCTTCGTTATATATTCTTTATCTTTATTTAATTAAACTGCATCTGAAATTATTTTCATGCAGTATGAAAGAACTGGTTTGTATATAATAAATACAATGGAGCCTCTTCTGCAATCATATACAGTAAGACCTTCTGTCGTTCTGGGTTGAGCTTATTATCACTCTATTCATGTTTTTTGTGGTCTTTAATCTTGCGAGCTGAGTGATTGTGTAACAGGAAAGAGCCCAACTACAGTTTTCTGACAATTCTGAACTGGCACTTATTGAGGCTAAATTGTCATGGGTTGTTCATATTGTTGCTGCTATTGTTAAAATAAAGCAATGCAGCGGCTGTAGGTAAGTTCCTATCAAAACTTTGGGTCTCCCTTAGGTTTCAGTCTGTTTGAGGAACAATAGTACAAAACATTATATGAACATTAAAATTTGTACATATGCTGCAGTGTGGAGACGCAAGAGGTGCTTGATGCTGAACTCTCTGCTCGAGTCTTGAGGCTAGTAAATGTTATGGACAGTGGGCTACATAGACAGGTGTTACAGCTTAAAACTGCAAACTATTTAATTTAGTTTGGCATAAGATATTGGTAGATAAACGTGTTGGGTTTAGTTCAATTTTTTGGTAAATAATAGACTTAGCCACTGATGTGATTGTGTGTTATATTCATTGTGGCAATATGTGTGTGAACATGTATAGCCACATGAAGAAAATATTACCATGGAGTGGTATGTTTGCACGAAGATGTGTATTAACGTTTCAGTAACCATACTGCCTGCAGAGATATGGTGAAATAAGCAAACAAAGGCTTGATCGTGCCATTCTAACCTTCTTCCAGAATTTCCGAAAGTCTTATGTTGGTGATCAGGCCATGCACTCATCAAAAGTAAATGCAAGCTTGTTTCTTTAGATGTAATTTCATGTTCTGTGCATAGTCCTGATACTACCATTCTGGTGCAGCAGTTGTATGCCAGATTGAAGGAACTACTTGGACTCCATGATCATTTAATGCTATTGAACGTTATTGTTGGCAAAATTGCTACAAACTTAAAGTGTTATACAGAGGTAATCACGTGTTCTCTAAGTTCTTTCAAATGCTGTTCTAAACATAAAAGTCACAAATTGCTCAAATAATCTTTATTTTGTTTCTCCAGAGTGAAGAAGTCATCAATCACACGCTAAGTTTGTTTCTGGAGTTGGCATCTGGGTAATTTCTATGATAACCTGATTAAATTGTTGTTATTTGTCGTTACTCAATTTTCATCACATACACCTATTATTTTCATATGGGTTTATATGCATTTTCTTTTTGAAATTTTTGGTATTGGTGTTCTCTGCAGATATATGACTGGGAAGCTGCTTTTAAAGCTGGACACAGTGACCTTTATCATTTCTAATCACACTGTAAGTCTTCTCCGACACTATTTTCATGGACATCACTGCCCATTATAAATAATCACTAGCAATAAGTACAGTGTGAAAATTGTCTAATTCCAGAGGGAGCAGTTTCCGTTCTTAGAAGAATATAGATGCTCTCGCAGTAGAACCACATTTTACTACACTATTGGCTGGTTGATTTTCATGGAGGAAAGCTCAATAAAGTTCAAGACTTCTATGGAACCACTTCTGCAGGTTATATTCCATCTTCTTTCGAATTCTCATCTTTGTAGGTTTCGTGATTTGTTTGTATCTGTGTGCATCTCTCTGATTATGATGATTGCATGTTTTGTCGGAAGAAGAGATGAAAAAACGTACTGTGTTTCTTCATATGGATCAACCTTTGTGAAGCACAAGGAAGACATGTTCATTGTGGTTGCATTGTAAATCCAGATTCGTAACCCTATTTACAGTTCTAGGCATAGTTTGCTATCCTACTCAAATAGATTATGGACTTGTCCCATATTCTAGTATTTGACAATAGCTTATGTGTACGTTCATGTTTTATTATGTGCATAGCTCCATATCCTAATTATAGTGGTGTATTTTGATGAACAGTATTTGTCAATAGTCTACTCAGTTTTCTGATTGACTATAATTTTTCTTTTTAGTCAATTAACCACTTTTTTTGTTCAATAATGTTAGGTTTTCCGCACTCTGGAACTAACACCAGATTCGATGTTTCGCACTGATGCTGTGAAGTTTGCTGTGATCGGGTTAATGAGGGATTTAAGAGGAATTGCAATGGCTACTAATGGGTCTTGACTCCAGCTAGTTGCTTTTACATCCATAGATATTTTACAATCTTATGACTTACTTAAGCTCTCTTTGGATTTCAGCCGGAGAAGCTATGGCCTTTTGTTTGACTGGCTCTATCCCGCACACATGCCACTTCTTTTGCGGGGGATCTCACATTGGTTTGACACACCAGAGGTATTCACTTGTGCATTCTGCTCCATTGGCTGGTACTAGAGGTCACTGACCTAAAAGAAATGGAGTCCATGTGTATATGAAAACTAACTAGATAAATAAGGGAATTGATCTGAGCTTTGAGCGTACATATTTTATCTAGAATTCAAATGATTAAGCCACCAGAGCATTTTCTACCAGATTTTGCATTTTCTACCAGATTTTGCATTTTCTACCAGGTTTTGGATAAGAAGCGGTGCCTTCATTGTCTCATCTTCTCTTTTTGGCTTGTTGATACAGGTTACAACTCCGTTGTTGAAGTTTGTGGCTGAGTTTGTGCTGAACAAATCCCAGCGTCTTACTTTTGATTCTTCTTCTCCAAATGGCATCCTCCTTTTCCGAGAAGTCAGTAAACTGATTGTGGCGTACGGTTCAAGAATTTTAGCCCTTCCAAATGTTGCGGATATATATGCTTTCAAATACAAGGGGATTTGGGTTTCGCTGACAATTCTATCAAGAGGTATTTAACATGATTTTTGGCATTTATATAACAAGCAAGAACATTGTGATGATTATAGGATGTAGTGTTTTCTGTTTATTTGCTTGGTCTATTACCAGTATCTTGTTTCTCGTTTAGTTAATAGTACGTTACCTAAATCCCTTCTACGTCCAATGGACAGCGCTTTCGGGAAATTATTGCAACTTTGGCGTGTTTGAGCTCTATGGCGATCGGGCACTAGCAGATGCACTTGATATTGCATTAAAGATGACACTAGCAATACCCTTGGCAGATATATTAGCATATCGCAAGGTATGCCCGACATTAAAATCTGTTAATATTGTTTGTGTTACCTCAATTACCTCCTTTGCATTCTGAGTTCTTTCTTCGTTGATGTCTCAATTCTACAATGTTCTGCAGCCCTTAGATACAAAATCTCAAATCTTATTGTCTTCCTTTCATCTTTCAGCTAACCAAGGCATACTTTGGATTCGTTGAGGTTTTATGTGGCAGTCATATTACCTTCATATTGAATCTGGATACAGCCACCTTTATGCATCTCGTAGGTTCCCTTGAATCTGGACTCAAGGGGTTGGACACAAGTATTTCATCACAGGTGAGAGCTATGTCAAAATATTAAACCTGTTCGTCAAAAGTTACCGAAAAATTCTTTCTCCGGCATGCCATTTTCTTACCGGTTTTATTATCATTTCAGTGTGCACAAGCCGTAGACAATCTTGCTACATATTATTTCAATAACATCACAATGGGTGAGTCACCTACTTCTCCTGCTGCTATTCGGCTTGCACAGCACATTGCAGACTGCCCTAGTTTGTTTCCCGAGGTAAATCATAAGCTCATGAAATTTTCTTCAGCACTGCTACACAATATTTTTGCACTTCCCCTTCATGAGTTATACTTTTTTACCGATCTCTTGCATAACAGATTTTGAAGACGCTGTTTGAAATAGTTTTATTCGAGGATTGTGGTAATCAATGGAGTCTCAGCAGGCCAATGTTAAGCTTGATTCTTATTAGTGAGCAGGTACATGCAATATATATTAATTACTCTTGTGCATTTTTTTTAATATTATTTTATAGAATAAACTAAGTTCTATTTGTGGCATCTCCAACCAATACCTCAAAACCTTATTTTTGTGGTTTTTTGGTTTTCAATGGAGACTCTAAATGAGGTTTTAAATAATAAAATATCAAATTTGAGGTTTCACTATATGAAACCTCAAAAATATTTTACTTTTCTATTTTAGTTTATATAGTTATATATTTCATAAATTGTGAGTTTATCATTGGAGCAAAACGATATAAAACTTCAAATTTGAATCGACAAATTTCAAATTTGAAGTTTCTATTGGAGATAGCTTTTAGTTCTTTTACGAAATGTCATCTAACTTATTCCAATTGCTTTCACCAGATTTTCTCTGACCTGAAAACTAAGATCCTCTCGTCACAGGTGATGATCCAAAACTCTCTTCTCTTTACCATTTCACTTGAGTTTTACTTGAACTTCGTCGATTTGATGTAAAAATCTTCCAATTTTTTTAAAATGGTTTTTTAGACCTAGAACTTTTCTAACCGGATTTTTAAAATTAAAATTAAACTTTTAACATAAAATTAAAACATAATTTCAAAACTTAACAAAAATATAATCCAGAAATTTGTTTAATTATACTATAGCTTTAAGTTTAAATTTGAGATTTTGGTTTAAGAAACCTGGTTATGAAGGTTTGAGTTTAAAAACCCGGGTTATCAAAACTCAGGGTCTAAAACCCCGGGTTTTAAAGTTGGGGTTTTTTTACACCAAATCGACAAATTCATGATCTATGTTATCAATTTCTCTTCTTTTATATATATATCGAGGAAAAAGATGATCAATAAAGTCAAAAAGCCCTGATGGAAAAACCTTGTTTACATATTGCAGCCTATGGATCAACACCAACGACTCTCTGCTTGTTTCGACACTCTCATGACAGACATATCTCGCAGTGTAGATTCAAAGAACAGAGACAAATTCACCCAAAACTTGACCCTTTTCAGGCATGAGTTCCGTGTCAAATAGAAATGTCCCAACAGATTAATATGTCATCTACTATATCTGGGTCTCATCAGAAATGACCCCTGCAACTACACAACGTACCTAACAGCTCCCATTTGCTTTAGAAAATCTCGAGGAGTTAAAAAAAAAAACACAAAACAAAAAGGTTTTGCAAATGGGCAAAACTAGTCTCTAGATTGTGTTCACTGTACAGTTTTTTCTCTTGTCCCCCAAAGTAAAGGTGAGAAGAAAAAAATTTCATAGCTTTATAATATTGAATGTGATGGATTTGGTTCCTCGCATTTGTAGCATTAAAAATTGCCCAAACTGAGTAGAAGATGTAAAGCATTGAAATTTGGGTGTTTGCTTTTGATAAATGTTGGGGAGCTTGTTTAGGTCACAATATTCTTTGTATTTGTTTGTGATGTGAAACAAAATCTGATACTTGTAAGCCGAAAGAAAGTACATTATTTGCTTACTTTCATTATTATTTTTTCTTTTTTCTGCTTTCTGGGAGTTTTTGATGATTGGAATCTTCTTAATTCTTACAATATTGTTTTTGTTTAGGATAATGTGATGTTGATATGTTTTATATGTTGAATGTTGAATCCAAACATAGAGTATCTAAGCATCTAGACAGTTTGGCCGAGTGGTCTAAGGCGCCAGATTTAGGCTCTGGTCCGAAAGGGCGTGGGTTCAAATCCCACAGCTGTCATATTTTTTAACCAATTTTTAATAGCATAGAATCGTACTCATTCAAACCCTAATATAAGCCAATTTTCTCGCATGGTAAAAAAAAAAAAAATTACAAATATGAATCTGTATATGACAGCTGTGGGATTTGAACCCACGCCCTTTCGGACCAGAGCCTNTTTAATAGCATAGAATCGTACTCATTCAAACCCTAATATAAGCCAATTTTCTCGCATGGTAAAAAAAAAAAAAATTACAAATATGAATCTGTATATGACAGCTGTGGGATTTGAACCCACGCCCTTTCGGACCAGAGCCTAAATCTGGCGCCTTAGACCACTCGGCCAAACTGTCTTGATAGCCAAATAGATGTTTACGTATATATATCCTTGTCGTTTTAAAATTCTTATAATTTTTTTGTCCCAAATTCTTATTAAATACGCTTAGAATTCGAAAAAATTCAACATGCGTAGATAATTATTTTAAAATTCATATAAATTATTTTGAAATTAGTTAGTTAAGAGAAGTGCTTTTGTAAAATAAAAATTCAACTTAAAAAAATAATACATACAACAGTCTATGTATATATAATCGTTTATAAAATAATTAGTGTACAATAACTATAAAATATATTGACTTATATATTATAAAAAAAACTGCCGATTTCATCGCCAAAAGGGCAAAATCTTTTACAAATTTCACTGCAATCGTAACTTCAGATCTACCACCAGATCTAATTTCCGTTGTAAGGTCTGAGAGACCAAACTCTCACGTTTAATTTTATCTAAATAATATCTTCGGGAAAAAAAAAAATATTATAAAAAAAACTGCATATTTATTTGCCATTTTCTCTAAAGCTTAGCATCCAGAAGTTCCCTATATATATATATATATATTTTTCTTTGTAAAACATTTTATATGACTGATGCTTGATCTCTCTCAGAGTCTTAGTAATGTACATAGAAAAACCCTAAATTACATGATGATTGACTGATTGCACAGTTTCTAATCGAAAGGGTCAAATCTTGGGTCATGCTCGCTAGCTGTCACCATCCCAGTACATAGACATGTCGGACACATGACCTGAACCACCATATAAAAAACTCACAAGTAAGCATTTCAAGGACAAAAACTGAAACCATAACATTCAGTTCATATGCATCAAATGTTGTTCAGACATCTTACCTTTCCTGCACCCGAACAATTTAGACATCTTCTTGTTGTCGGGACTTGCAGTGCCCGGTTTGAAGCTCTTGGTCGTGTTATCGGATCAATGCTTAAACACACCCCACTTGCTGAACATCGAGCGCATGGCAAGTAACCTATAGGAAAGGGTTAGATAAACACAGACCGGTTTTAAGTGTTATTCTACTGAATAACTCAGAGTTGTATGAGCATGCTTAGAACTAAGAGATTATCGTATTTTAGACTCTGAACTATTTTCGGTTAGTGAAAAAAACTCTCAACTATAAAAATTGGGTTTTAAACCCTAATTTTTTAATAACCGGCTTATCAAAATCATAAACCTTTTTAACCAAAAAAAACCATAAACCTTCATACCCGAGGTTTTTAAACCGAACTCTTAAATTTAAACTGTAGTATAACTAATCCAAATATGGATTAGTTTTGGTTAAATTTTAAGATTAAAGTTTTATTTTGTGTTTAAAACTTAATTTTGATTTAAAACTTTAAAAATCTGGTAGGGTTTACAAAACCTGATTATCAAAATTGAGGGTTTAAAATGTGATTTTGATTGAGGGTCATTTTTACCATACGAAAATAGTTCAGGATTTAAAATACCATAATCCCTAGAACTAACTACTCACGAGATTGATAGATATATAAATAAAAACGATACCAGTTCCAAGGCAGTACTTGCACCTCTTCTTCTCTTGTTGTTTCACATTATTAACTTCGATTAACATCAAGGTTGAAATGACACCTACAGCTCCGCCAGAAAAAGAAGCCACAATGGGATCTACCTGGCTGAATTACAACACGAAAAGAACTCTATGACGCTGCTTCAGGACCCATAAAGTTAACTACTTTGGTTTATAACTCAATCATACTGGTCTCATGCTCTCAAGCAACTGGATTAGTATATACCTTAGTTGCAGTGGTAGATGCAAGCTTCGTATAAAATCTTCATACGAGGTTCCTCCTAGTCCTACCTTTAGTTCCAGCTAAAGTAAAACCGAGCCACACAATACGCATTGATCAAGAAGACGTGCTTCTACAGTTTTTATGTATGTTTAGATACTAAGATAGCTTTGATATTCTTGTGATTACCTTAGGTGCAATCAGGCCACCAAAGAAGATTATTCCCGATATCAAAGCAACGCTTGTCAAATAGAGTTGTTTCAAAGTCTTTGGTGTCTATTTCAGAAGATAAAAGCAAAGAATAGGTTATGGAAGTAAAGAAGCAAAATGAGGAAACATGTGAATTACACAAAGTAACTTACCACATTAGGAAGAAAAGGAATGGAAGATGGGATGTCAGGCATTTCGGTTGCCTCGAGCTCACTGCGCTCATCAATGGCTTTAACTCTCTTGATTCGTTGTTGTACTCGTAACCTCCTCACCTTTCAAATAAAGAGTTAAAGACAGTCAAGATAAAACGATATCGTCAACAGAGACTAAACAAAGCAAATCAAAGCAAGTAAGAAAAGGAAAGCACCTCTTCCATGAGGAGAAAGATCTTATTGCGTCTACTCCTTATGTTATCTTGAATTTCTTGAAGCTGCATCTGCATAAAATCTTGCACCGTCTCTGATCCCTCGATGATGCAGAAATTACTGAAGCAAAACCAAGGTAAACAACATTTACATATCGAATCCAAAGTAATAAATTTCATCTGTTATTATGAACAGGATCAAATCATTTCTAGTTTCAAGCAATCATTCTCAATCTCCCTACTTATGCGAACAGATGCATATTTCACCTCTAACGAAATACAGCAAGGAAACTAGATAGCTCATCTAAAATTCGCGGAGAAAAAAACTCAAAATCGAAAACAATTGATTGCAAATGACCAGATCCAGTTTCAATTTTGCAATGAGAGAAAGAAAAGAAGCGTGAGAGGAACATACTTAGGAACAGCATCAGTTGCGGGAGGAGGATTGTTGTTGCTGCCGCTTGAACAGGAGACGAAAGAGCGAGATGTATCATTGAAGAGAAGACGGGGGATAGGGAATCTAACTAAGGTTTTGGAAGTTGAAGATGGAGGAGGAGGAAGAAGAAGATGATGGCGATGGGGAGAAGCAGAAGAGAAACACACCATCTTCTTGCCCAATAACTTTGTCTTTGGATAAATCTAAGAGCTCTATAACGACACTTTTTTGGCTGGAAAAGTGAACCCTCCTTTTCAAATCAAAGCTCCCTCTCCTGCCTAACACTCTTTACATCCGGTTTAGCTAAACCGAATTCAAATCAAAGTTCTCTCTCCTGCCTAACACTGTGCACCCGGTTGAGTTAGACCGAGTTTTACTTTATATGCCAAAATGGATAATGCAAATAAAATCTGGGTTTTTAGGGTTCTAAATTTGTTTTGGTTCAGATTTTTTAAATTTTGGATCTTTTGTGTTTAAAAAAGTCAGAATCATTCGGATTTTAAAATTTGGATCGGTTCAGATTACAGATCAGATCAAAACCATAATCAAACAAAACAAATAGAAATTACGTTCATGATTTTCAAAACATTATTTTTTTATACATTTTTTTTTAATCCACACATAATTGTTTTGAAGATAATTAATAATAACTTTATTTTTATTTTAAATATTATATAAGTTCAATTTGGATTTAAACTGAAACTCAAACTAAAAAAAAGATAGAACCGTTTGGGTTTTATAAATTTTTGGATCGGATTCAGATTATTTTGGAACAGTTCAAATCGAATTAATTCGGATCGGATAAAGTATCCGACCCTAGTTTGAACGTTTAAAA
>KE153449.1:89625-104606 GCA_000411095.1 Aethionema arabicum
GTTTGAACGTTTAAAAAAAAATTATAGAAAAAAAGTGACTAAAAAAACTGTTTCTTTTTTCAATTTGATCCTCTTAAAAACACAGTTTGACATTTAGCTGAAAATCTCAACAAAACAAAAAATGGTAAAAATATTTATTTTTTTTTGTCAACCTGATCATCTATTAAAACTCTATTCGATTTAAGAAAATCAAATTAGTAAAATCGATACAAACATAAAATACAAAATCAATAATTACCTAAAAAGAGAATAAAAAAAATTACTTCAAAAACAATCAAGACGATCATATTAAAACTGAAAATTTCCATGAATTTTTTTTTACTAAATCCCAAACTATAAATTACAATAATAATGGAGTAATAGTGGGCAATTTTGTCATCTTAAAAATTAAAAACAAAAAGTTAGATAAATGTTCGGAGTAATGCATATATCTTTACAAGTGTGAAAACAAAGGGGCTCATGAAAACATTACACTGTTTCGTTTTAAACAGAAGAAAGAGCGTCCAGTTTAGGCAGAAGACTTCTCCAAGCATCTGCAACACTGTTTGCTAAACGAGCTTGTCCTTTAGCAAACTGATGAAAAGCAACACCAATCTCTTCTGTCTTCTGTTCTTGAAATCTCACTATCTCCTCCTCCATTCTCTTCACCATCTTCTCGAATCTTGTAGTAGCTTCTTGACTTGCTGCTCTTATCTGCAGTGTCGTAACACACCATATAGACCCTTTAAATTTAAAGCCATTGCTACTAAAAAAAGTTGCAATATTAGTATTGGTATTAGTATTACCTCTCTGTATTCGATTTCGGCTTCTCCTACTTTGTCGGAACGTGTAAGCATGAGTTTGTCACTGCATAAGAAGAGAGATTTGATTCTATGTTTATTCTAGGGACTGTTTCGTAGCTGATTATTGAGAGTTATGGAAGAGAAACCATACAGATTTATTTCCTTTAACTTTGTTGTTTCGGCCAATTCGCAATGTTGCCTGAAAGCAATGGCTCTTTCTGCTATAGTTGCCTGGATAAAGAGGACAAAAGGGTTGAGTTTAATGTCGGATTTGGTGATAGATTTGATAGCTAGAAAATACAAGTATGAACTCACCTTAATCGATTGCACGTAACGGACATAGTCCTTTAAGGGCTCTTCAAAATTCATCAGGACTTGTTGAGCCTACATGAATTGCGAGGGAGGCTAATAAGAGACTATACAACATTTATTGCCCGTGGAAAAATATCATGGATGCAAATGTGGGAATACAAGGATCTATGTTTGGTGACAAAAACCGTCAACTATTCAAATGTTTTTTTAAACTCTAAACTTTAATAACCGGGTCTTTTAAACTCTACGTATTTTTCTTTTTTGATAATCCCGAGGGTTTGGAGTTTGCGTACTTTAACCCGCTACGCTCCTACGTCCCCCGCAAGCCAGGACCAAACTGTGTATAAATCCAAGCATTTAAACATCCTTCCCAAGGCGGGACTCTACTGGATGTTTTAAACCACAATTTCAAAGTTTAACCAAAAAATATAATCCAAATTTAGATTAATTATACTATGAAACCATAAATTCATAATTTCAGTTTGAAAAACCTGGTTATTAAAGTCTAGCGTTTAAAAAACTTGATATCGGAATTCAGGGTTTAAAAACCCATTTTGATAGTTAAGGGTTTTTTTTCACCAAACGAAGATAGCTTCGGATCTAAAATACAGTATTCCCTAATATATATAGACATCACTTTACTATCATCAAAGCCTTGTCAAAAGTTTTACCTCTTTCTGGAGCCTAAGTGATAGAAGTTCGGATTTAGTTCCAAGATCAGAAAATGCTTTTCCGGTAGGTACTTCACCCTCACAAGCCCCAAGAAGTTTTACAGCCTTGCCAAAATCCAACAATGACTGCCCCAACTCTGTCATCCGATTGGTTAAACATCAAAATTCAGCAATGTGATTGGGATAAGAAAAACAAAAATATATGAGATTTTCAAGAGATCAAATTCTTGTGATTTATGATTATAACGATTACCTCTATGCCTCTTGACAAGGCGATATGCATGCTTCTGAGCCTCAGACAAGTGGTTCTCGAGCTCAAAAATGTAATGTTTAAGCTTCTCATATTCAGGAGTAGTTTCTTCCACAGGTTTTTCCTTTCCAAGGACAGCATCACTAACTTTTGATTGCACATCCTGTTAATTATACAGATATGTCAGTAAGATAAAGCATGGAGTTAAGGAAAACATCGATACTTTTTACGTCTAAATGGTCTTGATCTTATGTTATGGTTTTTCACTTTTTCTCATTTTAAGAAGAACTATCAACCGCATATGCCAATTTTTGGTTTATCAGATGTTTCAACCATTGCCAGCTGTTAAAGAATAATGTATATTATGTCCAGTATTGCCTTTAGAAGCTAAACATAAAATTAAACTTCCTAATTTAACATGTAAAGTCGCTAGGTCTTGTGCGATGTTGAAAATAGTTTATAGATGCTCAGGAAGAATCATGCTTACTCTGAAAATTTGCATCAAATCAGAGGGCTTCTTCCTGAAAATACCAGTTTCCTGAAACCTGAATCTGTCCATTGTCTGAAGAGAAAGTAAATTGTCAAACGAAAACAAGAACCTTATAGAATGCAAAGTGAAGCCCCTCTAGGAGCAAAAAAGGAAACTTATGAGCAATTATTTTCGATAATGTGGAGGGAAGCATATTAAGCAATAAATTTGGCAGGGTAAAGTCCAGATATCCTACCTCTTCATCTGCCTGCAAAAAGGTCCTTAGATCCTCACTCTGCTGAAGCTCAGGGTGTAGTGCTATTCGATTAACAAATACATCCAATGCTGCTCGCCTCATTTCGATAAATTCAGCACTAAATCGGAATTTTTCTGCCCAAAATAGTATTTAAACATATCATTGTTTCTATTCCATTGTACTAAGGCTTAACAGCATAGTGGAAACCCCAAAAATGGGGCTTCCAAAATTGAAAGTAAAGAGAAATCTGCAATCATAGTGCTTATCAGACAATTTTAGAGCAAACTAATCAAAGAACTATCGAAGAAAATATCCTTTTACCCCCGAAAAAGGCACAATAACGGTAAATTATGATCAAACGTGTGGTTAACAGAAAAACAAAGAGCACCTTAAAGTTGATTAGCTGGACTAAAGACACATAGCTGACTTGAGTGGCAGATCATCGGAAAAGGAAACAATTGATAGTTCCAGACATAAATGAGCATTTATTGAGTTAGTTTCAAATTTTTTGAATCTACCTTACACTTGAACACCTTCTAAAGTTCTTGACATTAATTGGAAACCTCCCTAGAAAAACAACTAGCCTAAGCTAATCGAACAAGATTGCAGGTCAGCAACTTTGATGCACACCAATTCCCGTAAAACCTCAAGTTTACAAAGAAATCTGTAATCGAGCAACAGAAACGAGATGGCTTAACCAAGCTCACACAAACTGCACCTAACACTACTCACTTCAAAATTGATTGAAAGATTCAAAGGCAAGGCTATAGCTTATTTACCAACAGCACTCTTCTCTGGGAGTGGAGGAATGAAAATCCCCTTGTACTTTTCAAAAAGCCGATCCCGCAACCAGACGAAATCACTGTATCGTCTAATAACAATCTTCTCGGGTCCTTGATACTCCGGAAAGTTAGTCTGCCGGAAAAGTACTAATTTATCAGAAATCAATCCATCGAGAAGGAATTCATGCATAACCACAAGCTACACAAATTCAAGCTCCTAACTATACAAATTAGATCCTAACACAAGCAATTTGAAATCTAGAGGCATCTTTTGACAAAGCAAAACCCTAGTCAGTCATTTGGGAATGAGGTTAAACCTAATCAGTGTCTAAGACGAGGAGTAAAGAAGAAATTACCTTGGTGATAACTCTGTAAGAGATGTAAGATTGTACGCCATTGCCTAATTTGACAGGATCGGAGACAGAGACTGACAAAAATGGGTGCGAAGAAGGAGATCTAGGGCTCTGCATCGATCCCGCAAAACTTCTGTGGTGATCTGTGCTCTCCATGAGACAAAGAGGAGAGATCGAAAACAAGGTTTGGTCAAAATAAAGGGAGTGGTAGTTTAGTAATTGATGCCCAAATTAATGTGAACTTCCGAATCCCGTGCACAAACTACTCAAATCATCTTAATTTTACTACGAAATTTGTTTTTTTTTTCCTGAATTACTAAGTTCCCTTAGGATATTTTTTTTTTTTTTGTCGGGGTTCCCTTAGGATAAAAGCCACGTTTTCATTTATTCTTTATTTTTACGAAATTTAGCAAAATAAACACGGGGAATTGCAAAAATGCTTTCATTCAAGCTTTTTTTGCAAAAATGCCCTAATCATACATTTTTTGCAAAAATGCCCTAAATTTTACCCAGCATTATAAGTGGTATACCTTCACACTTTATGAAAAAATTTGGAAAAATGTATTCAATCAGGGCATTTTGCATAATTGATTTTTAGAAAATTTCTTCATTCAACCATTTTTTGCAAAAATATCATAATAATAGACTCAATGGTATAATTGGTAAACCCTACAAAAAATGCATATTTGCAAAAAATGCTTGAATTAGGACATTTTAGGTAATTTTTCAATAAACATTTCATATAACTTTTGAGTATTATAGACATTTGAAATCCAGTTTTAGTTTTATAGACACCACATAATTAACAATGACGATAATACCCTTATAATTTATTTACCCTAAATCCTAAACCCGGAACCCTAAACCCGAAACCCTAAACTATAAACCCGAAACCCTAAACCCGAAACCCTAAACCCTAAACCCAAAACCCTAAACCTGAAACTCTAGACTCTAAACCCTAAAACCTAAACCCTAAACCCGAAATCCTAAACCCATTAGGTCAACTAAAAAGATACCTAGATGTGTGGAAGAGTAATTTAGTCTTTCCCTTAACCCAAATATCTATGGGTCAAAAAAAAAACTAAAGAAGACTTTTTAAATGTGTAAAAAAACCAATTTCTCTTTATTTTTCAGTGTTTAATTTCTTTTATTCTTTTTTTTTCTTATCTTTTAGTTCAAAAAAATATATATAATCTCTAATTAATTATTAAAATGTTAAACAAATAGAAATTAGTGTTAAAGAAAAACAAATAGAAATTTGTATCATTCATTACTTCTAGAAAATGATAATTTTCTATAAATAAAGATATCTACAGGATAATGAATTTTATTTTTTTGACAGGTGATAAATAAAAATATTGCATAAATAGTTTTTAAGAAAATACTCAAAATTTTGTTGAAAAAAATACGCAAAACAATCTGTTATGTTTTAGTTAATAACGCAACATATTCGGTTTATGGTAATAATTAATTTAGTATAATATAATATAAATGTTGTAAAATAAAATTAAAAATTTGTAATCAGCTAAAAATTATGACGTAAAAAATTAGTATCCGTGAATCAGAAAAATATTATTAATAAACATTTCAATATTTTTATTTTATATATGAACTAGTTACGAAAATCTTGTTAAGTTGTAACTTCCGACAGTCGAATTTCGAATTAATCATTTTTTTTAAAGTTATTTATTTTTATCATGTTTTACAATTAAACTAAATTCAAAACAAACCAAATATTAATCTATCAATTACAAACGTAAAGCCAATTTATATATTTCGTAAACTATTTTTCATTTTTTAATTTTTGTTGAGGACAATATGGATTATGGATATTGTTATGTTATTAGTTTTTAAATTATTTATTTTTGTATATTTATTACCTAATAAGACACAAACAAAACCGCTTTGAAAGGTTTAGTTAAGGATTCCTATAATTAAGGAACAACACAGATACGACAAAAAAAAAAAGAATTCATTAATACTTTGAACTCATAACAATATCCAGCTCTTGTTTCCTTATAACAAATTCGAATCAGAGATATCTGATGAACACAAAAAAAAAAACACAGTTTCTTCATCACTTAAGCAGACATTAAACACTTAGCCGGTGAAATCAAAGCAACTCCTCCCATTTCCGCCTTTGAATACTTCTTATAAACCGCTCTTAACTTGCTCTCTCCACATCTTCCATGAATACACGTCAAAAGCTTCGAACATTCCCTACAAAAACACACACAAAACATAACCTCAGCTAAACTAAAATCATCCCTAAACACAAACTAATCTCTTCTAACTACTTACATAAGCTCAGATTCTGAGTAACCAGTGTGAAACTTCAACGTCTCATTCCAAGCAGGAACCTTATTCAACGAACATCTAGCAGTATACACAGCAGAAGCAGCAAGCAAAGAAGGACAAAACTTCAACGTTTCATAATGCATCATACCCAATTCCGCAAGAAAATGAGTCATATTCTCCATTTGAGTATCATCACCAAAAGAACCAGCTTTGATGAAACGAACAAGGAACACATATTGTGTAGGTACTGTCAAAGACCATTCAAGATTCCCAAGAATAGTTTTCTCCATTACAAGAATGTCTTTGTTTTCGTAAGCATTATCTGTTACATACACCAAATCATTAACCTGAGGAGGCCAAATCTCTTCATACTTTGAAGCAATTAGTAAAGCACTGATTCCCACAAGCTGAATCTGTTTTTTAGTAACAGCTTTTACAGACAAAAACCGATCGATTATGTTGACGGTTAAGTAGAAAGTTTCTGGTGAAAGTTCAAATTTCACATGAACTTCTAGTAACCAATCAATCAAAATTGATCTCATTTTCTCATTCATTTCACTTTGTAAGTGCATATACATATTAGGTTGGCTCTCTTTCTGCAATATCAACACACAAAAATTCAAGAAATCAGTACAGAAATCAGTCAAGATTACACAATTTAGTCTAAATTTATACATTTACCTCAACTTCTTTGTAGAAAGAGTACATATCATCAACGTATTCCACTGCAGCTAAGTGGTTATCTTTGTCAGATTCATCAATGTCAAGAATCTTTGGTTTGTTTGTTATACCACAAGCAGCCTGTAATGTTATAAAACGTTGTTAAAGATCGTTATAATAATGGAAAATTGAGTTAGAGATTGTAGATTTTGTGAAATCGAACCTTGCTTCGGTCACTAAGAACTGATGAGTATGTAGCTTTCTTGTTCTTCTTCTCTTCTTTTACTGTAACAATTTCGACTTTTTCACGAACGGTTTCGATCAATTCTGGTTTCGGTTGTTGTTGTTTAACCATTAGATTCTTCTTTTGTTTCGCTTTTTCAGCTTCTGGTTTTCTTGGACAAAGAACCGGTGCGTGTTTCTCGCCATTGATTTGTTTTTTGTCGAGTTGAGCATTTGCTAGAAGCTGAGCCCGGAAACTTCGGGTTAAAGGACGATTAATCGGAGGTTGAGGTTTTCCTCCTTGAACTCCGGGAACAGATACGAGATTACCGATATCGCCAAGAGCACGACGATCTTTCCCCGCTGCGTTTTTGTTCTTAAGTTTTCCATTATCGGCGACGGGAGCACCTGATTTCACAGATCAATACAAAAAACCCATCAAGATTTGACCTAATTTGATCGTACAAATCAATAAACCAATCAAGATCTGAACCGGTTTAGAGCCAAATCAAGAAATTAAACCGAATCGAAAACAAAATCGAACAAACCCTAGATCTAAAATTCAAAATTTCGCAAGCAAATGGGATCAATCAGATTGGGGGTTTCTTCAAATCGATTTCATGGAAATCTTTATTCAAAAATCACGAAATAGAAGACGCAAGAACATACCTCTGATGGGTTCAGGTAAGTTTACTCGCGTCGCCATTATTCTTCTCTTTCTTTAGTTTTGTGATTCTTATTTCTTTGATTCTTGTAAAGAAACTGTGAGAGGAAAGGGGAAGACTTGTCCTTCTTATGAAGAAGATGCAACGCTTCAATTCCAACGGTCATATTTTTGGAGAGCTTTAACTTTGAACCGTTGGATGATTAGATTCAAATCTAACGGTGGATATTAAGTTATAATGCGCTGGAGCCCTATTAAGGTTACCGTTGGACTGTAAGAAATAAAATTATTCCCATAATATTACTGACATTTTAATATATTTGTTAAATTAAAAAGGAAAATTGCTATTTAATGTGTAGATGCTAAACTTTTATTTTAACCAAATGAGTCAAGAAACGTATATTTTCTCTTTAATTCCCAAAGTGGGATTGGCACCTTCTTTGTACATTTATAGATATATTTATTTTAAATAATTTTTAATTTAACAAATTATACATGAGGATTAGATACAGATATAAGGTAATGATTTTTCAAAAAAAAAAATGGTAAATGTATAGTATATAATACTGTTTCTATATAGAACTGATATTTTAAGAAAATAATCTTAAATTTTTGGTATTTATATTTGACGAAAAAATATAATATCTTTGAGTTTTTAAACAAATGGATTATTTTCTCAATTTTGTGGATACACATTAGATACAAATTATCATTAATTTTTTGCAATCAGATACAAATGATTAAAAGTCGTGATATAACGATAAATTAAATTTTAGTTAATACTTGAGAAAATAAAACAAAAATTAATTGCAAACTTTCCAAACCCATGATGAAAAGTGCCTTGGGGAAGGAACATGAAAAGTGCCAACAATCCGCTACGATTATTAGTTTATTACTATATAAGGATAATAGTACAAAATTATGTAAATAAACAACGATAATTCGATATATTCTTCGAATTAGCTGTCGCAATTCTGTTAAATATAATATCATTAATATTTTCGGAAAGTTTGTTCAATACACTGATCAGATTATTATATATATATATATTTATTTAACGCCATATTATTGTATTTCAATTTACAGTTTTATCTAAATGATAATAAACTTTTTTCCGACAAAAAAAAATGATAATAATAAACATTTTACTTCGACAATTAACTTTTTAAGAAAATGATAATAAATTTTAAATAACATATTAAAAATATACACCTAATATTTGATATTCAGGAAAAATATAAAATTGTGGTATTATTATCTCAAGTAGAGCTGGTGTTCGATTACCTGTTCGGTTGTATTTTTGGTTATTCAGTTTGATGATTATAGAATCCATTCAATTCTTTGAAGATTTCGGTTTGATTCCGGTTCAGTTCGGATATTTGATAAAAAGATCCAAAAAATATCCGAAAAACTTAAAAATTAGTCGAAAAATAAAAAAAATATCCTAAAACCAAAAAAATAGCCAAAAAGCCAAAAAAAAATATTTGAAAAACCAAAAAAATACTCAAAAAACCAAAAAAAAAGTATGGTTACTTTCAGATATCCAATAGATATCTGTTCGGTTCCGATTACTACCCGATATCCATATCCACTATATACTTTATGCAGATTCCAGATTTTTTCCGGTTCGGGTTCGGTTTTTTCGGTTCCGGCTTTTGTGGTCAGCCCTATTCTCAAGTAATTAAAACGCCATTTCGAAAGGAAAAAAATGCCGTTTATTTTAGGAGGGTAAAAGCGTCATTTTCTCATTTCAGAAACAATTTTCCATATCCTAGATCCTCAAGATCTTCTACAACTAACATACTGTCAAGGATCAAAGAAGACAACTCTGTTTGTTTTACAAAAATACAAAAAGGCAGAGATTAAAAAATCAATGTGCATTGATTTGATAGATGAGATTTAGATTGAGATTCAGATAAGACCTTGACGTTGGAGATCAGAGTAAGTCTTCTTGTTGTAAATATTACCTTCACGGTCTTCATATTCTTCTTCAAGTTCTGGTCTCCATTTGTTCACTCCTTGCCTTTCTTGTATCCTCTTCCACAACTCTTTCGCTTCCTGAACAACCACCCAATCATTTATCACATCAAATTACCCCAATTATTGATTTAAGATACTTAATTTGATATGTTGTTTATGTTAAATGCATTTTATTACCTCGATTGAAGTGATTTCATTGAAATTCTTCGTGTTTGGGATGCCTAAGCAACGCATACCGTGTTGATGGCGCCATTCTTTGAAATGTCTCTCGAAAGCTCTTCGTCCCCAATAGCTATAGTTCCCACATATCTCACATTTAAACTCCTGCAAGTGATTTCAATTTCAGATTAGTTCTGTTTCTTGAAACGACAACCCCAGTCAAGATTCAAGATTCAAGATCCAAGAACCCCAGTCAATGTTTCTTGGACTAATCAATGGAAAAAAAGATGTTTAGAACTAATTAAAATAAAATAAACATTTCAAGAGGGTTAAACATTAGACTGATTGATTAGTTCAATCAAATCATTTTTTACCAATTAGAATCACATGATGGACCAATAACTACAAACAAATCAAGTGTTTTTCTACTGTTAACCAAAAAAGTCGGTGCCTAGACGCAATTTTTAGAACATCGACCCCAGTCCAACTCTGTATACAAGTATCATCTCCTGTATGCCATGTGTTGTAAGAGAGTGCATACCTGACCAAGGCCATGAAGTTTGTATAGCCAGTATGGTATAGGCTTCCCGTCCCAACCCATCGGCAGCTTCAGAGGATTGTAAATTTGCCCGTCCTCATCGTCACTTTCTGATTCTGCCTGAGCTTCTTCCTGCAAAATGATACCAACAATTCAACAATATTGTTCTGTTTCTTAACCAATGAATATTAAGTAATTAAGAAAGAGAATATATATACCCCCTCGCGTTCTTCTTCCATTTCTTCGTATGTTAAGGCTTGTTTCTTTTCAACGTTTTGTTTTGTCCTTATGATTGTCTATAAAAGGCATCAACAAGAAAGAAAAAAAAAACAGAACTCAAAATCTGAGGAGAGCAATAAATTGAATATATCATGACAAAATGTATAGGAACTTCCAGCAACTAACCTCTTGAAGTAAATTGCAGAGTTTCTTCATTTTGGCCTCTTTTAGTGCAATCTCTTTACCACTTTCAGACTCATGTGTTGGTTTGGCGTCTCCGTTTTGCTCCCGCTCACGAGGAGGTTTGGAAAAATGTTTCTTATCCAGCTTTTCCAAAGGCGTATGCTGAACAGAAGTTCAAGCCATTAAATTCAAAAGACAATGCAATAACACGAACCAAGCATGATTCTATCCTTAAGAAAAAAAAAACCACCCAAATCGTTAATTTCATATTAAATGAAGGCCTGAATTGAACTACCAAGCTAGTTTTCATCTAAATCTTCATTCAAAAACCGAGCAAAAACAACCAGAACACTATTAATAAGTAGAAAATGCATACTCTCGTGAGACAAACCACAAGACCAAAATGCGTTTCGAGGAGATTATAGGAAGAGTAAAAACCTTTGTCAGGAAAAGTCTCTCAGCACGCTGCTGCAGAGTACCGCCAATTTTCAGTCCCAAAGCTCCCAATGCCTGAATGACAAAAAATACATAATTAAGGAAATAAGGATTCAGGAAGCTTGTTAGTATGTAGCATGGACATTACCTCCTTAAGCTTCTCAGGTCCCACTTCTATCAATTCCTCGGCTGTGGTGTAGTAGTCTAGATCTATGATAGTATCCTGTGATGGAATAAGTCCATTTTCTTGGCCAAGGTTCTCCCACCCTTCTACTTTTCCATCTGCATATTGCTCTTCAAAATCAGTTTCAACCTGCAAGAACCACAAGAATTCAGTGCAGAATACAAGATTCATCAGATCAAACTATGGCTAGCATTAAAGAAACTAGACATGCCATAATTCCAAACTAGAATATGGTCCAAGAACTTTCAGGAATTAAAATCCTATAGTTGGCACATAAAACGAATTCAGCAAATTTCAATACAATACCACCTACTTTTCGACCTTTACTTCAGAAACAGAAGTTCTCATTCAGGGTGATGGAACACTTTCAAAGCAACAGCTAGACCTAAAAAATAAACTCCTAATTTCTACTCAGAAGTAGTTTGAAAACAAATAGAGAACTAAATATGTCTGACAATGTATAATAAAGCATTAGCCCACAAGTGGCCATAAGATTTTATAAGGTAACAAGTTTGAGTACAATAGAACGATAAAGAAAGAGTGGAGCATAACCTTGGACAATATTCTGTCAAGATCTTGCAGCGGATCAGTTCGATGGAAAAAGTAGATCAGGTACTCTAGAAGAGCTTCAATGTACTCCCTGTATTGCCTAAAAGGATATACAGCAAGAAAAACAAAGGAAAGACATTCAACTTCATGTAGAAACAAAATGAAGACTTTTTTAGTAGTAAAAAGCTCAATATAATTTATACCTCGTCAACTTTAGTTTACGCGGTATTGTATCTGGCTGAGAAAAAACATCAAGGTAGGCAGAATATTCAATCCTTTTCCCAAATTTAGAGTTGATGTACTGATTATACATATCATGCAAGTCCAAGTACCGACCAAAGCCTTCCTGCACAACAGAAAAAAAAAAAAAAAATTGACAACTGCGACAATCTATATACTACCATGAAACCAGCTATATTGAACACAGGGCATGATAATGCTGTTTGAAATATGTTAAAGAAACGTTTCCACTAAAAAAGACTTGTCCAGAACAATAAAATGTCAAACAGAAACTTACCTCTCCACTGAACGCGACAACTGGTTCCTCCTTCAGGAGTGCTTCATAGTCCTCATTAGCATCAACAAGCCGTCCAGAAGGATGCCTTCTGTGATATTCACGAATCTGTAGGTGTAATATGAATGAAGTTCAATAGTTGCACATCTGATAGTTTCATCATCAAGAATAAACGCTTGGAATTCAGTTGAAAACCATTCATGCACGGCAATAAAAAAAGCTAGTAAGTTGAATCATAATAAAGACTTGCAGTGTAATTAGATAATATAAAAAAAACTCCATCTAAAATACCCTGCATCAAATTCTCATCCGTGAAACTTTCACCCATTGATAACACTCTCCTGAGCAAAGCTTTAATAGCTAACTGAGATTATTAATGGGACAGAAGTCGCAGAACTAACATACTTGCAGTGAGTTTTGTACAAGATTCCTCAATTATCTATCACCAGTGGTTCAAGACAACCTATGCTATGAGCAAACAAAGATCAACATTTAACTACATCCTTCATTGAACAATAGTCTCGTAAATTTAACTACTCTTTCTTCTACTACCAGAAATTAAAGTAAAATCAATCCCTGATACAGAGAACCACTGGCAAGTTTTGGGAAAAAACAAGAAAGAGCATGCAATAGGGAACAAACCTCTTTCAAGCGATCATAAAATGCACTAAACACATTTGTCCCTGTTGCAGTTTGACCACCAAGAGCGGCAATCTCATCTTCCCTTGCCTTATCCTTATCTTCATAGGTTTCAACCTTACAGTCAACATAAATACATGTTAGCATTAAGACAGGTTATCTACTGATGAGAACTACAGCCTACAGGTCACTTAGTGTTGAGACCAAAAAGACCTATAGATTTTATTGCTCTTAAGGCGAGTAAGAATACTTAGCTCAAAACTTAGAATCCCTGCTTACACAGTTAAGAATCCAACGAAATCAAACCTAAATCCAACACCAAACTATGAACTTTCTTCTCCATTTCTACCCAAATTTCGGAGAGATTTAAAACCCATCCTAATTTCAACGTGATAGCCAAATGAAGCATAAGAAACCTTCATTCGCAGCAAAATCAAACACATTTTTTTTTCAGCAACCTAACTCTCTCTGCACTAATCTTAACCTATTTCGTTATCTATAAACCTAAATATATAAACTGATATCGCACGAGATAAGGAAAGAGAAGAAGAAGAAAAATAACGTACGAGTTTCTCAGTGTTAAACATGATAGACTCAATCATGTTACGGACACGGTGACCTTGTACCAATCTGTCCCTGCTCGACGGCGGCTCAGTCTGTAGATCTTTCACCACTAACCGCTCCAATCTTTCAATCTCCTCGTGATTAGAGCGAGTTTGCTCGAGGAGAGTCGATGACATCTTTGCTCTAAGCTTCCTTAGATTTGGGATCTTCTTTGTTATCTGAGTTTAAACCCTAAATCTGTTTCTCTTTCTCTTCTCTCAGTCGCTGTTTCGCCGGTCCAAGGACGGTGCTAGCTTCTTACGAGAGTTGATTTTTTGGATATTATATTTTGAACCATTAAGTTCGAGATCTCATAACTTTTGCTTTGTTATTTTCATTTGATTAAAATACACCCCCATTTATTAATTTCCAAATTTAAAGCAAATGTTTGCGTTGAAAAAATAATAATAATAATAATGTTTGATAATTTCTTATCATTTATTAAATTTATTAAATAAAAGCACAGTTGTATTACCATTTATTAAGCAAAGGCAAGATTGTGAAAAAAACAAATTGAACAAAAAAAAGCCAAAATTAAGTATTAAAAAATATATATATAGTTTGAAAAATTTTAGGAGAATTTTAAAAAATGTTCCAATTCAAATATTTTTTTCAAAAACGTCCAAAAACTCTCCAAAACATGTGTTTCACATTTTATATATTTTAAAATAAACTTAACAAAACAAATTATTTACAATATTTTCCAGTAATTAATATTTTATGTTATTGAAAACGTAACAACATTATTAACGACTAACAATGCTATGTGTGTTCAAATGTAAACAAATTTGGTGAAAATCATATACTGTTATAAGCAATAAACAATGACAAAATAATTTAACAATTTTATAGTCAATAATTCATTTTTTTTACATATTTTTCTTTAGATTCAAAACGATACATTTAACGACATTGTTATGTGTTTTCATGAGGCAAAGTTTAAAATACTAAAAATTATTTTTGAAGATTTGTTTTGTCAAGATTATTCTCAAAGATATATCTAATTATACTAAAAGAGAAGTCTTCTCTCCTACATGTCATTCACACCTTAAATTTCTCATAATTTTTTTTAAATAAAAATGCATAATTTATTTTTAATTTAAATACTATTTTAAAGACCATTATTAATTTATTTAATGTTTAAATATATTATTTATTTAAACAAATAAATATTAAGTGAATTCTATTTTTAGAAAAATATATCCATAATTTTTTAAGAAATTATTTGGATAAATTTAGATATTATTTTTATATAATAC
>KE153449.1:113772-125468 GCA_000411095.1 Aethionema arabicum
AGAGGTTGAAACATTTATATCTAAATGAAATCTTCCCTTGCTTGTTGAATTCAGATGTTTTTA
The DNA here is from genome assembly GCA_000411095.1 of Aethionema arabicum. Taxonomy (NCBI): domain Eukaryota; kingdom Viridiplantae; phylum Streptophyta; class Magnoliopsida; order Brassicales; family Brassicaceae; genus Aethionema; species Aethionema arabicum. The sequence goes on from KE153449.1 coordinate 113,836, forward strand.
AAAAATTTGAGAAAAACATTTACAGCAAAACCACTAGTTTACCTTATTCCGGTATGTTATATATTTGTAAACTATATCAAATAAATATATCGATCTTAAACTAACTAAAGGTTATATATATATAAGTAATACTTTTATCTTTAATAACTCACACCGCAACACAAGATATGTCTACACATAATTTGTATTGATATTTATATTTTATTGCACTAATTTTTATAGAATGTTTTTGGTACAACATGGAAGATTATGTTTTGGATAAAACAAAATTGTTAAAACATCTCATAAGCTTGCTTCTGAATTGGGTGTTGATTATATGATATAATATAATAATAATATGATATTACAAATAATACCAATTTATGAGAAGCAAACCTTGAAAATTAGAAAGTTGTTAACAATGTAAATACTAGTTGACTTTTTTAATTCCACTTTTTTTTTTACTTTTAATTCCACTTTATGCCAACTCCACATCATTAAAATATTATTCTAAATTCATATACCAAATCAAATACATAAACACCAATCATGGAGAAGGTAAATTCAACAAACCATTTTTTATATTAAATCTAAAATAAATTAATAAAAAAAAACCTTTCTCCAACTCCAATATACAAACTCTTAACAAAACCACACTTAAACAACTTCTCATCTTTCATCAAAACTATATAAACTGAACACATTTCTCTTACTCTCATCACAAAAAAAAAACACAAACTCCAAAAATCAACAACAAATTAAAAACAAAGATCTAAAAAATGACAAAAACTGAATCAACCACCATTGATGTTCCTGAATCAAGCTCAGCAACTAAAGGCAAAGCTCCTCTCATAGGAGTAATGAAAAAACATCATAGCTCACATGGCTTCAGCAGAGGCTTCTCAATTTTCGATTTTCTTCTACGTTTAGCCGCCATTGTTGCTGCTTTAGCTGCAGCTGCAACAATGGGAACTAGTGATGAAACTCTCCCTTTTTTCACTCAGTTTCTTCAGTTTCAAGCTAGCTACGATGATCTTCCTATGTTCCAGTAAAGCTTCTATAATGATTTCTTGTCCATTAATCAAAATTAACTTGTTTTGTGTTCTTGAATGTTTTGAAATTTGTGTTTTTGTTACAGGTTTTTTGTGATTGGTATGGCGATAGTTGCAGGGTACCTTGTGTTATCACTACCTTTCTCGATCATCACCATTGTTAGGCCTCAAGCATCTGCACCACGTCTACTCTTGCTCGTTCTTGATACAGTATGAAAACCTTACCTTAACAATTCAAGAAATTTTTAATTTTCTATTCTTTTACCACAATTTTTTTACTAGTATTCATGTTAATTCTTGTACAAAAATAGTTTTTTGTCACCAGGTTTTGGTGGAAAGTTTTTTGTTTACTGATTTTTTTGTTCATTAAATAATAAATTGGTTGAAAATTTGTTAAAAGTATCTTACTTTTTTACCAACATTTCAATCAAATTTTAACCAAATTGATAAATTTTTAAAATTGGTAAAAAGTTTTGAAGTAAAGAAATTTTAAAATTTATAATATGGTGGAGCATTGGTCCAAAATATGTTCAAAGTTTTTTTTATATCAGACTTTTATTAATCTAGTTTTAGAGGAGTTTAATAAATACACTAATTTAGCCTATGTAATGCAAAATTACTCTTTTTTAATAAAATTTTGCAAAAATACACTTTTATTCAAACAAATTGACAAAATTGCTCTTATACTCTAAAATATTTGTTTTTAACTGTTTTATGATCAAATTTTAGGGATTTATTTTATTATAGTTAGGGTTTAATTGAAGGTTTAATGATAACATTTGAAGGAATTTGGTCAATTAACATACATAAAATGTGTATTTTTGCAAAAAAAACTTCAAATAAGTGTATTTTTATAACTGGCTGTTAGTTTTAACACATGAAAATGGTTGAAAATTATATTTTGAACCAATTTTTGACCAAAAACATATGTTTATTCTTCTTTGACGGTTTTTTCTTGAATTATTTTAGATTTGAACATGTGTTTTTTCTTACCAATTTTAGACAAAAAACATGTGTTTTTGAGATTGAGATTTTGATTGTTTTTTTTTGATAGACGGCATTAACGCTGAACACAGCAGCAGCTTCTTCAGCAGCTGCAATAGTTTACTTAGCACACAGCGGCAACACTAACACTAATTGGTTACCTATTTGTCAACAATTTGGAGATTTCTGTCAGAAAACAAGTGGAGCTGTTGTCTCTGCTTTCATCTCCGTCGTCTTCTTCGTTATCCTCATTGTTATCTCCGGTGTTGCTCTTAAAGCTCACTAAACCGAGTAAATGTAGTCTCTGGAGTGTTTGTGTGTTGTGTATATCTTTGCTTTTGTAGCTTCTATTTCTGGTCTAAGAGATCTATCAGGTTTTTTCTTTTTTTTGTGTTGTTTTATTGTAAGAGGATGCTGTGTTGTTTAGAGTTCATTGATCAACAAGAAATTGCTTTGCTTTCTATCTAAATTCATTGTTTAAATTTTCGTTTAGCACAACAACGGCTCAAATTTATGTTTCTTTTAGCAACACAATAAGTAGGGTTCGACAAAAAAAAACAAAACGATTTCAGTTCCAGTTACGGTGAAAAATACCTATTGGATTTTAAATTTGGGATCTATGGATATCAGATAATAACTAGATCCGAACCGAGATCCATTGTTTACCGAAATTAATCATCGTTTCTTTTGTTTGAGTTTTTTATTTTATTTTATTATTAATCGAACCAAAATATGTAAAGATCCTATAAGATTTATGTTTGTTTTATTGTTATTGGTTCAATGGAGTATATGTTTTTTTAGTGGTAATTGGCATGATCACATATTTCATTTGTGAGTTTTAACAACTAAAATCCAAACACTAAAACTTTTTAGTATTGAAAATTTTTAGTTGATGATTTTTAAAACATTGAAATTTATCACTAAACCAATAACAATTAAACCAACATAATGGATAAATACTGTTTATTGTTTGTTGTTATGATTTATCACTGTTTCTATTCATATCACAACTAAACGAACATAAATCATTTTGATTTTACGAACCCATTAAAACAGTAAACAAAAATTAGTCTTTAGTAAAATACACATACAAATAAAACATTTAAAAATATTAATAACAAAAAAAAATCAACAAGATGACTATTTTTTACCAAAGAAAATGTGACCAGAGTATAAAAAAAAAATGTGACCGTTGACATTAGCCTCTTGCACAATCAGCCCTTATTAGTTTTCACTGCGTACTCTGCATACTTGTAGTGCCCTCTTTATTCGATCACTGCAATGGCGGCGCTCGCGAGGATAGCTGGCCAGCGCCTAAAATTCGCCGGCGTAACAAACTCTTCTGCTTTATGTTTCTTCAGTCAACGTCGTGGTGTTGCCTCTAAACTCTTTGTTGGCGGTACTCTCTAATTTCCTTACTGGTTTTGATCTGCGTTCGAGTTTTATCATCCTAGATCATCTGTTTTATTGAATTCAATTTCTGTAGAATTAATCTGGAGATTGATTTATTGATTCATTGGAGGTTTTCCTTTTACTGGCGTCGTTTTTAGGGTTTTAATTGATGCAATTTCTGTAGAACTGAACTGCGTGCGAGTTCATCATCCCTTGTTCATGTACTTTATACATTCAATTTCTGTAGAACTGAACTGGAGATTGATTTACCCAGAAATTGGAGGTTTTAGGGTTAATCTGGCATCGTTGGTAGGGTTTTAGTTATATGATGCAAATTCAAGCCAGCTTCTTCTTCTCGAAGCTAACATTTGTAATTTGTGATCAGGTTTAGGGTTTTTTTCCCCGGATTTGATTCGATTCTTCTGTTTGTAAGATTATTATATTCTTCTTACCCAATTTGTTCTTCTGGATGATATGTTATTGTTCTTTCTTGATTATGCTGGTGCGAGCTATGTTTCAAAGCTTTTTCCCATTCTTGATTGTGCTGGTGCAAGCTATGTTTCAAAGCTTTGTTGTTCTTGTCAACAATGGCTATACATTCGTGTTCAGATTTTGGTTTATAGCCACAAGGGTTTGTAGCAAAATCTCAATTACAGGACCAGATGTTATACTTTCTAAACATTTGGTAATGACTTTTGTTGATTGTTACTAGAATCTAAACATTACAAAAGAAATAATCTGTGTTCTTGGTGGTCACTGTGAATTTACAATCTTCAATATTCCCAAGTTTTGCTACTCCATAACCAATCTTAAAAAACTTCAAAACCACTATGCTTAATTCCCAATGACTCCTTTTGTTCACAGGGCTATCATTTTACACTAACGAGCAAGGATTATCTGAAGCATTTTCCAACTATGGCCAAGTTATTGAAGGTATAAATAAACTCTACATCACTCCTTTCATTTGAATAAACTAAGAATTTGTATGTTGTTTTCTGTTTCTCACAGCTCAAATAGTGATGGATAGAGTCTCTGATAGATCCAAAGGTTTCGGTTTTGTGACATTTGCTTCTGATGAAGAAGCTCAGAAAGCTTTAATGGAGATGAATGGACAGGTAATAATGTAATTTGCATTGTTGATGTTTCTCTTGTCTAAATCATCCACCATATATAGTAACGAAACAACTGAATCTTTCAGCAATTAAACGGTCGTGTAATATTCGTGGATTACGCTAAGGCGAAACAAAGCTACGGCAGTGGGCTACCAATAGCTAGAGGACCACCTGAGCCAGTGGCTGTAGCCGAAGATGAACCTAAGAGAAAATAACACTCCAGTGGCTGTAGCCTTCTACTTCCTCTTCTTTCATTAGATTATTATCCTTTTAAACTCTTGTTTTGACTCTTTAAAGAGTGTATATATATGAACGGCTGAGATTTAATTAAGAAGTGAGAGTAAATTTTAAATCGAAGGTGGGGAAGATGGACACGTGGCGTGATTTGAGTGGTTTGTTGTGGTCATCTGATTTTAGTGAATTTTGGGGTCTCCACGTCTATGGATAAAGATCCTAGTTATGCCACGTCATCATCCGAAAACTTTAGGCATCAGTGGAGTGTTTGAGAGCCCAGCGGTTCACGTTTCTTCACCGGCGAAAATTTGGAGAAATATTTCCTGCTTTTTTTGGTGAGATTTCATGTAGATGGCAGTTAAGCTACAGCGACCTGGTTTTGTTTCGTCAAGGTAACGTGAGCTTATGAGTTATGTCTCGGGCATCTTCGGTTTAATGGTTTTGTCGTGGAATTTCTTAGAAGGATTCGGGTTTCGTGCCGATTAGCTCCGATTGTGTTGTCGGTGCAGTTACAAGTGTTTTTTTCTGGATGTGTCTATTATTGATGATCTTCCGCTCGAATTTAGTGTAATCCTTTACTGGCGATTAAGGAAATCACCTGAATTGACTTTCCCTTTTAGGTGAAATTACCTAGAAATGTAGGGTTTAGGGTTTTATGTGATCCATTTTTTTTTTTGTTTTTTGGTAAATTAATCCAAATTCATCTGTTATTTTAAGTTCTATGTGATCCAGTTGAACACAGTTTTGATTTATCTTCTCCTTATTCATTAGTATTGCCTTTGTAGCTCGTCTTTATTATCTCCTTATTCATTAGTCTTGCCTTTGTAGCTCGTCAAACCCCTGTCTTTCACGGATGTCCATAGGAACCTTTATTTCATGCAGAAGGGTAGCAGAGTTGGATAGTTTATCAAACTGCTGGGAAAATTCAAGGAGTAGATTGCTTGTAACGTATGGTCTTCTGGAAAGTAAGAGCTACTTTCGTCAAAGGCATTTGTTTGGAAACAAGAAGATAAGGTGGTATAATTCACGGAAAACAGTGCAGCCCTTTCTCTTTGCTTCTGCTGAAGATGGAGTGACCGTTAATGGAAGTCCCCAGTCAAGTTCTAGCAATGATGTTGAGGAGATGAGAGCAAAACTCACTGGATCACTACAAGATGAAAACAACTGTGATGAGCTCATCCAGTCTTTACATGATGCTGCCAGAACTTTTGAACTGGCAACTAGAGAGAAGATGTTGTCATCTAGATTATCATGGTTTTCAGCTGCTTGGCTGGGTGTGGATAGAAATGCATGGGTCAAGACATTTTCATATCAGGTCTGTACCATTTTGGTTCCTTTCCTTTCTACCATTGAATATATTAGAGCATTCACGATACGGTGATAGGATAGTAGGAAACTTGACTACATATTATCAGGGCCAAGGATGTATTTGGTAACGAGGGATTTTCTTCTCATTGCGCATGAAGCTTGTGAAGTACTTTCTCTCATGCTTTTAGTTGTTGTTGCTAAATTTTCATCTTCTGTTTATTATTCTCAGGCTTCTGTCTATTCCTTATTACAAGCTGCAATTGAGGTTTCATCTAGAGGAAATAACAGAGACAAGGATGTTAATGTCTTTGTGCAAAGAAGGTACTGCACAACTGACTGAAGGCCTAAGGGATATTCATCACTACTAGATACTGTCAACATTTTGTTACTTCACTGCTAATTTATTCACAGTTTGTCAAGACAAGTTATACTTTTTGAACTGGCTCGTTGGTAATAGTCTGATAAAGTTATAAGTGAGTGGTCTGGGTTGCTTTCCAGTCATGGCATCTCCATTAATTGTCACTTGCTGAATCTTGAGATAGCTGTTTATGTCTTAGACTAGCAGACACATTTTATCTTGCCTTTGAAAGAGAGTGAAACAAAAATATTGTTTTAAGATACCAGTTATGTTGGTTAGGTAGATATTCAATTCATATTTTTCCAGAGTTTCCTTCCACCTATGTTGAAAAATCTCCAGAACTGGCAGTTGCTGTCTAATGATAGTCCTTTTTTTCCCTTCATGGTTAAGCCTGTTTTTGATATTTATTTATCGCATCACGCAGGTTAGCACGCCAAGCTGCTCCCCTGGATAGTATGATGCGGGAGAAATTAACTTCCAGTCTTCCTGAAGCCTACGAATGGTTTTGGTCCGAACAAGTTCCTTCTGTAGTGACGTCCTTTGTGAATTATTTTGAAGAAAACCAACGATTTGCTGCTGCCTCTTCTGTGTATGTCATCTCTTTTGTCTCTTTTCATATTAACAAGTACTGTGAAACCGTTTGACTGTAAGGCTTTGGGAAAGTGACATGCTTTATGGTTCATTCCAGCTATGCCAAAGGCAGTTCCTTAGCTCTAAGCAATGAGATTGAGGTCTCACTCCTCATGCTTGTGCTTAATTGCATCGCAGCAGTCACAAAACTTGGCCCGACAAAACTCTCATGTTCACCCTTTGTTTCTATGATTCCGGAAACAACTGGAAGATTACTGGACAAATTTGTTGACTTTGTTCCACTCCCTGAAGCCTATCATTTAGTAAAAAGCCTCGGTTTACGAAGAGAATTTCTTATTCATTTTGGTCCACGAGCAGCAGCATGCAGAGTAAAAAGTGATTGTCCTACAGATGAAGTTGTCTTCTGGGTTGATCTTATACAGAACCAACTGCAGCGAGCTATAGATCGGGAGAAAATATGGTCAAGATTAACAACTTCAGAAAGTATTGAGGTAAGAAATAGACTTTGACATGGAACATATCTAAATAGCTTTTAGGATCTTTGTGCAGTGTGCATGTGAGCTCGATTGAATAATCGAAATAATCTTTATTTATGTGTAAACCTGGGCAACACAATAGCTTGTCTGGATTAATTTTGGACAACAACTTACAGATTGAAATGTTGGATATAACCTATGCCATGGTCTTCTCGTTAGAGCTGTTTAACACATAAGAACGTGTCAGAATCAATTAGCACAATTTAGCAAAGCTATCAAGGATCTTTAAACATATTTTAGCTATAGCCAGTCAGATAGTTCCTAATTTAGTGTGCAATCTACATGTATTGCTGTATACATGAATGTAAATATCATGGGAGTTTGCTGGGATCTGTTGCTCATGCTTTGCAGGTTTTGGAGAGAGATTTAGCTATTTTTGGATTCTTCATCGCCTTAGGCAGGAGCACCCAGTCCTTTTTAGCTGCAAATGGCTTTGATTCGCTGGAGAATCCTGTGGAAGACCTTGTTAGGTGACTCATTGTTTTCCTTTTGTTTGCTTAGATACTCTTGCGATCCAAGCAACCAGCTAAGCTAATGAATGATGATTAAATCTCAATATCAATTCAGGCATCTCATTGGGGGTAGTCTCCTGCAGTATCCTCAACTTTCATCCATTAGTTCATACCAGTTGTATGTAGAGGTAGGCATGAATCATGTCGTCATTTATGGAGCTGTCCTTAATCATTTTAATGTAGTATCTTGGAAATTTATTGCATAGGTTGTCTGTGAAGAACTAGACTGGATTCCTTTCTATCCAAATGGAAAAGACCCCCAGCAGCCAGATCAATCACATGGGCATAGAAGCAAACCCGAAGGGCCACCTAATTATGAAGCTCTTCCTCATGTATTAAATGTTTGCTCTTATTGGCTACAGAGCTTTATTAAGTACAGCAAATGGCCAGAGAATCCTTCTAATGTTAAGGCAGCTAAATTCTTATCGAAGGGGTACTGTACTTGTTACTTATTGAACTGTTGGAAAACGAAGTAAGCTGTCATACTGATCTTCATTCTCAACTTTTTTAGGCACGCAAAATTAATTCAGTGCAAGGAAGAACTGGGAATATCGAAGTAAGCTAATGAAGAACGTTGAATTGCGTTGGCTTATCAATCATTGAAAAGATTCACGTATCTATCTTTTCAGCACTTATCATCTGGCTTTTTATTAACGATCAAGTCATTTGGCACTTGAATAACGTTTGATGCAGTTTGGCAGTAACGGAAGTGGAGTTTATTGGGAGAAATGCATCATTAACTGATAGAGAGTCCAACTCATTTGACGAGGTTGGTAACCTATGAATTGGTCTTGAAGAATCATTTCACTTTTCTGTGCACTATTTGAATCCAATTTTCTGTTAAGAACTCTAGTGTCTATGAAATGTAATATAGATTACTAAGAACAGTTAGTTTCAGGCCCTAGAAAGTGTAGATGACGCCCTCGGTAGACTGGAAAGCTTGCTACAACAGTTACATGCATCAAGCTCATCTTCTGGAAAGGAACAAATAAAGGCCGCTTGCTCTGACCTAGAGAAAATAAGGAAGCTTAAGAAAGAGGCTGAATTTTTAGAGGCATCTTTCAGAGCGAAAGCAGCCTCCTTGCAAGAGGTATTTATTTGTCATTGCAAATTTTTATTAGATGCAGTTAGGATTATTTCTTTTTGTACTAATGCTTAAGTTTACTAGACTGGCAAAAGCATATGCTGATCTTAGCCCTTATTACCATGTTTGGCATAACTGTCAATGGGTGGTTATAATATATGAGAACCAAAGAAGGGAAGAATGCATTTGGTTTTCTTAAGTGTGTGTGGACGACTAAAACCTCATATGGTTCACTCAGGGAGATGATGACAATGATTCACAGGAGTCCTCGGAAGATAAAAAGCAGTACCTAGAAGGAAAAGACACGAAGAATGCAAATAGTTCTGTAGATCGAGACACAAGGTATGTCACCGTTTCTGTTATTTATAAGTCCTGTGTTTTAGTTGTGAGCGTAAGTTCCTCTCTGTTTCCATCGATCATGGAAACTTAGTCATTGTTTTGTAACATTAGTAGGAATCGTGGATTCTGGGGTTTCTTGATACGCCCTCCAAGCGGGAAGCCTGACCCTGTGTTATTGGTATGCTTCATTTTTCATCTTAGACATACTCTGGACAGGATTTGATTATGTTGTATACTGAAGCATGATCTTAGACACTATATACTGAATACTCTTTCTGCTTCTCCTCTGTTTATTTAATTAATTGCTTGTCTTCCGGTTTCACTCATGAGGAGATGCTGTATTTGGTCCGGCCGTGCCATTTTGTAGATTTGGTAATAGATTCCGGTATTATTTTACCATTTGCAGGCTGATGAAAAATCCAGTGACAATGTAGATGGCGTGGATTCTGAACTCAATGAGATCTACCGGTTTGAAGTTCTTCGGAATGAACTGATAGAACTGGAGAAGCGGGTCCAAAAAAGTACTGATCAATCCGTAAATGAAGAGGTTAGTTACTGCTACAAGGTATATTTTATATGTTTCTACACTTGTCAAAGCCCCAGTTTTGGTAAGACCTGTATGATACATTTATACCATACTATACTGCCTTGTAAACATAGTGAACGTCCATGGTCTTGTGAGCCCTCACCGGGTTCTGTATATCTGTTAGGCACCACATTCCCTACCTTAGTCATCTTTCAAACAAGTTCTTGGATATTTAGTAAAAATATTGTTCTATGTATAGACTTTCTCACCAGTACAAGCCCTCGTGTCTTGGTTCCCTGATTATCAACTTGACATTTCTGCAGGAAATAATCTCTGAGGATCTTCCTAAATCCAGCACTAGTATGAAGGGTGTGCAGTTGGTGCAAAATCCAAAGAAGGAAAACCTTATTGGGAAAAGTCTTGACAAACTTAAAGAAACCACCACGGTATGAATGTCCTTGCAAGTCTCGTGGTATTTAGTTATTTACAGATCTTGTGTTGTTGACCATATTGTTTTTTTTCTCGTCAGCTTTCTGTTCCTTAGCTATTTGTCTGCTAGCGTCCTTATTGGCTCGTAATGTTTTGACAGGACGTGTGGCAAGGTACTCAACTTCTTGCAATTGATTCAGCTGCTGCTATGGAGCTGCTTCGGAGATCCCTAATAGGGGATGAATTAACAGAGAAAGAAAAGAAAGCCCTACGCAGAACCATGACTGATATAGCATCAGTTATTCCCATTGGTGTTTTAATGCTTCTCCCGGTAAGTAAAAAACTAACCTTATCAAATTCACAAACATCTTAATTCCAGCTGCAATTGGGTGTTAGAAATCGAATTTCTATATTCATATGATTTCCAAATGCTATGATCCATAGTGGGTGGTCCGGAACTCCAACACTGAACTGATCAGATGGAGTAGATAATTTCCTTGTTAAAATATCTTTGTAATGTTCTTGTTCACTACAGTTTTTTCTATGGTTTTTATACAAACTTGTCTAATCAGTCATTGCACTGTTACATTTTCCGCTAAAATTTGCAATTTTCTGAGCCTACGAAAATAATCTAGCGGTCATGCTTATGTCAAACAGGTCACAGCAGTTGGTCACGCCGCTATGTTAGCTGCAATTCAGAGATATGTTCCAGGCCTGGTATGCTTTCTTTTGTATCTACTTGTCCTCTTCTGTATATATATATATATATACATCCATCAAAATTCAAAATCCTTTCTCTCCGTTCAGATACCTTCGACGTATGGATCCGAAAGGTTGAACCTATTGAGACAGCTCGAGAAGGTCAAAGCAATGCAAACAAATGAAACAGAGACCGAAGAAGGCATCGACGAAAAAGAATCATAACTAGTAGGAAAACACTATACAAATCATCTACCTCGAATTCACTTTGTTCTATAATTCATTGACAACAATTGCGCGTAGAGAATCTCATTCCATGTATCAGGTATTCCCGGTAAGCACCAGTGGCTGCAATCTTGAGGAGCATCAGGTGGAGTTCCCGGCTCTCGATACCGTGAAGGATGACCATCTTTCCTGAACTCTGTCAGATACGTAATGTTCAAAAACTTAACCTTACTATGTTTATATCTCATTTCTTCAATTACTTCATAGATGTAT
>KE153449.1:172333-198196 GCA_000411095.1 Aethionema arabicum
CCTCTGATTGAGTTTCCTAGGCAATAAATTTATCTTGTTGGTATGTGAATTATATTCATAGAATATGAACAAATTGTTACATACATTAAATTTATTTATCTAATTAAAGGATAAAATAAAATTAAAAAAAAAAAGCAAGATATGGAATCTTGGAATCTGCAATGAAATTCGTGGAGGGTTTCTATAATCTGCAAGTTTCTTTATTTAATTGTCCCTAAACTCAGTAACACGACAACACTCTTTTGTTATATTTGGACGCTTCGGGTAAGTTGCTGTTTATGAGTATTATTTTATTTTTATTAGTAAAATAACATTATAATTATTGTCATTATATTTGTGACATTTACTCGATTCCCTAGTGAAATAACACTCTCTCGTAGTTTATTTATATTTAATTTGGTTTTTTATTTGACCAACACAAGTTGAAAACCAATCGTGTAATTGCTATTAACCATAAAATTAGGTGAGTCGACATGAGAATTGAGATCGACGCAATTATTTACCGACATAATTTTTTAAGTGTATATGAATTAAATATAATGTTCTCTACATTTGATGTTTAACAAAAAAAAACAATTATTTCATACTATAAGATTGTTTTTATGGGATTCCTATTTTTTAAATCAGACGCAAACATTTTAATAATTGTTTTATCGGGTTTTTAGTTTTTTTGTGCAATAATTATCTAACTTGGACACAATTTCATCATTTTAAAAGTTTTATTAATAATTATGAAAAAAAACTATATTAAAAAACAGAATGCGTAACATTTTTTATGTACGGTGTATACAATACGAATAAAAATCTTCTATGTACTAGCTGCGCAAAAAGTGAGAAATTTCAATATATATAGAAAATAGGGGAATAATAGTGTATATAGATAAAATAAAAACAATATTTCTCGTATAAAATATAAGAAAATATTTCTTGTAAAGTTATAATTTTTCTTAATTTAATTAAATTATTATTGATGTACACTAATTAATGGTTGATGCTTAGAAAGAACAACCACTTTAATACATGAAACGTGAGTCAAGTAAGCGAGTTGTGAATAGTTAATATTACAATTGAGAGTTAAATTATATTTATATAGTATATATATATATACTATATATATATATATATTAAAATAAACTTATTCATGCAATTACAAATCACTACATATTACTTATTGACTAGATTGGTAATGGGATAATTCCAACATAGTAGGTAGTAGTACTAAACTATATACGATGCTTAGTGACATCTAGAAGATTTGTTATAAATAATTGATGACTTTATTATATTATATATAACAGTGGTGCCTAGAGATAAATATAAAAGAATAATATTTGATTATCTATATTATATTGATTAGTTTTTTAGTTTGTACATATTCTGAAAAAAAATCAAAAGTTAAACGTCTATTTGAGCCGGAGAAATTATAGACAAATAAGTGATTTATTATAGAATGATTTCTGATATAATGTGAGTGTTGACAAAACATGAAAACACTTTTAAAATCATTTGTAAAGACCATCGATAAGTTTTTCAAACTTCACTATAGTAAAATGGACCTACAATGAAAAAATTACTGTGACCAAATATAAAGAAAAAAAAAGGATTTAGACATATTGTTTGGAAAATTAATTAACTTTTTAATGATTATTTATAATGTATGTCTAGATTTTGTGTGTATCCAAAACTTATGTTGGAAAAATCGATATAAATATATGATTGAGTAGAGTATATAAAGAATAAGGTAAAAAAAATTATCTATTTTTCTTGTTCAACCCATTTTTGAGCATTTTGATAAAAAAATAGAGTCTTTTTTACCATATTCTTTATAACTTTTATTTATCGTTTAAATATAGGTTTCACGTAGCTATGACAGTGACGCTAATGAAAATAAAAGTACTATTAGAGTCGAAAAAAGAAAAAAAAATATGGTTAATTTAGTGAGACAATAAACCGATAGAAAAAAGTATGATTTTGAAAGATAATCTGATTATGTTTATTATTTTGGTGAGACAAAAACGTATTTACTGTGGTAGATTTATAAACAAAAATGATCCAACCGTTGACGAGGTAGTTGGTTTATTTTCTGAAATTGATATATTTATTGATATAGACGATTCATTTTTTGATATTAGAAAAGTAAGTAAAAGAATTAGAATTATAGTTATAATATTCGAATTTATTTATTATTTACTTAAATGTAGAATGATTTCATGATATTCAGCTCGTATGAAATAAAAGAATGAACGATGATATGCACTTATCGTTGTGGAACAATCCAAGATAATAAAACTCAAGATAAAAAGTGGTTTTTCGTTGTGCATAGACGATGATGTTTGCAACTATATTTTATTAAAAGAGATTAATTTGATAATTTGAAAACACTGGAATTGTTGGTAAGCTTAAATTTACTATTAAGTTCAAAAAAAAATTGTATGTGTATATATAAACATAAATCAACCCAAAATTGTGTACGACTTCCTCTTTACTAATCACAAATCGATAAGCCGTCTCAATTTATTGGCGATTCGTCATCTCAACTTCCGGCGAGTCGTCATCTCAATTTACGGCGAGTCGTCGTCTCAACTTCCGGTGAGTCCTCGTCTCTAATACTTTGTAAACTTCTTGATCATAATATATATTGAAAATGTATACGTATGAATAAAAATAAAATGTAACATAATTCATTTAATGTAAAACAAATGAGTTATGTTATAATCAATAACAAAAAGTTGAATTTTAGATAATTGTAGAAAATCGGTACAAAAATGACATTATAATGAAAAAGTTAAGTAACTAATTCTAATTCAAATTTGATATACTTTTTTATTTTCTAATATCCTTGTTACATTTACGACAAAAAAAAAATCCTTATTACACAGATGCAACTAATCAATATTAATAACTTTTACCTACAATTTTTTATTGATGGTTATTTCACGACTATAATTTCTATTTTTTTGTAAACATAATTTATATATTAGAACAAAATATATGTGGATTAAATAAAATATTTTAATCTTAAACGTATTTGTAACAATTAAACTTACATGTTTTGATGATCATCTATTCACCTAAAATATCTCACAAATGGTTTTTGTTAGTCATAGAATTATGTTGATTATATTTGTTTAACATCATAGAGAAATATATTGTAAAGTTTGACTTGCAAAGAAGAAAACACAATACTAAAACCAAAACTCATATTTTGATGAGTTGGAAAAAATGATGAATAATATACAAAAATCTAAAAAAGTTATTGTTTTATAGAATATTATAAGAGAAGAAAGTGAAATGGAAAGATGTTATCTATTTATTTTTATTATTAGTGGTTATTTATTTTCTATTCTAAATATTTGTTTTACATTAAAAAAAAACAAAAAAAAACTAATTAAAAAAAATCAATATTATGTTTAAAGTAACTCTCATGTATAAAATTTCCCAAAGAAAAGGGAGGTCGCTTCTGCTATATCCGAAAGCAACGAGGTTTTACTCTCTGTGTCACTTATTTCACTTTTTAACTTTTTTTTTCTAATGAATGTTAAAAATGATCCAGAACTTTTTTTTTTAACTTGATCCAGAACTTATGTTGAAAGATAAAATGAAACAGTGAAAAATAAATGTCTAAAAACTAACCTATGTGCATTAATATTTTTGGTTTATGTTTACATTTCAATCTAGTTTGAGCTTTAGAACTTCCAAAACCAATTTTTGTTTACAAGACATGGTTTAAGTTAATATACAAATCTAATTTGAATTTTTACTAAAAAAACAAAAGGAACAATTTTTGTTTGTAAGAATTTGGTTTAAATTAATATTAGTGGCGGAGCTAGAAAAAATAGTATTTAGAAGTGGAGGTTTTGCCCTAAGACCAAGTTGGTGAAGCTGATACTTCGGGTCATCAGAGTTCATGATCAATTATAAGGACTTTTTATATTGGTGTGTTTGATAGTGTAGTGGTTGTTTCATGCGTCTTTACATCCTTCTTCTTGGGCTCGATTCCTCATAGTATAATACATTTTTTTCCCCTTTCTTTTTCATTCATTTACTTTATTTTTTTGTCATCATGTGAGATAATTTTTTTTTCTAATAAGTGTATGTTTGTTTTCTTCCCTATTTTAGTTTTTTTTCCTTTTGTTTAAACTTTAAATGCTATCTCTTTTTCTTTTGATTAAAAAAATACAGATTATATTTCCTTTTAATATATATATATATATATATTATGGTTTAGAAAGGAAACAACAATAAAAAGGAGAAAATTATATTTAAATGTATTTAACATTTTATTCAAAAAATTAAATTAAAACTTATAACAAGATATATAATACTTAAGAATTTTTATGTTTATATTTCATCAATGTCTTTTTTTTTTTTGTTGTTTTATCAATTTTGATAATTTTTTATTGGTCTTTTAAATATCACCCATTTTTGTAGGATTATGTAACTTACATTAGTATCTTATTTTTTGTATTTTGTATGTAACTTATTTAACTTACCGTTTTTATAACAAAATATAAAATTTTTTTCCCGTTTTGTTTGGGGCCTCAAAAAACTCAAGACCGGCCATGTAAGAGTGTTATAATAATTTTTCAATATTAAAATAACAATATAATCTTCATAAAAAAAAATTTACGACAGTCAATTTTTTTTTAAAAAGTGTATCAATTTCAATTATCAAATAAAATTAACGTTATAATTTTTTTAGGTTGATCAATTGACTCCCCTCCCCATAAGCTACCTCCTCCGGTGGTTAAAATACAAATCTAGTTTTAGTGTGTACTCATAAAACAAAAAACATGCGTAAACAGTGAAACATTCTGAAAGGATAATAAGTTACAATTAAAACACTTTTGACGTGTCGTTCGCCTAGTTTTTTTATTTATTTCAAACAATGTCATTCTTAGTAAATATGATATTTTATTAATGGTATATCAATCACAAAATATTAGTTTTAGGACTATGATATTTTGTGGAAAAAAAAGGACTTTGATATTTTAGCATTACTTGTCTTTCAACATTTATTATTGGTTATTCCTGTTTTTTTTTAATGTTTTCTATGCTTTTCTTTTACCATTTCCCCTTTAAAATTTTAACTAATGCAAAAAACGAAATCTTATTTTTTTTTTTAACTCTCACGTAGTGTTGAGGTTCTACTAATCATAGAATGTTTATAGATTTTTTTGTTCTTATCATAAAAAATTGTGGATAATTTGTAAAATTACGCATTTTACAAACATGTTAATAAATAGTGTGAGATTTGTGAAGTTAACATATTACAAATGATAAGTACGTACGAAAGTAAAATTGGAGATGTGTTAATATAATTAAAAGTATGTTTGTTTTGGTTAAAAAAATTATACACTAATAATGACGTTTAGGAAATTGCTCATTTGCTCTAGCGGCTCTATCACACAAAAATGTGGGGACATTTTGTAAAAGCATTTTATTTATATAAAACTTTCAAATAAACAGGAAAAATCCTAAGCCTTTTTTTTATGTTAAAAATGTAAACTTTCATTAAATCTGTTGTTGCTGTTGAAGCTCCTCTTCTTTCTTTTTTTCATCACAATTCACAAGTACTCTTTTTTTAGATCGTGCAATTGTTTTTACAGAAGAAAGTTTGAGGTTTGTGTTGGATACCTATATCAAAATGGACCAACGTGAATGAATATATATATATGGAATATTGGTTGTTTTATTCATTGTGAGTTGATTTTGAGTTAAAATCACATGTTTCTGACATGGATAGTCAAATTTAATTTTCTTTCGTCTTCTGAGATAATATTTATAGTCATAAGCTAAATCAATAATGGATTTAATTATTTATTGAATTCGATAAATACGGGAAAAAGTAAGCTTTATAAAAATATGTATCTTCAATCAAAGATTATGAAAGAAATCTAGAAATATGAATTTATATAAAGTTATCATAATATAGAAAATTAAGATACGTACTTGATTGAACTTTTGGAGATTTTAGGAAAATATTATAGGATTTAATTATTTATTTACATAAATGTAAACTTGATCAATGACTATAAAGGAAGTATTTCCAACTATATATATATATTTTGTTTTCAATTATGAATATATGTTAAAATTATTTTTTCGTAATAAATAAAATATTAAGTTTAAAAAAACGAAATTTTGAGTAAATAATTTTTTTTTA
Source organism: Aethionema arabicum (assembly GCA_000411095.1). NCBI lineage: Eukaryota > Viridiplantae > Streptophyta > Magnoliopsida > Brassicales > Brassicaceae > Aethionema > Aethionema arabicum. The sequence continues at coordinate 178,500 of KE153449.1, forward strand.
ATAATTTAGCCGCCATGAATATAGAACACCTTCCAACTGATCTAATCCTCCACATACTTTCCACATTACCAGCAAACTCTATTGCAAGATGTCGTTGCGTATCGTCTCTTCTAACCCTTGACTCTCCATATTTCACCGAGTTATTCTTAACTCGGTCCAAAACTCGGCCGTGTCTTCTTTTTGCTGTAAAAAGATACAATAAGTGGTCATTATACTCATGTCCTCAACCTCAAATCTCGTATAAGAACTCCGAGTCATCTCTTTCGGTTACTGCAGAGTTTCATATGTCTTTCCCTAAAGATTTGAACTTATAAAGCCCTCTTCTTCTAGTCTCAGGCTTAATCTATTGCCCTAATAACAATTATAAACATCAAGTTTTCTGTAACACTAGCACTGGGCAGATATTGCGGTTACCAGAGTTAAAAATCGGGGAAAATTATTGGGTTCGTAGCTTTGTTGGACATGATTTAATTGATAAACAATTAACTGTTGTATCCATGGTGAAAGTTTATGGAGTTTTACCATTAAGTTATCATATTTTAAAAATAGGATATGGAAAAGAACTATTTTGGAAGAATTTAGAATGTCCTTTACAACATATTCCTTTACATCTTAATACTTATGTTAATGGGGTTTTGTGTTACATTGCAAAGTTGAGAGCTTCCTTTTTAAGAAAGATAGTTTGTTTTGATTATAACTCGAAAGAATTCAATCTTTTTGATGAACCTTGGCATCATGACCCTAATGTTTAAATTATGTGGAATTAGAGCGAAGTGGGTACCGACGTTTGGTGGGAGATATAATCTTGAGTTAAATTTATGGATTTTAGGAGATTTTGAAAGACAAGAATGGTCTAACCTATGCCGTTAAGGTCAAGGTTGTGTAATAGAAGAATTCTTTACAAGAAGTTGACATTAAAGGGTTTGAAGAGTTTGAATCAACTGTTGTATATGCTTATGTAGAATGTGGAGGATTTAAGAATCTTTTAATTGAGTTTTTAGTGTATGATTTTTTTTATTTTTTTAGATTTTTTGAAACGATTATTTTCGCTTGTTTATTACCAAAATATAGATTTACTTTAATAATTTCAATTATAATACAGTTTTATTTTTCAACTACAAACTTATGTGAAAAAAAAAGTTAATAATATTAAAATTTAAAATATGTGTACTTGTTCACAAATTTTAAGATTTTAGGGAGTTAGCGTATTGAGATTCAATTAGGAGGTAAGTAAATCTCAAAAGTCTAAAAATTCAGTTAACAAAATTTGAAGTTTAAACTTTTTTTGATTGTTCAGTTTCTTTTTCCATGAAACCCAAAAAATCTCATGATTTAAAACACCATAATTCCAAAACCTTGCATCGATTTTCAAGATAGCACTGATGTTTGTCCTTTTCAATGTATTGGATAAAATTTCAAACAAAACTGATCGATCCTAAGATCATCCTCAATGGTGAAACCCTGAGATTATTAGAATTAAATTTAATTCAAATAGATAAAACTTTAAATTAAAAAAACAACAAAATAGAGAGAAATAGGAAGAAATGGAGAAATAAGGAGAGAAAGAAGGGTTCTCATCTAACAACTTTAAGCATCCCAAAATTAAAAAAAAAAATATATATATTTTTTTTTGTTCACAACCGCTCTACAACTCCTTGTTGGAGATGGCCTAAGATTAAGGTAAAGTAAAGCTAATGTCAAAGACACTACATCAAATAGAGACTCTTAAATTATAACCAATATTCAAGAAAATGGTCTAAACAATCTTTTAAACGTCCCTAGACCAGATTCAGATCCTCATCTCATAATTCAATTTGTGTTAGAAAGATAAACAAACAAAAACAATCTTCAAAAGAAGAAAGAAAGCATATATATACTTCATTAAACAAAAAAAAACTAACTCCACTTCAAAGCCCTTAATTCCTCTACATAATCAACACAACCATGAACATCATAACCCATACATAACCCTTTAAACCCTTTAATTTCAACTCTTTGAAGAATATTCTTCTCAAGATTAAAGAAATAAACATGAAATGGATAGGTCGTATAACGCATTTTTAATACAATATCACCATTACCAGTCAATCCAAGAATACGATATGGCTCTACATCTTCAGTCCACCACAATCTTGAAATTGGCGGTAAACGGTACATATGTTCAGACCATTCTTGTTTCTCAACATCTTCTAAAACCCATAAACTCAGCTCAAGCACATATCTATACACACTAAGAACTTTCCACTTTTTTTTTATTCCACCTAATTTACCTTTAAAATTCACCAAAAGATTAACCGTACGAGGCCAAGGTGTATCCATAAACTTAAATTCTTCAGAATTCAAATCAAAGCAAACTATCTTTTGAGAACTCGTTGTAACGTAATACAAAATCCCATTAATACAAACACTAATTTTTGAAGGATAACAATCCAAAGGACACTCTAATCTCCTCCAAAACAGTTTTCGTCCAGATCCTAACTTTAGAATTTGAAAACTTGATGATACATCTTCATTACAAATCGTTAATATGCTGAACTGCATATCAATAGGATCATATCCAAAAAAGCTATGTTTTACACTACTTGGAGGATTTGGTAACCGCAAAAGCTGTCTAGTACTAGGGTTACATAAATCTAGAGTGTTAGGATAATAGATTAAACCTGAGATTGAAGGAGACATTTCGTAGATCCAATGGTTGAGGAGAGACATATGAAACTCTGCTGTAATTGAATTACAGGACAAAGGATTCGTATCTGAGATTTGAGGTTGAGGACATGAGTATAAACACCATTCACGGTTTGTTTTGACGGTGAAAAGAAGCCGCGGCTGAGTTATGGATTGAGTTAGGAATAACTCGGTGAAATCTGGAGATTCGAGTAGAGATCTCCATAGCTTCGATTGGCAACGCCATATAGCGATGGTTTTGGATGGCAATTTCGAAAATATCTGGAGGAGTAGATCAGTGGGAAGATCTTCTAGGTTTGTTTCTGCAGTCGTCATCAACCGGCGACTATGGCGGTCAATTTGGAGAGACTTTAGGGATTTCATCTCTAGAATCGATTTTGAGGTTTTTTTTTTCCCCCAAAATCGATTTTGAGGTCTTTAAGGTATTTAGTTATTAAAGTATTTAATTGTTTTTTTGATAAATGAGATTTGCTAATTAAGGAAAATATTTGAAAAAGAAAAAAAAATTACGATTTTATCAGAAAAATATTACGATTTTGTGGATGAAAAAAAAATAGATTATCAAAGAAAGTTTCACTTATGAATTTATGTTAAAAAAAGAGAGTTAATTATATCACAATTTAAAAAATATGTACGTGTTGGAATCTGAAGATTTAAAGTTTTTAACTTTAAAATATGTAATTAATCGTTAATATTCTCAAAAGCCATCAAACAAAACTTAGGCTTCTTACAATTCTGCTTGAAATTATTTTGGCCGATGTTGGAGTTAACACCTTTTGTGAACTATTTTTATTTTTCGAAAAAAAATTACTCAAAACTTTAAACTTTCTCGAATCTCATCAAGTCATAAGTTATATCATATCTTTGACATCTTTTTATATAGAAAAATACTAATCATATTTCTACTACAATAAATATTTAGATATCTCTTAAATATTAGGACTTATCTCTAACATATATATTTAGATAACTTCTAAATATATTTAATATTATTTCTTATCTTAATCATCTCTCAATTAAGATAACTACTAATTTTAAGTTATTTTCAAATTTAAGCTAGATGTTAAAAGAATTAACACAAGACAAAATTTTTACACATCAATCTCAAACTTATTCTATACAAAAAAAATATTTTATAATGATTTGATATATGATTTTCTTTTTAATATTTTACATATAATCACTTAGGGTGTAATTATTACCATATAATATTCATAAATTATTTATAGAATTAAAATTTTAAGAAACATACAGTTAATTGTTAATATGTCCTCATTTTCCATCGAAGAAAGACGAACACAAATAAGAACTTAAACGCTTAATGGGCCTTACTTTTAGTATCGGGCTTTATGAGTAACTACTAATTACGATTTTACCCTCTCAATACCAGATATAAATAGTTTTCATCAACCAAAACTAAAACCCTAGCCCTAATTTCAGTCGGTATTCGAAACAAGAGGCGGAATCAGAAGAAGAAGCAGAAGCAAAGATGGGTCGTGTACGTACCAAGACTGTGAAGAAATCTTCTCGTAACGTCATCGAGAAGTACTACTCTCGTATGACACTCGATTTCCACACCAACAAGAAGATCCTAGAAGAAGTAGCCATCATTCCATCTAAGAGACTCCGTAACAAAATCGCTGGTTTCTCCACTCATCTCATGAAGCGGATCCAGAAAGGTCCTGTCCGTGGAATCTCCCTCAAGCTACAAGAGGAAGAGCGTGAGCGTCGCATGGACTTTGTCCCTGACGAATCCGCCATTAAAACCGATCACATCGAGGTCGATAAGGAGACACTCGACATGCTTGCTTCCTTGGGAATGTCCGACATGCCTGGTGTCGTCAAGGTCGATCCCGTCGCTGCAGCTCCTGTTGCCGCCTTCGGATTTGGCCGTGGAAGGAGGTACTAGATGTTTTAATCCTCTCTTCTTCTTCAGATGTTGGACTGTTAGTATCTTTAATCTACAGATTTTTGTTTCTGCTTTTTTTTGCTTAATGTCTTGGATGCTATAAGCTTTAATCTCACTTATTTTCTGGATTAATTTTGCTATTTTTCATGAAATTGAGCTTGAATACATTTTGAAACCTTAAACACTAATCAAAACCGGTGTGAATAACACAATACTCTTCACTTTATATGTTAAAATGATACAAAAGTTACTTGCACACAGCAATTGTTTAACAACACTCAAGGTATTTAAGATTAAACCTTAGAACATCAAAATCTCTGTGGGTTCAGTTGTTTGAATTGCCTGCTATACCGACTAGATTAAGCATGTTGCGGTCTTCTTTAAACCTGTCTAGAACAGTACCTTGTAGTGTGTTATGTTGCTTCACTTGGTCGTTTGAAGCTTGAACAATGCCCCAGCATTCTATAACTTCTGGTTGTATTTTGGTGGTGTTGGAGAGACTTGGGCTACCAAATGTTGTGCAGGAGAATGTATGGCCTTGATCGAAGTTTGCAGTAATAAACAGACCATAGTGATCGATCCGACCACCAAATCCTATGCCGTTTGGAATGCTCTCTGATATGAAATTAGTACCACACTGCATATTTACAGTATTTGAACAAGTTTATATGATATTGTTATATATAGTAGTAGTATATCAAAGTTTATGTAAAGTCATACCCATTGAATATTGGTGTTGGCTCCAGTTGGTCGGAAAATTGATGCTTTAGGGTTTAGTTGGAAAAGAAAAGACTTCATATCTCCATAGAAATCACTGTGTTTCTCCCATGGTTGAGATGCATATCCTCCATACACGCAGCCTTCTCGGTCTTTGATGAGTAACACTGACGCTGACATACCAGTATTCCTGCAAAATAATAACATTTAACCATTAGGTAAGTAAAAAAACTTGACTTTAACTCTTCAGTCAAGTGAATGCAATAGAATGTAAGGTAAAAATGATTATGCTGTGGCATCTTAGTTCCCGAACATAAATACAAATGTTTCATCAGTCACATGGTGGGTTCGGTCACATGGTAGGCTCGGTCACTTGTAGATCACATGGTGGACAGTTAGTAAATAGATATTGTGACTTAACATGAAAAAGATTCTGATGTGGCTAGAAAGGAAAACACTTACGATGTGTGTCCTAGGAATGTGTTAAAGCTGAGACCGTGTAAGGAACTGTGGTACAGCAATTTCCACTCTTCCAGCTCGTGGTGAGGTAGAGCTCCTCCAATATGCCAAGCATATTCCTTCTTTAACAATAACATACTTGAATCCACACTATCTTGATAAAGTAGCTTTGGTACTTGATATCCAGGTCTCCCTATATACATTAGCAATTTGCTAGATTCAGCGAAGTGAAAATTCACACAATTGCCTTTAACTGTTCTACTGGATCTTAGGAATGCAACCATTTTTGTCAACAAGAATGGTTCAAGAGAGAGAGTAAATGATTGACCTGGACCAGGGGGTGTAAGCAAGCTTCCGAGGAATTTTCTAACAGATGGAACCAGTGGGCACCAGCTTCTGAATTCCTCAATAGACATGTCTTTTTCAGAACCGTCATCGGCTTTTGTGAGACCAGTGGCATTGAGGAATGCTTCGACCAACTCTTTGGAAGTGTTTGATTCTGCATCAGAACTCTCAGGGGAGGAGAATACACTCTTGAAAATCACCAGCAGGACCGACTCTAAATCAGACCTGAATACATACTTGAATATCACATGTATCGAGAACTATTTAATCAGAGAATTTTGGTGTAGTTTCTATCTGTGTTGTCTTCTTAACTAGATCAGTTCTACCATATCGTAATGGGGTTTCAAAACAAACTTGATCATATAAAGCAAACTTAAATCCACAAGGAATATGCTAGAGCGTAGATTGAATAATTGCAGGCTGTACCTTGTCAAGACTCCATTGCCGTTTACATCCAAAGACTGGTAAATAAACTCAGCAATTTCATCATCAGTTCCTTTCTCATAAGTTGCCTGATAAACAGTAAAAGTTAGATTCAACACAACATCTCTCAGATTGACTACAATTTCTCGAATCCAAGCCAAGAAATCCAGATTCAACTGGACTTCGAATTCCAAGTTGAAACCACAATTCAAAGGAAGTTCACAAGAGGAGACCAACCATTGACACTGTAAGAGAAGTACCTTGGCAATTACAAGATCTTCATAAGTCATTTTACCATCTTTCCTCCGCTGAGTAACCATATCAAAGATCCCTTCTCCTAAAGAACCACTCAGACCAAAATACTCCTGTAATTCGAATACAAACATCTCGTGAGGCACCATCGGATTAATGGCCGATGAGAAGGATACAGAAAGCGTGAGGAAGAAACCTGGAAAACGGGGTACGATACATGTTGACCATTGCTCTGAGACTGTGAAGCGAGGGTAGTGAAGAGAGATTTGAGATCATCGAGCTTCTTCTGAGTAAAAGCTCTGCAACAAACAACACAAAGTGATAGATCGATTAGAATCCATAAAGAAATGAACATAGAGGGAGGGAGGCGATTGATTCGACAGAGACCTAGAAGCAGAAACGAATCGATGATTTACAGAAGAGGAATTTGTGTTTCCCATTTCGTTGATTTTCTCCCCTTTTCTGCGGCAGATTATCGCGTTTGTTCTTCTGTTGGCTCTTTGTCTTCTACTTCTTCTATTTTTAAATGTCAACCCCTGGAAAATGTAAGCATTCTCAATTGACCCCATTAGGTTAAATCGTATTCAAATGAACCCCTCAAAATATCTTATTTGTCGAGTGTTTTTTTTGTCGGATTGTCTAGTTAAAGGCCCGTGTTTTTAAACTTGGATGTCGGTACGTCTAGTAACCATGGTAATTGAGTAATTTATGATAGTCGATATAAAAATTTCAAATTCTTTTAACCGGCTAAAATTTGAAGGAACCTAGCAAAAAGAAAATGATTTGATTAAAATTTTTTTTTTTTGTGACTCAGTTGGTTTATGGAGAGTTTAAAATATTTACGTTTGTTGTAGTGTTTCATCCAATAAAAAATAAAATCAACCCTTTTTTTATCATGTTTTTATGTTTATTTTGTAAATTAATGTATTTTAGTTGGTATTAATTAATGTATTAGTTGGTATCAATTAATGTTTTTATAAACTTCCCTAAACAGATTTGATTAGTTGTTACTTTAAGCTGTGACTTTTAAACATAGACTGTATAAATAAAACTGTAACTTTTTAAACTGTGATTTTAATTTTTTTTTTTAAGTCACAAATGATCAACTTTTAAAACTTTACAAAAACTAAGAAGAAAAAATAAAAATTTGGGTGTGAGAGAATTTAGGGGCAATTACTTAATAAAAGTGTGATTGACAAAATTTGTACTGTTACAACTTTTAAACACATTAACAGCCTTAAAAGTGTGTCACCAATCATCCCTTTAGTGATTTAAATTTAGAACCTTAAAACGAGAGAAAAAATACTACTCTCTCCGTATTAAAATATTTGACATTTTAGAATTTATGCACAAATTGAAAAAAAATTTTGGGTGATTTCGAGAAAAACTATTAATATATAAATTATTTTAAATTAAATTAAAAATTAGTAAAAAATTATTCTTTTTAACACATATAGAGTATTACATTTGGTTTAATTCTGAATTTTTATTTTAAGTTTAATATTATTTCATTTTATTTACTTAATTCATTGTTTTGGTCTACTTTCATCTGAAAGTCAGTAATTTATGTCATTTAATTTAAGTTTTTTAATTGAAATAATATTTTATCAAATCTAATTGTGTTAAAATTATAGACTTTTTAGTGTTAAATTTTAGAATAATGGTTTAAAATATTAGGTTTTTTAATGCTAAAAAACAATTTCATTTTTTTAACGGTAAAAAAATAAAGTGGATTTGAAAAATGTCTCAATTCATGTTTTTTTTGAATTAGGGCATTTCGCATAATTGATTTTTAAAAATGCTTTTATTTAAGCATTTTTTGTAAAAAATATTATAACAAAAGATCAAAAAATATAATTGGTATACTCTCACACACATAAAATTTTTAAAAAATATTTAAATTAAGACATTTTGCATAATTCCTAAAAAACAATTTCGTTTTAATCACATTATATAAAATATTTTAGTATGAAAAATTAGATTAAATTGGATCAAACTGGATTTAGACCAGAGTCGAACCGAATCGAATCCAATGATTCTGGTTCACCGTCCGGTCTACCGAAAACATCGGTTCAAAGTTCCAAAAGTCTACCCTAATTATATTATTCCAAACAAAAATTCAATAAAGTAGTCAACGAAAACGAACAATACAAAGATTGTTAGTCGTGCATTCAACTTGTGGGCAAATCTATCGTTCGTTGAAAATCTCAAAATTGCAAAGCAGACCACAAGTTTCTCAATTAGATTCACGCTTCTCGATTCCGATTGGTGAGTCTAATCAGTTGAATCTTTGTATTTCGTTTTCGCTCTCTGTTGATCTATGAAATTTCTGGTGATTTTATCTATTCGCGGTTTGTTTTGACTTTGTTGCCGATAATAGAAACGATTGTTCTTCTTCCTCGATGTTAATAGAATGATGATAGATGAAGAAAAACTTGTGGATTATGTTAAGCTTGAGATCTTTTTCTACATGATTTTAGCAGGTTACAACACAAGAAAGGGGAAGAATGAGGAGAGTTTGGGTGCTTATCTTTGTTCTTATGTTCATTGTGTTAACTTCTCAGTTCGAGTGGAATGAACAAGTAGAGAGTGAAATTGAGACTTCTCCTAAACAACAACATATACCACATGCCAAAGATTCAGCTAAAGAAAAGGTTAATTTCTGCTATTCATTGTACAACTCTTGCGTATCTTGATGAGAGATATGTTGCACATGGCTCTGTGTTTTCTTGGTTGCTTCCTTTTAGTTTCCCTGTCCCTTTAAAGCAACCCTTCCCCTTCCACTTCTGGTGTATGATAAAGGAGATAAGCTGGACTTTTCCTGTAATGATTTCCCTCTTGTACTCGATCTCACTTCTAGGAAATGATTACAGATGAAAATTTACTTGATTCTGTTAGAATTAGCTCAAGTAAAGTTTGAAAGTTCTGTGAGGCATTTCGTCGAGCACCTAATTAGCATCTTGCGTAGATTATGAAGAAAGTTCATAGCTATTAATATGTGTATCTAAATTGATTAGCTGAGTTTTGTTTTCTCCATGAAATCTACTCAAATTTATTGGTGGTTTCAAATGACATCTACTGGATTTTGTTAGATATAGCTCAGGTAAAGTCATGTATTCTACTGAAGCTCTATAAGCTTAGACATCGTAATTGTTGTAATAACCAGTCATATCAGTTACCAAAACCAGATAATTTCCACATTGTTAGGCATGCAGCAACTCTGTATTATGGTTTTACTGAGCCTTCATTGCTGAATGATATGATTCATAGTATGATGTAATAATCATTATAATGCCTATCTATTTGTGGCAGAAAATTCTCTCTCAAGAAATCGATATTCAGAAGCTAAACGAACTGGTCCAAGATCTAAGAAGGCAATTGTTGCAATGCAGAAATGAAAATCAGGTTTCGATGACGGAATTAGTGACTGAGGTTGATCAGTTGCCTGCCAGAGATGTTTAGTTCATTTTACAGGTACATTGACTAACACTTGTTCTTGATGAATCTTGGTCTTAACTAATTGAAAGTGCTAGCTAATGTCTTTGATAAGAGCCAAATCCAGAGATCTATTGATCAAAGAACTTCGTTATTGAAACTGATCAAAATAGATTCTAAACTACTCCAACTCCTAATCTAATCTAATGATCTATCTATAATTCATAGATCAAGATAACTACTAAACTACTAACTAACTAACAACTAAACTACTCCAACTCCTAATCTAACCTTCTTAAACTTCATCTTAATCCTATCAGTCTTACACTAAGTATTGGCTGTAATGGCGTATATGCAAACGAATTCATTGTTATCTGATCATCCACCTGCATTCACTTATCTCATCTCTTCTTCTGGTCGCTCTAATGCATTTAGCTGAAGGTTATTCTTAAGAATGCATGTAGAATCCAATGAACTTGTTGATGATATGCATACATCATACGGGTCTTTGTATATCTAAAGATATTGATAAGTACTTTCGAAACCGGCTTAGGAGCAATGCTGTTTATAGCTTTGTCTAGTGATCTTCTCGTTAGCTGAAAACAAGATCTCTGTATTCTAAATCGGATTTTGTTGTGTGTGTGCAGATCAAAGATTGATCTCCAACTCTCAGTGGCTTTCAGGTATGAACTCAGATTATTTACAAAAGAACGATCTTTAAGTTATGAGTTTAAGATAAAGTCTTGGGAAATAACTGATCCCAACCACTTCTGCCTAGTTTTCTCTGTAAAGACTAAACCTTGAAGATGACAAGACAATAGTTGGTAGGAGAAATGAAAGAAGAGTGGTCCTTTAGATGGTAAATCAAGTAATGTATAGCTTAGACATGAATGTTGTTGCATCTTTGGGTGTAACTGTGTAAGTGTACTCTCTTTACTTTGGTTTCTTTGATCATTACACTGTAAGTGTATAAGGACTATTCACTCTACTTAATAGCTTCGACATTTATAGGAAGACCAAACTCTGCCAAAATAGGACACAATTGTTAAAGGAAGAAGCTAAAAAAACTAGTGGATTTTTACTTAGTTTTTTTTTTAGTTTTAAGTGTTCGTAATAGGTTGAATTTGATCAATTAACTAGTCTAAGGTTAGTTTTGTTGTGAATTCTCTTTGTTATTTTGAGTTTTTGGTCTAATGTAGCCTAAACCGGCTTCATAATGTTCAAATTAGGTTTTGGTTAAGCTAAACCAACCTAACCGGCTTCTTAATGTTCAAATTAGGTTTTGCTTAAGCTAAACCTAACTAAACCGGCTTCATAATGTTCAAATTAGGTTTTTGTTAAGCTAAACCAAACTAAACCGGCTTCATCATTGTCGACCCGCAAATTTACTCACAAGTTCTATCCCGGGTGCTAAATCTTGCCTTGAACGAGTACATAAATTAATAATATTGATTATTTTGAACTACAATATATTATAGTATGTATTAACCAGTACACTTTCGTTTTCTAAAATTGATTAAAACCAGACTTTTATAAGAAAAATCATAAGTTTTTTAATGCAAAAATATTGATAAAAAATGTATTATATAATTTTAAATGTTATGAAATTGTAAGAAATAAGAAAGTCATAATAATTCTGATTTTAAAAGACCATTTCTACGAAGTTCAAATTAATAAATTTACCAAAAAGTGAAAATTATAAAACTTGCAAATTGTTTCTGTTACAAAAATTATAGCTTACATTTTACAAAATTTATAGCTTACATTCTATTATAGAAATACATTCTATAAATCTCTGTTGACTTTTACACAAAAGTAATTTACTTTATTTTAATTTACTCTACTTTTAAAATATATTTTGTTTCGCCATTCTTTACGTTTTGAAAGATAATACAAAGTAATAATTAAAAGTTAGCTCATGAGCATTAACATTTTAAAGTATAAATATTAAATATGAGTCAAAATTTCTTATATATAAATAGTGAAAATGTTTAGAGTTCTTCTTCATTGAAATTAATTCATAAAACAAAAAGTGTTTAGTTTCAACTGCACAAAATTAATACCAATATAAAATTTTATTTAATACTATAAATTACTTCTAACCCAAAGAAATTATGAGTCCAATAAAGCAGAACTTCTCGAATATAAAAATATAATAAAAAATAAAAGTTTTTATATTTTATAACAAACACTAAAACATTCAGATTAAACAGTAGAATGTCTTAAAACTATTTAGTTAAGATTGTAGAGGAATATTGAAAATTTGTGTAATCAATAAAATGATTTGATATCTAACTAATATAAATAATTGAAAGCTTAAGATCTAACCACATAAACTATTATTATTTCATAAAACAACCATGAAATCTCACTACCAATACTTGGACCCACTTTATATATGTTATGTACTTCTTCATTCATGGCTCTATTACATTTTACATCTTCTCAATTTCTTCCTTGTTCCCAAAATTTCAACAACCTAAATATATATAAAAAAATTAAACTTTGTTAATTCATATTAGAAAAATAAAAAAATAAAAAAAATGTAAAAATTTATTCTTTTGTCTCCCTCTCATAAAAATATATTATATACATATGTGTATGTATATGTGTATTTGTATTTGGGTTCTCTGTACCAATTCTGGTGTGTTGCCATTTAATTTTGTTTGTGTTTCTTTAATTTCAATTAAATTTCTTTGACTGTACAATATATTATTTAATTTTTTTTTTCTCTTTTTCACTTTGAAATTAATAATGAGTTTGTTTCAATTTTTATTATAAGCATCTAATTCCAGTTGGTTGTCATTTAATTTCTTGGTTCCATATATTAACTCCAATGAAGAAAATAAAATAAAATAAAATAAAAGTTTGGTTCTGTTGAGTATTCAATTTTGATTTCAGTATTATTAACCATTAAACACACCTTTCTTCTTCCTTTCCCTTCCCCTCTATTTATTAAGCAATTAATTAATTTCCTGCACATATCTACTAATTTATTTTAAATTAATAAAAAATCTATTTTAAAAAATAGATATTCTTGATGCAAAACTCAAAGCAATCAATTAATTTCCTGCAAGTATATCTACTAATTTTAATTAAAATATTCTTTTAAAAAAAATTAAAAAATTATTAAAAAATCGATATTCTTGATGCAAAACTCAAGAAAATAATCAATCAATTAATTTTCCTGCAAATATCTACTAATTTTAATTAAAATATTCTTTAAACAAAAAAAGTTATTAAAAAATCGATACTCTTGATGCAAAACTCAAGCAATTAACATGTTATACACTTCTCTCTCTTACTTCTCACTCATAATTAAATTAAGCCTTAATGAAAAATCTCTCTCTTTCTCCTTCTTTCTCTTTCTTTCTCTCTCCTTTCTTTCTTTCTCTCTCTATAATTATCTTCTTGTATATAAATGGCCTAAGCTCAAGCAAAGCAAGCAGCCATTAGAGAGAGTAAGAAGGTTCAAGAAAAGGAATCAAGAACATCTCAAAACCCTCTTTCTCAGTCCAAAGGTTTGAATCTTGAATCTTTATCTCTCTCTAGACTCTTAACCTTTTCTTGATCTCTTTTTCTTACCAAATCAAGATTTCAGATATGAGTCGTAGGAATGGAAACGGTCCAAAGCTTGAATTGAAGCTAAATCTATCACCACCTCCTACTACATCATCTAGACAAAGGAGGACCGTTAGATCACCAAGTAATTCACCAACAACATCTCCAATTTCACCTCCAAGTTCATGTGTTTCATCAGAAATGAATCAAGAAGAGACATCTACTAGATATTCAACAAGTCCTGAAACAACCTCAATGGTTCTTGTGGGTTGTCCTCGTTGTCTTATGTATGTTATGCTCTCTGAAGATGATCCTAAATGTCCAAAGTGTAAAAGTACTGTTCTTCTTGATTTTCTCCAAGAAAACTCTGCTTCAAACACCAACCAAAACTCATCTTCTGGTCGCAAGAATCGTAGGAACTGATGAAAAACATCGGTTAAATCATGTCTTTTTATGTTCTTTTGATGTTTTAATTTGTGGGAAATGTAGCCATTGTAGGTGTTTTCTTGTTCTTGTTTTTTTTTGCTTTTGTTGTTGTTGTTATGAGAGTAGTGCTAATCACGCTCCACTTTTCAATCTAGGGTTGGAGCGTGAATAGCACTAACTTTTCTTTTTTTTCTACTATTTGAAGCTTTAATGGAAGAAGAATTTATATTTTTCAGCTCATATGAAACTCTGTTTCTTGGAATGTAAACAGGGAAAAATAGAAACAATGTTTTGAAGGCAGGACCGATCCTGAAAATACAGGGAAATAAAATAAAATTTAAAACAAAATTAATATTTCATATAATGAAAAAAAATTATAAAAAAATATATGATTTAGATTTTGTATAATTTGGAAATCAAAACGAATGTCTCATACCGGTTTATCGCAAAACCGGTCCTAGTAGAAGAGAGTTTGCTTACAAAACACGTAAAGGAGAGGGGAAGAGACATATTACATATTACATAATATTAGATAAAATATGAAAATTGACTTGATGATCCCTAGAAAAAAAAAAGCTTGAAGAGCAAAGTATTAGATTCCTTGTACTTGTTGAAAAGGCACTTCTGAAGAAAAGAAAAGAGATATATTGGTAAAAAAAATATCAAATGGTGGAAATTAGACAAAGAACATACCATTGGGTCCCACATGGATATGTAGAAATTGACCCCACAAACTTACATATACACAAAACCCTAATACAATCTAAGATATATATGTATGTATATGTGAATATGTGTGTATGTATATGTATATATATGTGTTAGTTTGAGGGTTTGTAGCTAATCATAAGCCTAAGAAAACGAATTCTTTTTCTTTACTGCAAAAGAATCCATGATTAGATTTTGTCTTCAGAGATTGTATGGTTGATTAAAGACAGAGATGAGACAAATTTATAAGATGGGTTTCAAAATAGCAAATAAAATTTGGATCAATTTTGTAATCTTTTTTATTTTTATGTGTTGTGTTTACCTAAACATATGTTTCTAAACAAGAAACATTTATAAACATGATTAATTAATTAAGTTTATATTTATGAAAATAAGCAAAGATAATATTGGTTAAAAACTTAAAATGATCTATTTATAAAAAAAAATATATTGAATTTATTTTTTGTATCGTGACTGAACGTATAAATATCTAAAGAGTATTTAAGATTAATATAGATGAAATAAAAAGAAAATATACGTAAGATAATATATATATACTGTATATGATTTATATTATATCACAAGGGTCGGCTTTAGGGCAATGACCGGCCCTTAATATAGACAAGTGAATTGGAATATGACTTTCTAATTTTATAAACTCTTATTATAAATATATATATATATATATATATATATNTATATATATATATATATTACGTTAGTTTTCTTTTATGATACGAAATATGAAACTCTATTTTACATTTTGTTTCAAAACTTTGTAATTTTCAAACATACCCTATGATAGAGAAATCACACATTTATATATACTATAGTGACAATAAGAAAAACCTATAAGATAGTGTGTTTTTTTTCAATACAAAAAAGATTTTATATTAACATAGCATTATAAATAAGAATTACAAAGTTGCCAAAAAAAAATAAGAATTACAAATAAACATATATATATATATATATATACATGAGATCAAAACTAATATGGTTACCAAACTTTAGAGAACCGAAAGAACAGACCCGAACTACCTGAAACTTTTAACGATTTTTTAATGGTTAACAAAGTTCAAGAACCGAAAAAATCGATAACAGAAAGGACCAACGCGAACCAAACTGAAGAACCGAACACCCACACCTAATCAAAACTAACAATTTTAGGAAAATAATCACACAAAAAAAAATATATCCAAGCAAAAGAAAATGTTAATTAATTTCATTAGCTTGATAAACTTCAAGATGAAATAGTTTTATTTTACTCATCTTCTTAATTAACCTTCTATTTAAAGAGTTAAAGTTTATCAATCTTATTCTAAATAATTGAAACCCAGAAAAAAAAACTAAAATAAAAACAAAAAACGTAGATTAAATGCTAATTGATTAAATATTGTACTGAATGTATTAATTATTATATAGCCATCTAACTTTCACTTAATAATACAACCGTCTAATAACAACATATACAAAAATAATAATTATAATTCTTTAACGTGTAACATATACGCACCATTTTAAACAATTATTTTGACTTTTTTTCCAAGATCAAGAGAGAAAGTAGTAGTTAAAATAATTTAAAATAAGAATTAAAAAAAATAGAAGAAAGTGCTCAAATTTATAGATATATAAAATATAAGAAATATAATAGTTGAAGAAAACAGCTGTTGAATAAGTATAGATTTAGAGATCATTAAAACCAAAATATAAATGCAATAGTAATTGAGACAGTTGAGAATTGTAATGAGCGTTACGTCAGATTATAAATACGAATTTAATTCCACCTTCAATTGCTCTCTCTCTCTCACACACACATACACACACCTCTTCTTCAAACACAATATTGAAATTATTATCATCATCATCATCATGATGTTAATGATGATGATATAACTAGTTGACATATATATATATATATAGGTATTTAAAAAGAGAGAGAAATGAATTTGAGTGATGTGTTTATATGATTCACTAAATGCCACCTTTCTGTTGCCGCTTTCCTATTTTAGTAATCTCATCCTTCAAAGCTTTTCCTTCTCCATGTTCCCTTATTCAATTCAATTTCCCTACCTCTCTTTTTCTTTCCTTTTTTTAATTACATATTAATTTATGTATTTAATTATGTGACAAAAGATTAAATTTTGTTTTTAAACATTTTTTAAGGTCAAAATTTGGCTCAATAGACAAATAACTGTGCAAATTGTAACAAAGTGGTTTAAACTCAAGTATAATGATCAGAGAAAGTGAGATTTATCACTAGCCGACTATATGATCGGTAAAAAAGATTAATCTTGTTGTTTGACATTAATCATATATTTTGATATTCATATCTTGAGATATGAGAGTGAAGGAAATATAGAGTAGATATATATATATATATATTATCCCTATATTATATATAGAGAGAGAGAGGGGATAGGAATAGATTTGGTGTGGGCCCAATAATGATATAAGAGGCCCACCAAATACATTTGAGGACCAAGAGGAAAATGGGTCAAGAAATACTAAAGAAACGTATTTTACACGCATGTAATATGTTGAACGACCAAAGAAATGTAGAACACATGGAAAATATAATTCAACAACTTAGTCTTTGGGATACATTTTGTTGCAAGAATATTTTTTTTTTTGATAAAAAGAGTTGCAAGAATATTAATGTTTAGGATTGAATTAAAAGATTTGCTTATTTTAATTAATTTATAGCTTTGGTTAATGAACTATATTAAATATTATATACTCATTGTGTTCCATTTTGTTTGATGTTTTAGAAATTTCACACATTAAAATATATTTAATAAATAATTAAATAGTATTATATTTTAATCATTTTATTTATTAGTATTATTTTTGTTTGGTAAATGAAATTTTTAATAATTAACATTAATTCACAATAAAATTTACATTAAAAATATTCTAAACAGAATTTAAGTTATTAAATATAATTGTTTTATTAGTTAAATTAAATAAAAAAAATTAGAAAATGAATCTTTTTGAAACAAATACCAAAACAAAACAAAATCAAACTTTTTAGGGTAGAGAGAGTATATAGATCGCAAAAAAAACATTCTACAAACACATGACTAATAGATTTTGTTTTTTTTTTTGTCGTCAAATAGAGTCGTGTGAAGACTAGTGAGAGGTGGAAAGTTTTGCAGCTTCCACTAAGTCGTATTAATTTTAATTTTATGTATAATTTTTACTTTAGTTGTAGTTTCAATTAAAACAAATTATAATCATTTATTGTTAAGATTATAGTCATTTTCACTTGTATACTTTCGTTACCAAATTCAATAATTAAGTGATAATCATGATACTTACCACATGTTACTGATATTTACATTTTTAGTAGCTAAATGGTAATTAACTAGATTTGGATTTATTTTTTTACTCCAATAATAACTAGATTTGATTATAGGAGTAGTTATTGGTAGTTAATTGATAACCAATATGTAATCAATTAATAATTTACATCTTACTGAACGTTGGCAATTAACTAAATCAATAACAGTTCTGAATTATAATAGGAATTATGACACAAAAAAAACCTTTATAGTCTGGCCCTTTAGTAAAAAAATTCTCTATTTTTTTTTGGAAATTGTATCTCCTCTATTTTGTTTTATGGAAATGATTTATTTTTTTAACCTAATTTTTGTTAAAAAAAAACAATTTATATTACTGATAATAAATCTGAAACTACAAAAAATAACTTTTTTGTTTAATCCTAGAATATAAATTATAGTTTCAAGCCATCATTACAAGAAAACATTATATTTTTCAATCCTAGGATCCAATACCAAATTGTAGCACACTGTGCAATTGATTCAATTATATACTATAATTTAGAAAATTAAAGCCCAAATTTCAGATATTATTCTCATATACTAAAATAAATACAAGAATATATAACAAATGAAAACATTATTTAAATGAGAGTAAATATTAAAAAAAACGTTTTGAATAAATGAATCCTTCACAAACTCATAATCGGTTACATGCACAAACTAATGAAATATAAGTGTAGAGTCTCCATTTTGCAAACTTTTATTCTATATATATAAAAAAGAAATTGTTTATAAGTATTTTTTTTATGATATGAAATATTGATCTTTATTTTTATTTTTTTTAGATTTCTTGATTTCAAGACTGGTCATGAGAAAATTTCGAAAGATAAAAGAAAAATCTTTCAAAAAATTTAAGTTTTTACTGTTTCAGGTAAAATAGTGAAGTTTTTTTTTCCGTGGTATTTTAAATCTTCACGTTTGTAAACAAAATATTTTAAACATTTCACTACTATTAATCTATTATGTTAAAGAAATGTTATATTTCCTTACAAAAACCTCTAAAAATTTGCACAAAAATATCTTTAAAATTTCCGACACCCATAATTTGAGGATTTCAAAAGATAAACTAAACATTAAAACTAAAACTTCAATTCAAAATTGTCTCTTAGAAGGTGTAGAAAAAATATTGGGGGAATTGCAAAAATGCCCTCATTCAAGCTTTTTTTTGCAAAAATGCCCTAATCATGCATTTTTTGCAAAAATGCCCTAACACTATACCCAACATTATAAGTGGTATACCCTCACACTTTATGAAAAATTTGGAAAAATGTATTCAATTAGGACATTTTGCATAATTGATTTTTAGAAAATTTTCTCATTCAAGCATTTTTTATAAAAATATCATAACAATAGACTTAACGGTATAATTGGTAAACCCTACAAAAAGGGCACATTTGTAAAAAATGTTTGAATTAGGGCATTTTAGGTAATTC
>KE153449.1:208178-220526 GCA_000411095.1 Aethionema arabicum
GAAGAAAACAAAATCTAAACCCCCTTGGATGAGGGAGTCGATTTGGCAACAATACATAATTTTTTGGAATGATGATAAGTCAAAGCAGTTAGCTTTGAAGAATTCCAAAAATCGTAGAAGCGATCGTGGTGGTGATGGACCGGTGGCACACACCACCGGTTCGATGTCCTATGAAAGATTTTTGAAGAATTGGTAACTTTAATTTCACTTTCATTTTATTCACTCATGAATGGCAATCCTCTCATTTTGATAACTAAACTGTCTTACATTTTTAATTTTCAATGGCAGTCCAAAAAAAATGGCAAACCTCCCACTATGTTGGAATTTTTAGAAGAGACTCATCGCAGCAAAAAGACAAGAAAAAATTCTGGATAAAAAGGTAGAACGGATCTTCGAAAAGGTGAAGAATAAAGAACAAGAGGTCCTTTTCCAACAAACTCAAGATGGTTCGACTCAATCTTCTAGCTGTCTCTCAGATATCGATATTAACAATTAAAAGTCATTTCATATCATATGTTTGCTGGCCTAAAGTTTAATTATTATTCAGATTTTTTGTATTTTTTAGGAAATCGAAACAGTGAGAGGTTGTCCTTATGGTTTTAGTACGCTTAAGGAGTTTGATGCTTCTATTTCGACTTCAAGGTTTTGTACTCCACAGATGAAAAAAGATTTGGATAATGCAATTGCACAGATTTTAGATCTCCAAAAACTCGTTGCATCACAGTCACAAGCGATCAAGGAGCTTAAAACATCGCATTCGTTTGAAATCGAATCGATTAAACAAATGCTAAACCAACATTTAACTAAAGATAATTAGTAGTGTTGGTTTAATGTTTTTTGGCGTTAGTATTACCGTAATATAATATTTTGGCATTACTATTAAGGTATTGTAATATTTTGGCATTAGCATTATGGTATTTAATATTTTGGAGATTTTTAAATTTTACTTTTAAATTTAATATGTTTTAATAATTGTGGTCGAGTTTCTTCTATAAAAGCTTCAAATTTTACTTATTTTTCATCAAACTAAAACTTTTTTTGCATATATATAATACATATATGTGTGTGTACAGTATCTTTTGTAAGCTTATAAGTTTTCCATAATTTTTGTTTTGTATGTGTTACTCGTTCCAATAGCTATATATAATGTTATATATTGTTTTATAATTAAAATATTAGAAAGAAAAAAAATTAGAGTTTCTATATTAAAATATCGCATTTCACAAATCATTTTATCAATTAAAAGTCACTTAGTAAATAGTATTTCATTTCTATCAAGTTCAAATTTTAGTATCGAATTTTTATATATTTGAATTGCATTGTTTTTAATTAAGTTTATACGGTTTTTCAACACAAAAAAAAATAGAGAATTGGGGCATGCCACTAAATTTAGAGAGGTTAAAGTAACTGATATTTATAAAACCAAACTTAGAGTTATATAGACTACTAGCTATGTTTGAGAGTAATTTTGGATATAACATTTTTATTTTTTCTCAATGATCATGATACGAGAGAAAAATACTATAATAAGTTATTGTATATAATTTTTTTTTTAACAGCTTATATATTATTAGATTGTAAAGGGGAAATACAAGTAGTTTACGAGCCAAACAGGTGGTACAACATAAAAACGACAGAGTTCCGAGTAATTATACACCTGTTTTGCTAAAAGATCTGAAGCTTGATTCTTCTCCCTGTTAACATAAGCAATAGAACATAATGATAATTTGGCAATCCAATACCTAATATCAGATAACAATGTGCCCAGATCCATATTGTCTTCACAACGGTTGATGATGTTGGTCAACGATACACAGTCGCCTTCAAACCAAACCATACGATGTCCAAGACTCCACATTCGCTGAATTACATACAAAAAACCATTAGCTTCGGCTTGTAGCGCTGACTGGACCGGCGGTAAACGAGCCCACCCAGCTTCCAGAAACTCGCCATGAACATTTTGTAATATCCATCCGACGCCCATGAAATCCGAGTTGTGTGTGTATGTACTATCAAAGTTACATTTGAGCCAACCCACCGGGGGTGGTTCCCACTGAGTTGAGCGCACCCCTGCTACACCGCGAGTGCACAATGGCTGAGGTCGAGGCCATGGATGCAAAAGTATCCATTCTTCTACTGCCTGTGAAGCCCGTTTAGCATCCTCATTCGGATGAACAACTCGCTGACGGAACAAAAACTCATTCCTAGACTTCCAAATTGTCCAGAAAATCCAAAATGGAGCCAACCGAGAAGTAGAAGATAAAACATTATTGTCTTTAATCTGCAAAATAGTCTCTATATTTGCCACCAATGTGGCTGCAGCATTATCGAAACATCGGAAATTAGCGCACCGCCAAACAGCCTGCGCATACGGACATTCGAACAAGACATGGTTGATTGATTCGTCAGTAATACAACACCGTTGGCAAAGGGGCTGACAACTTGGTATACGCCTGTGTAATCTTTGTGCCGTTGAAATAGCACCAACAATCGCTTTCCATAGAAAATGTTACACCTTTGGAGGTATTGGTAAACGCCACACTGCTTTTTTAAATCCAATAATCCCCTTGGCGGTTCAATTATCTCGGAAAGAGGCTCAACATGCGTCGCTACCCAATATCCGGACTTCACGGTGTATTGTGCATTTGAATTATAAGACCAAGACAGTGTATCATGTGTTATATACCTGGACAGGCGAATTGTTTTCGCAAGCTCAGCATCAGTTGGCGTCAGGACAGCAGAGAGGGCAGCATGATTTCATTGACGCGTATTAGGTACCCAAAGATCAGCCACTTTCAGGTTAGAAAAAGGCGTAAGGGTATGAGCAGCTCGAGGTGGCCAAACCGGCAACCAAGGATCCGTCGTAACACTCGTACTTTGGCCGTTTCCTAGCTTTACTCTTAACCCTTTTTTGAGGAGGAGTCTGCCAGCTTGAATTGAGCGCCAGCCGTAAGAGGGATTAGGACCAATGTTTGAATCTAAGAATCCCACCCTAGTATGATAGCGACCTCGATATAACCGCGATAGTAAAGAATCTGGATTAACCAGAATCCGCTAGGCTTGTTTACCAAGAAGCGCTAGATTAAAGCAATAGAGATCTTTGAACCCTAAACCAACTTCCCTTTTAGGTAGTGATAATCTTTTCCAAGCGATCCATGATAGCTTCCGGTTTCCATTCTCAGTAACACCCTACCAGAATTTAGACACTAAACGCGTAATATGATTACATATTTGTTTGGGAAGTAAAAAACAGCTCATCATGTATACTGGTTGAGCCTGAGCTACGGATTTGATTAGTATTTCTTTGCCTGCTGGACTCAGAAATTTTGTATACCAACCACCCACAGTCTTCTCCACCCGTGCAACAAGATCATTAAGGACTGCAACTTTGCTTCGGCCAATCTGTTCAGGGAGACCAAGATACTTACCCCCACCACCTACATTGAAGATGCCCAAAATCGTCTCAAGGTGTGTCCTTCGTTGATGTCCAAGCTTCATGCCATAAATAACTGAAGACTTCTGGAGGTTTACTTTTTGTCCAGAAATTGATTCGTAATCAGTGAGAAGGCGAGCTAGACGGGCACAGTCTTCCGGCGTGGCCTTACAAAAGAACAAGGAATCATCAGCAAACAACAAGTGAGTAACTGATGGACAGGATGTTGTAAGTTTCATGCCGGAAAACTCCTTTTGTGATTCTGCCTGACAAAGCATCTGGAAAAGTGTTTCTGCGCATAATAAGAAGAGATAAGGCGATAAAGGATCTCCTTGACGTAAGTCACGTGAAGGATAAAATAAGCCGTAGTCAGATCCGTTGACCAAAATTGAGAAACTAGCCGTAGTTACACATCCCATTATCCAAAGTATCCATTGTTCATTAAAACCCATCTTCCGCATAACCGACTCCAAAAAATTCCATTCGACACGGTCATAAGCTTTGCTTATATCCGTTTTGATGGCAAGATATCTCTCCGCACAGTCCTTCTTTGATTTTAATGCATGTAAAAGCTCGTGAGCAATTAAGACATTGTCCGTAATATGATGTCCCGGAACAAACGCAGCTTGAGACTCAGATATGATCTGGGGAAGGATGCCTTTCAAACGCAACACCAGTATTTTCGAGATAATCTTGTAACTAACCGTACATAGACTGATAGGGCGGTAATCAGCGATACGATTAGCATTAGGAAATTTCGGTAGAAGACATATTTGGGCGTGATTAATACGGGCTTCGAGAACGCCTGAAGCAAAAAACCTCTTAACCATGGAGCAAACATCGTTTTTAATATCATCCCAAAACTGGTGATAAAAAGCTGCTGAAAACCCATCGTGACCAGGGGCTTTATCAGACCCTATTTGTAAGACGGCTTCATGTATCTCCTTATCATCAATTGGACGCGTCAAGAAAGTGTTCATGTCGCCTGTTATCGGACGCGCCATGTTAGGCAAAACGTCATCAATTGGAGTAGTAGGGATAGCAGTGAACATAGCCGTAAAATAATCTTGAGCGACTTGTACAATTGCCTCATCTTTTGTATGTGTAATTCCCTGATCATCTATGAGCAACTTGATACAAATCCGTGGTTTTCGAGACTTGGTAACCCCATGAAAATACGCAATGTTTCGGTCACCGGCCTGCAGCCATTGGGTTCTACTCTTAAGCTTCCAAAACAGTTCTTCATCAATATAGGCTTGGTTAAGTTCTGTGCGTAATTTGCGGATTGCAACAGTGTCAAAATTCGGATCGCGAAGTGCTCTCTCCAACCGGTTCCGAATGATATGGATTGTTTCAGCAGAATTGTACCGATGACGACGCTTCCAATTGGATAAAGTCTTACGGCACTGACCTAGTTTCTGGGAGAAAGCCGTAGTCGACAATGGGCACTGGTAGTGCCAAAATCGTCTAACCGTATCCGCGAAATCAGGTTTGTCAAACAAACGACGGTCATAACGAAACTGCCCGCGCTTACGTCGTGCTTCATAGTCAATACTCACGACCATAGGGCGATGATCTGATTCAGCTAACTCCAAGAACTCAGTTTCTGACACTGGATACATCTGTTGCCATGCCGTATTCGCCAGCACCCGGTCTAGACAAGACTCGACAACTCCAGCTCTTGTAGAACCAACCCAACTAAAGGGATTACCACGAAAAGGTAAGTCGTCCATACCGCAAGCTTCCAACATAGTTTCAAAACCCACACAGCTTGAGAAAGGACGCAGACGACCACCTCGTTTTTCAACAGGATTACGAACTTCATTAAAGTGTCCACACATTAACCATGGACCACTTCTCGTAACCGAAATTCTCTGCAATTTTTCCCACAAATAATGTCTTAGTCGAGGCACCGGATGACCATACACACAAGACAAATAAAACTTAAAAGACTTGTATTCAACTTGAAGATCAACAAGACGAGAATCAGAAGATAAACAACAGACATCAACATGAGCTTTCCAATAAACTACTAAACCACCACTATAACCAACAGGAGGCATAATTTGCATAAAATGAAATCCTAAATGAACACCAATATCGCGCACATAGTCAGCTTGCTGTTTGGTTTCCATAAGGAACAACAGGTCAGGAGAATACACACGCTGTAACTCCCGTAGACGTCGAACTGTCAGGCGTTGTCCCAAGCCCCGACAGTTCCAAACCTCAATCTTCATGGTGCGGGTGGTGGTATTGGGCCCACCGCGCCTCTGTCTTCAACTTGTCCAGGTGATGGTGTATCTGTATCCTCATAATCCATCCGAATCTGATCCAGAGAACTGCTAGTTGATGGGTCCTGGATCCGAGCACGCTTGCAAGATGGTTCCGGAACACCGTACGGATCAGAGAGATCGCGTAAAAGGGGCCCATCCATCATGGTGCCATACTGGTCTAGAGGGGAGTCCATCGTTACCATCTGAGTGTGAATAGGTGATCGATTTAATGTCGGAGCCAGGAGAAGCATCTGTGGCTCTAGTTGAATATCATCGCCAACCGGTTCCTCTGCAACAATGATTGGTGCCACTGGCTCTGGTGGTGGCAAGCAATCTCCCGTATCATGTGTAAGGGAGCCACAGTCAGAGCAGAAACCACGCAACCTTTCATACCGAAATTTAAGTAAGGTACTAGTTCCTGCAGAGAACTGGAATTGCTTTTGAAATCATAAAGGTTGTGTAACATCCCAGTCAATCTGCACACGGACAAACTCCACCGCTGCCGCCGTTTCTGGATGAAAATCCACATTGAGAACCTAACCCAAAGTAGCCCCAATGTGAGCGATGATGGGGTGCGTGAGATATTGAAGCGGAATGCCCCTAATCTGAACCCAAAATGGGATTGTATTGAGTGTAGTATCCATCATGTTCGGAGTCCAGCGATGCAAGATAACCATCCGTTCGTTGAAGGACCATGGACCCCTATTGAGGACAGATTGCAGGAGATCCCCCGAAGGAAAGACAAATTGAAAACGCCGGTTTTCAACGAGTCGGCCGGCCACAATACCCGTTAAACCCCAGTTGCGGGGAAGCGTAGCCACAATGGCTCGTAGATTCTGGCGGCGAGGGATGAGTGCACGGCCAATGAGAGAATACTGATTCGCCCTAGTGGCTTCAAGACAAACTTCCGGCGGGAGGAGGAAAGGTTCCTCATCAACACCGAGGGTGAGATCCTGGATACCATTGCGTAAAGTATTTGCCATTGGAGAATAACGATTGCACAAATCTGAGAAGAAGAGATGAACCACCGTTTGGAAATAACGGACAGTAGATTTATAACGAAAGCGATGGCGGTTGAAAAAAGCCCTAAATTCATCGTAATGGCTCACGAAAACCACTACGGGAACGGAGTGGGGGAAGCGCACTTCCAGAAACCGCGACACCACCACAAAGAAGAATCCAGCCAACCAAAAATCAAAAATCGTGGGTGGGAGATGAAGAGATCGACAAATCGCCGATGCAATTGCCGAAGAGAGAGAGAATCATTTTTTTATTTAGGATTTTTACACTTTTAGGTTTTTGTTTCAAAATACATTAAGTTATTAAGTTATTGTATATAATTAAATAGTTTTTTTTAATAGTTTTAACTGATTTTATTTAAATTTAATAATATTTTTAATAGAAAAAAGGGTTAGAAATGAAAATGAAAACGAAAACGAAAACATAATTGGGGTTCAGACGTTCAAAAAAAAACATAATTGGGGTTAGTGTGTGACCCGAAGCATTGCAACGGTCTGGCAGTAAAAAAACCAATCGAAACTGAAAAAGTAAACAACTTTCCTTCGTGTTCCTCTCAAATATAATATATAAAGGAAAGCGTCTTTTTCAAGCAATCTTTAAACTTCTCTTCTTCCCTTTCCTCTTTATCCAAACTCAGATCTCAAAATTCTCTTCTCTCCTCACTCCTCTCTTTCATCTTCACATCGTTTCAAGTCTGGTTCTTGATTTCAAGATTGCGAGTTTAAACCTACAATGATTAGAGATTTCATCACAAGAATCATAATGTAAGAGCAAGAGTAACACCTTATTTAACTTTCTTTTCTGGGTAATCTTCTACTTAAGATTCTGGAATTTGCAGATTGCTTGTGGGTTACGCTTATCCAGCATATGATTGCTACAAAACCGTGGAGAAGAAGAAGCTTGAGATTCATGAACTTAAATATTGGTGCAAGTATTGGTATTAACAATAATACCCTTTCCTTCACAAACCAAATCTCTCAAAATCTTAAACCATCTCATCAAAATTGAATCATAAAATTGCAGGATCTTGATTGCTATTCTTACAGTTTTCGAAAGAATAGGAGACATCATTATATCATGGTGAGTAAAAGAACTTAGAATTTTACCAGAAGTTGTGGTTGATTTGGTCTTTGTGTACTATCCTTCTGATTCTTCTTGAAGGTTACCTCTCTACGGAGAAATCAAGATTGCTCTTCTTGTATATCTTTGGTACCCTAAAACAATGGTAAACAACTATTCATAATTTGAATCATTAACTTCACAAAACTCACAATATCTCTTCTTGGGTTTAACTAACAGGGAACTAGCTATGTCTATGATGCGCTACTACTTCCCTTCATGTCAAGGCATGAATCTGACATTGACCAGAGCATTGCAATGTTGAAGATTAAAGGACAATTTGTTGTTGTTCAATTACGTCAATGTAGCTTTCAATGGATACTCCGTTTCTTCAAACATCTGCAACAACAATTTGCAATTCACCAGGTATATATATATACATAAGCAGCATTGTACCAAATCATTCTCTAGATATTATGAATATGGATGAATAAGAGCTCTGCAATACTTGTCTGCAGAAAAATAGCCGATTCAAGTCAAAAGAGAGATACCAAAGTAAAGCCATGTTTATGTTCTTCCGTTAGAATGTTGCAGAAGGAGAGAAACAATGGCAGTAAGGTGCAGAAACAGAAACAGAAACCTCACAAGCCATAATCATAACAGATCTTTTACAGCGATTCATCGGAGTTCAGATATCACAAGTTTGATAGGCGACAGACTAATCTCACCGGAGTTATTCGCTGCCTCAGCTACGCGCCATTGCTGCCTCTGCAACAGAAGAACAACATGGTGTGGAATTGGGGAAAAGTTTAATTAGAAGATTTCAGAAATTGAATCAACAATTCTTTATTTCAATTTGTGCAATCGGATACAAACAGGAATATTCAATTAGGGATTTGGTTCCATAATCAAATCTGTGCAAAGTTATTTGACAAACAGAGGAAAACGAATTGACTGTAAAATCCAGTCAAACATGCGTTTAAGAAACTGCAAACCAGCGGAGAAATGAAGCCATAAGCGATGGAAGAATCGCGACCCCGACGAATCCGACGATGAAGAAAGAACCGTTGGCTGGAGATAAGACCACGCGGCTTGCTTAACGAGACGGTTACGAATCGAGATATCGCCAACAGTAGATAAAACCGGAGAGCTACCACCGCTAATCGCCGTTGAATTGAAGGATGTAGTGTTCGGAGATGAGATAATGTCTCTTAGAGATGTGTAAGCTACGAAGGAAGAAGGTTTCAGAGAGATGAACTCCAAATCAAGCGTCGCCGGAGACGAAGCGATCGAGAAAGGAATATCAGTTGGGAGTACAGATGTGGTGGTGGCTATGGTGTTTCTACGGCGGAGCGGCGTTGTTGCGGCTGGTGACGGCGGAATCTCCATTTTTTTTTGTTGCTTTTGTATTTTTTTTTTATTTGTGAGTGATAAGGTCCAATTATTGATTTCTACAATATTCTCATTTTGTCACTATCTTAAGTCTAATAAACTAACGTTTAACTTTATTATATTATTTTTTTTATTATTATTGCTTATACATATTATTATTATTTTCTGAAAAATTCTAATTTGAATGGATAGAGACAAATAAATGAACTGTATACTTTTCTTTTTCTTATTTTTATATGATTATTTTGATGAATAGTAGCTTTAACCGTAAAAATTCTAGAATATAAAATTGGAATATTTCAAAAAAAAATATAAAAAAGATAGTATAAATTGATAACTTCAATGTATACATACATACATACATACTGTATATGTGGACGATGTAGATGATTATCAATGCACATGTGAATTGTGGAAACAATAATGAATGTGTAGATAACATGGAATATTTTTTAGGAATCCGACCAACCAGAGGACCTAATGAATCATATGATTTGTTTAAATAATATTATGTCACTTTATAAAAAAAATAGATATTATCAAAAACGAGTTTTTTAATACATTTTTTAAGAGGTATCTTTGTTTCTATGATTTGTGTACTTTTGTAAAAAACCTGATGAAAAAATATATTTTCTATAAATCCTCTTTTATTTGTTTTGTTATAAATACATAGTTTTTGATTGTATGTTTAGATGAATATATTTAAGAGAAATTGGCTGTTTTAGATAATTGGTGGGCCTTCTTTAGTTTTTTTAGATCAAAAAACTTTTTGTTTTATATACATTTGGGTTAATGGAAAGACTAAACTATTCTTCCACACATTCAGGTATCTTTTTAGTTGACCTAATGGAGGGTTTAGGATTTAGGGTTTAGGGTTTCGGGTTTAGAGTTTAGGGTTTAAGTTTTAGGGTTTTGGGTTTAGGGTAAATAAATTACAGGGACATTATCGTCATTGTTAATTATGTGGTGTCTATAAAATAAAATTGGATTTCAAATGTCTATAATACTCAAAAGTTATATCAAATGTTTATTTTGCTAAATTTCCTTATATTTAATCAAGTTTATAATTTAATCAAATTTATAATTTAATCAAGTTTATAATTTAATCAAGTTTATTATTTTATAAATATGTTTTATAATTTTTTCAAGTTTATAGATGTATATATTTATATATCTGTAGTTTTTGATTGTATGTTTAGATGAATATATACACACATCTTAATTATTGAAAATGAATTTATTTTAGGGGATTTGCAAAAATACCTTCATTCAAGTTTTTTTTTTGCAAAAATGCTTTAATCATGCATTTTTTGCAAAAATATCCTAATATTATACCCAACATTATAAGAGGTATACCCTCACACTTTATGAAAAATTTGTAAAAATGTATTCAAGTAAGGCATTTTGCATAATTGATTTTTAGAAAATTTCCTCATTCAAACATTTTTTGCAAAAATATCATAACAATAGACCCAAAAGTATAATTGGTAAATCCTATAAAAATGGTAAATTTCCAAAAAAAGCTTGAATTAGGACATTTTAGATAATTCATCTTTATTTATGTTATACAAAGTAATTGTATTATTTCTAAGAAGTTGCCGGTTAAGGTGAGCATCTTCAATGCTTTTTAAATTTTTACTAATGACTTTGTCACACAAACTTTAAATTTAAATATATTAAATCTAAGAATTAAAAACAAAGAAATAAAAAAGAAAATTATGTGAAATGGTCTCGGTTTCTATATGAGATCCAACTAGACTATATGTACATAAAACACGATAATTAAGTAGTGAAATATTATATTATATTATATTATAAGAAAAATAATTCTGATATTTTAAATTATAAAATATTTTCATTTGATGAAAAAATCCAAACTATAAAAATTATTTTTTAAACTCTTTTTTTTTACCAAATTGTTTTTTATATATAGATCACAAGTCGATCAAATTACCATCAACTGAGACACAAATTAAATGTAGCTTTCCATACAAAAAGTTACATTGAAACCATTGGACTACTTTGCTCTCGGCTAACCAAAATGTTTAAATCTTGAACATTAATAACTAAGTTTTTTAAACCAAAATTAAACCGTAAAATATTATAATTCTAAAATTTAATCTAAAATTATAATCCGAATTTGAGTTAATTATAATTCAAAATTTAAATATAATAATTTATATCCAAAAAAAACTCAAATATTTATTAAGATGATCGGGGGGTTGGAGTCAAATGTCTCATTCTATCTTTAAAATTAATGTATAATAAAAAAAAATAGTGAAATAATTCAGAAATTAATACAATATTTAACTAAGAAATTTAATATACCATATTTAATTATTATTTTTCTTAATCTACATACTAATCAAAAGGAAAGCGAATAATAAACTATGGATGAGAATAATTCTAACGAGGTCTAAAAGCAAATTTAAACTTAAACATAAAATAATGGCGACGAAATTATATAATTTGATTAATGTGTAAATATCATTTACAAAATAATGGTACCACAAAAAAAAAGTCAAAACTGTAATAAAATGTTAAAAACCTAAAGTCGTAGAAAAGTTTTTGTTATTTTATTCATAAGACGGCTATCTCTTTATATAGAAAAACTTACATAAGTTAACCTAATTAAATGTTTATATAATTATTAAATAATCCATAACAAATAGGAAATTGCATAATAAACTCCAATATAATACCATTTAAACAATTAGAAGAGGTGAAGTCCACGATTAAAATCACATCTACATACGGACCAATAAATAATCAAAATTCAAATTACATCTACTTTTTTGTGTATGTAAAAAGTAATTATTTTTTACATTTTTTGGTTCATGAGGAAATAGGAATATTTTTGTACAAAATGTACTATAATCTTTTGATACAATTGATCAAACTTCAAGATTCAATTGTATCGGATTCGACTTTAACTTCGCCAAGAACTTGAGAAAGAAGAAAGAAGAGATTGAAATCGAAAGAGAGAAAGAACACCGAGCAATTTTACGTGTTCAGCACCAATTAGTAAGATTGATGCATACGTCACGCCGGAATAGATTCTGGAATCCACTATCACCAAACTGTAGTTCTTAGAGTTCAATCTTGAGCAATTACAAACCGATTCAAACTTAGAACACGAAAACAGAGTAGTGAGAGAGATAACCGATCCGA
>KE153450.1:8573-46131 GCA_000411095.1 Aethionema arabicum
TAATACTAATAATAATAATATAACATAAAAAAAAAATCAAAATTTTTAATGTTTTCTCAAAAAATAATAGAGTGATTGCAAAAAAATAATAGAACATAAATAACATGTAAGGGACATATATTTGTAATTGAGTTTTGTACTCCAAACCCCACATAATGTTTGAGTCGGCACTGTATCTTAGACCATTTGTTGTCTCAAAACCCATGAATTTGTTGTGGGTATGATAGCAGTGATGATAACTTACTGTTCACTTAGGAGGAGTGACAGGCAAAGACATCTAATGGAAACGACAGAGATAGTCGTGGATGTGAAAAAGGACGGAATCGGAATTACGGTGGCGGGAGGAGTCGTCAACCATATGAAGATGAAACTCGTGATACTCAGGATAAGAGTAAAGTCATTTTAAATGACATCGGAATGTAAGAAACCCAAATGAATCGTGAAGAAGTTAATTTCATTGAAAAAGAAAAACCAATATTATTGATAGGGATGTATATGGAGAATACACAAACAACAATCGAGATGATTGAAATCTAAACAATTGGAGGAGAAAATCAATTTCGATTAGGAAAAAAATGTTAGGGTCATCCAAATTAATAAAGTTTAGTTTTATTTAATCAAATTAGAAAAAAAATAAATTAACTCACTTAAAAAAATTTTATAGTAAAGAAATGGAGAATTACTGAAATAGTGAACTGTGAAATAATGTTATTAAATTATATAATATTATGTGTGAATTGTGATTAATCAAATAGTAAATTTTAAATAAGAAATTATAAAAATTGAGCATGTTAATTATAAATTTAATACGATAAAAAAAATTCAATATAAAAAAATGATAATAGCTTTTTAAAATTAAAAAACAAAATGAAATGGAGAAAAAAAAACAAAATGAAAATGTAGAATTATTGACCGGTAGAGTGCCACAATACTCTCTTTCCTATCCTAGTGTACTAATCGAAGTTAATTGACACTAAAAAAATTATGCTCGATACAAAAACTTGGGCATGCGAGAATACAGTTTTGAGCTTTAAAGCCAAAACACAACAGAGACCAGAAGCAAAACAAAGAAAGCCTTTTGTGCACAAGAACACAATCTCGCTTTTACGTATAAATCAGAAACCAAATCGTATCTATGAACCCCCAAAAATTGACCAAAGAAACTATAAGAAGATGAAGAAGAAGTCCTAAAAAGTTAATTATTGGACCTTAAAAATTAGGAGGGGAAAGGAGGTTAAAATGGTTGCTTCCCATGGCGTCTTCTAGTATTGTGATCTCTCCTTCTTTTTCTAGTACTTTCTCCTCCAATACCTCTATCTTCTCCTTCAGTTTCTCCTTCTCTGAATTCAAAACCATGTTTCTCTCGCTGCATTGCTGCAACTCTTTCCATGTTTCATCTCTTTCATCAGACACTTTCACTAATGCTGCTTTCATGTTTCCAATGTCTTTCATAGCTTCCTCAAGATTGATTTCAAGCCGGTTCATGTTCTCCTCCTTTTTCAGCACCTAAGATCAAAATATCAGAGTAAATTACACATCAATCCGGTCTAAAACCCGCAGACTAGTCCGGTCCAACCCTGAAAAACCACAGACTCAAACATTGATATATGAGCCTAAAAAAATGGGTTATGTCGGACCAAGCTCAAGTATTTATGGGTTTACTGGGGTTCGTCCCAGGCTAGCCCTATTTTGAGATCACTACAAAAGTTACACACTTAGGAACACTTTTCTTATGAGTTATTATTTTATTTTTCTATTACCTGAAGCTTGAGATCTCTGAGTTCATGGGCTTTAACTGAGTGGCTGTCTAAAGTTCGTTGGACTTCACATTGTAGAATCTCATTACCTCGTACAGCTGCTGCTAGTTCTGCTTGCACTTGTTCAATTTCTTGTTCCTTGAAATACAGTTTCTCCCGTAATAAACTTGTTATTAGTGTCTCAGCTCTCAGTTCAGCTCGCAGTGTTTCCTAAATGAGATGGGCTTGAACGTTAACACATATAACAAAGCAGGGGATTTTTAGCACTTGAGCAATAAGAAATGAACAGATTAAGGAAAACTCACTTCAACTGATGGGTTTTTAGCACTTGAGCAAGATGATTCTGAGTTTGAAGCTACCACACTCGTTACTGTTTGCAAACTCTTCTTCAAGTTTTCAGTTCCACGCCGTATTCCATGAACTTTAACTTCAGATTCAATCATAAACTGCTC
This sequence comes from Aethionema arabicum, assembly GCA_000411095.1. Classification (NCBI taxonomy): domain Eukaryota; kingdom Viridiplantae; phylum Streptophyta; class Magnoliopsida; order Brassicales; family Brassicaceae; genus Aethionema; species Aethionema arabicum. The sequence goes on from KE153450.1 coordinate 10,783, forward strand.
ACTTAATCCATCTTTCATTGATTGTGTATCTTGATTGGTTTCAGGAAACTGAGTTAGTTTCCCTTTGATGAACTTCAGCAACTTATAACATAGCTGGGTGCTCTCATTTAACATTGAAATCCCCTGATCTTGCAAATAGGATAAACACATCTTTATCTCATTCTCTAGCTTGAAGTTTATTATGTCAATTTCTTCACCATTTCCTTTCAATCGATTCAAGAGACCGATATTCTCATTGCGAAGAGAATCGGTTTCCAGTTTCATTGATTCCATTTCTCTTCTTAGTGAAAGTTCAACTCCGGTTAACCTTATTTGCTCCATCTGCAGTTTCTTAAACAACTGATCAGATTTATCTGACGGTTGCTTATTACTCTCCTCAGCAACACCATTACGAAGTCCTTCGATTGTCTTCCCTTGTTCTTTGCAGGCTCTCAAAAACTTTGTAACAGATTTGTGTAAATCTTTGCATTCTTGATCCTTCTCTTCGAAATTTGTTTGCAAACAATCAAGATCTTCTCTAGTACCAACGTAACTCTCTTGTAATTGGGAGAAAGTTTGTTTAAGATATGACTTATCTTCATGTATTTCCTCCGCTGTTGTGGTCAACTCTGCAACTCTTCTCTCTAAATCTGTTATCATGTCTTTGCTGGCTGTCTGATTCTCGTGGAAAGTTGATAATTCTCTTTGGAGTGTGACATTTTGCTCAGCAAGCTCCCTGACACGCTCTCGGAGCCTCTTCTCTTCAAGATGGAAGTTTTCGAGCTTTGAAGTCCACTCACCTGACCGTCTATCGAACTCTTTCTCCAATCCAGCCTGCAACTCGCTCTTCTCCTTTTCTAGTCTCTGTATATGCAAGTTCCAATCTGACTTCAATCGTCTAGTTTCTTCTCTAGCGGATTTCCTCTCAATCAATTGGGATCGCAGAAGACTTGCATTCTCAAATGCCAACTTGACCCTCTCATCTTCCAATCGTCTAATAGCCTCAACTAAAGATGAAACATCAAAGTCACAATCTGAAATGCATCTTTGCTGCTCCAATTCTTCAGTAAGCAAATTCACTCTCTTCTCAGCTTCTTTGATTTTCGTTTCTAGCTCAGAGTCAATATCATCTTCCACAGATACATACTTAGGGTCCCTATACGTGTTTTTACCATGTATACAACTTTCTCGGCGCTCTGCAAAGTCATGTGCATAATATCCATTCACAGGTTCATGATATTCAACCAGTGGAACAACATATGAGTTTGATTCAAAATTCCTATCAATGGATCCACCATAGACATCTTGAGTTGTAATGGGTTTATGGTTTGATGCCTTTGAATTACCATGAGTTTGAGAGAGTCTTTCGAAGACATTCCTTGCAGGCAAACGAGGTGATCCATGTCTCGATCCATTTTCCATCCAATCAGTAGAAGAGATAGGAAGGCGGCTGCCCTTAGCTTCTCTAAATGATTGGGACTTAGTGTCTGATGGGGATGTAGGGACTGCCCATTGAGCTCTTGGGGGTTTCCTTTTGTTTAAGCTTCCAGAGACAGTACTACTTGAAGATGTACTAGGTTTCTTGCACCGTTCAAAATGCTCTTCCCCATCAATATAAAGGTCAAGAACTTTACTAGAGACATTACTAGAACCAGATGAAGAACTCCCTGATACATCATTTTGGAACGTTTTTGCTCTCAATTTCCTTTCTCTAACTGGTCTTTCTGGAGTACAGCATCTGGTACATAGTAAGTAAAAGTCACCAAAACTATGAGAAATTTCAGTTAAGTGGCCTATAATAGTGAAAAAGAACAGAAACTATACCGAGATGAATGTTTTTGCTGCTGATCATTCGTGGAAGTTCCTCTAAATCCATCGACAAGGAAAGCTGCAGAGGACAAAGAACGGCTTCGCCTAAGAGCCGGAGCAGAAGAAACTTCAACCAGGTGATCATTTTGGCTAATGAAATCTTGTTCAGTAGCAAGGCTTTTCATTCTCCTATCTACTGTTTTCTGAAAGTGAACCTTCTTATCAGCTTCATTACTAGATGAAGGTTTAAAAAAGAAGAACTTCTTCATTGGAGTGTCTTCAACAACAACTGCAGCTAGAACCAGAGAAATACAAAATCAAATCAATATATGCATAACAAATTAAACTAGTCTTATTCACTACTAGACCATGAAAAGTAGAGATTGATCAGCTCAAAACCCTCATCGATGAATATAACCAATAAATAAACAAGATAGATGATCTTTAAATAAAGATAGTCAAGTATCCTCCTCAGAAACTTCGAAATGGTAACAAGACCTAAACAAGAAAAGTGGTTCAAAAATGAAAACGAGATCATCCAATCGGGTTTGCTTTCTCTATCTAACCTAATAAACAGGTCGAAATTGATAATAATCAAAGAGAGATGCGTCGAACCTGAATTCTAGTTCCCAAGAAAGTGATTACGAAATGTTCGGCGAGATTACTGGAAACAACCTCGTTCTTGAAGGGTTTTATCGATTTCTTCAAGGTTTTCCGCAATGAAACAATCGCCTCAGCCTCAGCTATAGAAAACCCAGCTGCTCTGCACTCTATTCTTCAAACGACAATTTCTTTTTAAGAGAATTAAGTAAGAATCTCCACAAATTTCAAAAAGATTTATAACTTACCATAACCAGCGAAATTCAAATGAAGAGGAAACTGAAACGCATGTTTTCTAACGCCGTTAGTTAACGTCGTTTTGATGAAGATGGAGCGTGGTGTTGGCGGAGGAGAAATTGAAAGGGGTAAAAGCGTAAATAAAGGATGCTTTAAAGGGTAGATATGGAAATTTAGTTAAAATTTTTAAATCTTTGTCATGCGCGGACGAAACCATTATTAAATATCAAGAGGAGCGGACCGTTTTAGTTCTTTTTTTTGGTAGTCCTTTTAAAAAGATAATAATGTGTTAAAGATGATCTAATGACAACCAAATATATGATTAGCTAAATAGGCATGATTTGTTATGTACTTAAAAACTAACTAAAATATTAGTTATTTCTGATTATTCCATTGATATAAAGTAATTGATTATTCAGTGAAATTGTTTTAAAATATTTTTCCATATCAAATGTTTGTTCAATAAAATTTTAATTGTATGGAGCTTCACTGGTTCCAATTTCCACACTTTTTTTTAATCATTATTGCAAAAATTTATTTTAAAAAGTCAAAATTTACTATAAATATATATATATATATATATAAACATATATAAACCTAATCCATCTACTATTGACCTAATTTGTGTAACTCCATGATATTACCAATTTCTAGAATAAAGTATAAATATTACTTGTGATTGTAAGATAAATTAGACATTATTTGTGGTCGTAAAATAAGTAAGGAATGTGTCTTATAGATATTTTGACAAAATTATTTTTAAAATAGTATTCTAAAATAAGTAAGGAATGTGTCCTATAGATATTTTGGCAAAACTCTTTTCAAAATATTATTCTAAATTCTATTTCAGAATAAATTTTTTTCAATCCTATTTTATATTTAATTCTAAAATAGACAAATAAATAGTGTTATCTTATACTTGAGAGAGTTTTACATAAACACTCTAATGTGTGAAGATATACAATAAATTCAGAAATTCATAAATACAAAGTTGAAATAGAGATAAACCACATAAAATATGTCACCAATTATACTTTATGAAGATAACATCGCATAACAAATCAAGGTTATATAAAAAACGATATAACAAAACATATTCTTCCAAAGTTTTTTCTCGTATGCCCAAGAAGTTGAAGAAAAAACACATAGATTGAGGTGTGATATGTTAGGTCATCGAACAATGCTACATATATTTTTCACAAAATTGTTACATGCCGCAATATTCCAAATTATGTTGATATCATTGGAATGTGACCAAGACTTACACAATTTATCTTAACTATTTAAAGAGAAGTTTGACAATATTTGCATTTTTTTTTGCCTTACTCATGTTTTTTCCACCCGTTTTTCCTATAAGTTTCTAACTAGACAACAAAACGAAATGAGAAAAAATTATATTAGTCATGTGGTTTTCAAAGAAAAGTGTTGAGATAAAAACGGAAAAAAGACACATGATTGTCTCTTGATAAAAAGAGAAAGTTAGAAACACATTAATCTTAATGTGTTAACGATTTAACTTTTTACATTATTTTATTATTTATGTGAAACTAGATCTCTAACTTAATAATTATGTCATTTCAATTATAAATAAAACACTTAGGATTCATTTGTAAAATGCAACAAAAACATACTTACAATATAAGTATCAAACTCTTAGAAATTCGAAAAAACTTATGTATTAAGACGAAAGTAGTAACATTATATACATATGATGAGATAAAACTTGGCAAAGAAGTAAACGTAAATAAAAGATTTTATGGTTAATAAAAGACATCTCCTAAAATATCGGGATATGATTCTACTATTCCAATACTCCTCTTCAAGGTGGAGTGTGGAGATTACGAACATCCAACTTGGATAAGAGATGATGGAAAGAGGACGACCGAGAGCCTTCGTAAGGATATCAACAAATTGTTTGGTGGTGGAGTCGTAGCGTGTGATAAGGAAACCAGCCGTTCATGAACCCCAAATATAATTACAATCAACTTCAATATGTTTGGTCATGAAAAACCAGATTGAAAGAAATATGAATAACGACTTTGACGTCAAAGTAAAGTGGTATTGGTTGTGTGTGGAAGAACCCAACACAACTTTCATATCCACGTGAGCTCACAACAAGTGTAAGCCATTGCACGATATTTTGTCCTAGCAGATGAACGAGAGACAGTCTTTCGTTTCTTAGTTTTCCATCAGATGATTGAGCTCCGGCCCCTAGCATCACAATATAACCAGTGAAAGAGCGTCTAGTGAGGGGACAAGCTACCCGATCGGAATCGCAGAAAACAGTCAAAAGAAAGAGTGGAATGGGAGCTAAGAAAAATGTCTTGACGAAGAGACCTTTAAAGTAGCAAACAACAAGAAGGGCAACATCCCAATCACGTTGATACAGAGTCTGTAAAAATTGAACAAGAATGTGTACAACGTAGCTCAACTCAAGTCTAGTGATAACAAGATAAACCAGTTGACCTACCAATCGACGTTATTGCTCTCGATTAGGGTGGAAATCAATCATATTAGAAACTAAGTTGTGATTTTGTTCAAGTGGAGAATCAGAAGGCTTCGCGCCAAGCAAACCGGGCTCACCAATAATATCAAAAGCATATTTACGTTGACACAAATAAATATCCGACTTGCTTGGATATATAATTCTAACCCAAGAAAATATTTTAAAGGACCAAGATCTTTCGTGTGAACGCAATCATGGAGATAAGCTTTAACTTTGGAGATCAATGATGAGTCATTATCTCCAATAATCAAATCATTAACGTAAACGAGATAATATAAAATTGAATTACCATTGGCATAAGTGAAGAGAGAATAATTGGAATAGCTTTGGAGAAAACCAAATGCAAGGAGCGTTGAAGCTAACTTAGCAAACCAGTAACGTGGGAGCTTGCTTAAGGCCGTAGAGGAACTTGTGAAGTTTGTACACTTGTGGTAAATAAGATGTGGAAACCCGGAGGAAGTTTCAAGTAGATTTCTTCTTGTAAGTTGTTAAAAAAGTGTGTTATGAACATCCATTTGATAAAGCTCGAAATTTTTTAGAGAAACAACTCCAAGGAAATTTCAAAATGTGATTATCTTGGCGACTAGAGCAAATGTCTTATAATCTAAGCTTTATTTTTGTCTATTGCCCAAGATAACCAAACGAGTTTTATGGCAATTGATTGATCCATCTGAATCATATTTGATACGTTAAATCCATTTGCATCCAATTGCATGTTTTTCTTAAGACAAAAAACAATCACGAGAAAATGAGAGAAATTGGTGTATGATTGACAAAAATTGTAATGTTATATACATATGGAGAGATAAAATTTAGCATAGGAGTTAACATAAATACATAAATTTAAGGTTAACAAAATAAATCTCCTAAAATATCGGGACACGATTCTATAATATCTCAATAAATTCTCTTTATTCTCTTGATGTCAATATGTAAATACAATCAGATACGATAAATTTTTGTTTTAACATTTAATAACGTCTTTGTTAGACCATCCCCACTTTCATGTTATATTTGTTACTTTATGTTATTTTACATTCAAATGTTCATCAATAAAGTTTTATTTTCAATTGCAAAATGACATTATGCTATATTCTATTTTAGAATAAAAAAATAAAATCACCTCACCAAGACTTAATAACACATGTGGTAAGTTATCCCCATGTGATATCTACTCATCCGAATTTAAATCCACTATATTACAGTTTGTGTAATAATATCTCTATTGGATCGGAGTTATGGTTCAAATTGATATTAAAAATAAAATTAAAAAACTAATAGAGATGCTCTTGTATTGACATTTTTTTTTTATTCTAAAGAAAACTTTTCGGTAGAGTTCTATTTTGATCTCTTGCTTTCATCGAATACCGATCATATGCTTCTAACGTCGTCGTTTAGTATCTCCGTAGATATTGCAAACGTAGTCGTTTAACATCAAATAAACGACGTCGGTTCGCGAGGGTCTCTTCTTTTCTGAGTTCTCGAGTTTGAAGGATACCACAGGCAAATCTAGCAGTCTCTTTCTCTTGCTACTTCTTTTTCCTGTTTTGTTGCCATGGAAATCGATCCTGTTACCAATGGAAACGCAAACGCTACGATGACGGAAACTGCTTCTCCGATCAGTCCGTCTCCGGCCGTTCCCTCATCAAAATTGAGTCGATTGACGGAATCTCTTAGGTTGGAGCACCAACTCCTCCGCGTACCTTTCGAGCATTATAAGAAGACGATCCGTGCTAACCATCGTTCTTTCGAGAAGGAGGTGTCCTCCGTTGTGTCTAGCGTCGGTGATTTGGCTGATTCTGATTGGTCTAAAGAAGATACCGTTTTGCGTCTTACTAGCCTTGTATCCCGATTGCAAGGCCTGAAAAGGAAGGTAAATTTCCCCTTCTCTCGCTCGCCCGCTCTCCCTATTTCATCGCTATCATAAATTCCATGTACGAAACTATGTTGCTTAGAAATAAAAGAGGATAGAAGTTTTGATGGAGTAAAAGGTTTCCGATTTTGTTTTATGAGTGCACATATTTGGATTGGTGAAGAACTCGATAATCGAAATATTACCACTACACATTAGATTCCGTTTGATCTTGGATATTGCCTTTGTCGAATTAGATATACCAGAAGATTTCAGTGAAGTATACATTATCTTTGGCCATTTTGTTTAGTTACCACAGAAAATCCCCACTACAACTTGGAACTCGATGATGTTTGAATTTGATTTGATGAATTTTCGATCAAATCCAGAAATTGATAATACTTTTATTGTAATCCAGTTTTTTGATAGGAACTTCTTACCAGACGAGATATCTTTTACTTTTAGTTACTAAGCTAATTTATCTATACATACGATGGATTTAAAGACTCAAAAGAGAAGAACTTAACGTTGTGATTTGGAAACTCAGAGCATTTGCGTGCTCTTTGAAATATGTATGCTTTACATCCTCTGCACTAACAGGGTTATAACATATCTTACATACTTATTTATCTTGAATGCAGTTGGAAGAAGGAAGCAGTGTGGAGAATTTGCAAGCCCAGAGATGCCGTGCTCGCATTGATCATTTGGATTCAGCAGATGTGGAAAATATTCGTGAGTGGAACAATACAAAACTGAAACGGATTCTTGTGGACTATATGCTGCGGATGTCATATTTCGAGACTGCTTCAAAGCTCTCAGAAAGCAGCAATATTTTGGTATCCCTCTCTCTTTCTCTTTCTCTCTCTCTCTCTCTCCCTCTCTTGACTCTAAACACATAACATGATTTGGAGATCTCTAACCACTTGTAATATCTTGGAGCATGGTCATGCTATATGTCTCTGTCTCCAGCAATAGTTTATGTAATAGAACCTATGGCTGCTTGTTCCTTTTGCACAAGCAGTGAAAAGGATTTGTCAGTTTGTAGCACACCTCTAAGAAATACCAATAATAATCATGTCATCTTTTAGGACCTCGTCGACATTGACATTTTTCGAGAAGCTAAGAAGGTGATTGACGCCCTTAAAAAGAGAGAGGTAGCTCCTGCATTAGCATGGTGTGCTGATAACAAATCAAGGTTGAAAAAGTCAAAGGTATGTATGTGGTGCCCATACTCTGCGTACTCTCGTGAGTAACTTTACTTTCATTTATTTTTGAATTCTAGGTGTTTTGCTAGGTTGTGTAAAGTTCATCCATTTTCTACAAGCATCTGAGCCTGAATATGAACCATATAAGTATGCGACTGTCTATATAATAACCAAATGATTCCTAGAAGTAGTTCATGTTCTGGTTTTAAGAACATATGTCTGCATTTCATGCATGTAATCTTTGTTTGATGAATTTTTTGGATGATGCTTTGCAAATTTTTGCAAGATGAAATAAAAGGCATATTGAGAACGTGTTGTTGCTGCAAGTTATATTGGTTTCTTTTCTTGACAGAGCAAATTTGAGTTCCAACTAAGACTGCAAGAGTTTATCGAGTTTATACGAAAAGATACTACTGACAGCTACAAACAGGCAATCCATTATGCGCGAAAGTACCTGGCACCATGGGCAGCAACCCATATGACTGAATTACAGCATGTTGTGGCCACTTTGGCTTTTAGAAGTAGTACAGAATGCACAAAATATAAGGTGACGTTTTTTTTCTTTGGACAATATAACTCTACTGTTTTGAGGACTCCTTGCTTCAAGTTGTATCATTTTCTATAACAAATTACTGAATGATCAAATTCTTGACTCTTGGTGAGTCTGAACTTATTATTGAAGGCATTACTTAGGCTATAATCAGCTAACAGACTTGTTTATGTTTTTCAGATTTTGTTTGAACTAAAGCAGTGGGATTTTCTAGTTCATCAGTTTAAACAGGAATTTTGCAAGTTATATGGCATGACTATGGAGCCACTGTTGACCATATACTTACAAGCAGGCTTGTCTGCTCTGAAGACTCCGTATCCTTTAAACGCTATCAATTTGATTTTTTCAATTGTCATCTATTTTCGTGATCTAATATTTACTTTTTTTTATTGTGGTTTGAGTTTGTTGTATCTTGACATGAATCAGACAAAGTTTAGAAGAAGGTTGTACGAAGGAGGACCCACTCTCACAAGAGAACTTCCGGAAGTTAGCTTTGCCTTTACCATTCTCTAAGCAGCATCATTCAAAGCTTGTTTGCTATATTTCTAAGGAGCTAATGGACACGGAGAACCCACCGCAGGTGTTACCCAATGGCTACGTCTACAGCACCAAGGTTTGATGTGTTCTTACTCTACTTCTGCTTTTCTATTGATTCTGAGTCTGTTCGTTTGTTCGTCGCTGATGTCGGGACAGGCGATAGGGACAAAGTCTTGTTCGTTTACAGCGACGTGTTTTTTTTTTTTCGTCTATCAGCGACGTGTTTAGGCGACGAACAATCTAAAATCCAATTCGTGAAAAAATTGTGTATTCCATGAGACTTATCACTGAAACTTATCGCTCAACCAGCGACAAATAAGTGAATGTGTTCACGAGTTTCGGCGACAGATCTCAACAAGATGTCGCTGAACTAGTGACGAGAAAACAAACATAAATGTTTTGCCGTTCTGGTTCGTTGCTGTCTCCGAGACAAACAAACGAAGAGGCCCTTTGTTCATTTTCAGTTTTTGGAATCCAAAGATTTTAGTTTCTTTCTTGCTGAATTGTGATGGCTACTCTTAGATCAAAATCATGTAAATAGGATTTCATCACAATTCAGCAAGAAAGAAACTAAATAGGATTTCAAAAATTGAACCAGTAGGGTTGGCTACTCTTAGATCAAAATCATGTAAATAGGATTTCAACCCTACTGGTTCAATTTTTGACTCATGCTTCTTTTTATTCTCATTCTAACTGCCATGGCTGTTATGTAACAGCTACTCTGAGTCTTAGATCTACTTGTCAGGAATCCTTTGTTTTGAGCTAGACTGATCATATATTGTACAGGCGCACTGTTTGTTAACTTGGAAGTATAAAAGTTTTGAATTGATGGTAAATGTTGTATGTGTATGTGCAGGCGCTGAAGGAAATGGCAGAAAAGAACGGTGGTGAAATAACATGTCCGAGGACAGGGTTTGTGTGCAACTACTCGGAGCTTGTTAAGGCATATATATCCTAAGGTAAGGTCAGATACACACTACTCTCCATTTAGGTCTCATCAAAGAAACAATTTAACATTTCCTACTTTCTGTGAATATTATAAACATATAACTTGGCATCACTTGTAGAACACAAACAGCTCTTTCCCCTTTGTATATCGCCTTCTCATTTCACTGTTCAAGCATGGATTTAAATGGAGCCATGTTTGGCTGCTATGTTTAGATGTTACGTATGCTTCATCTTTTTAATCATTGTCAAGCTATATTTTTCTCTAATTCTATTATAGAGAAAAAATTTCCCTAATCCTACTTTATATCTAACTCTAGGATAGGCGAATAAATAATGTTTCTTGAATTTTGTTTTTTAACAAAAATAATTCTATAAATGTTAGGTTTTTTTTTGAATTTTATCTGTAAATATTAATATCAATTTGTTCTAATTATTAAATTAAATCAAAAATAGTAACTAGATAAATTTAATTATTAAAAAATTATATTATTAGTTAATTAGAATAACAATTCATCAAAACATAAATTTAATATAAATACAACATATAAACTAAAAAAGTTACGTAATGAAATAATTATATTTTTTGTTTTAATTTGCATTAAAATAATTAGTGTAATTTTATTGTGTTATTTTTTAAAATAAATAAATGAATTACTATTTATAGATTTTATAAATAATGAGTGGCAAGCTTAACCAAATTGGGGTTAATTAATGAAATGTAAAACATTTGATTCTAAGATGAATACATGTTTGTACAATAATGACTTAGCCATTGAGCCGCAGATCTCAGAACACGAAGCTCACCGCAGAGGAGATCTCTTACCATCTGTCTTCTAACACCTTTTCTGTGTGATACAAAATTGCAATCTGATGTTTCCATTGCCTGCAAAAGTACCCAATAAACTATCTTAAACCCTATCTTATCAAATCTAAAGCTTGGTCACTGCATAATAATGAAGATTTTAACTGAGATAAACCCTTCTTTGGTACCTTGATGCAAGTATTATGATCCTTAATTAACCTGTTTATATGAAACAAAAGCATCTTATGTGCCTCAAACTCTTTGTTCCTATCTTTAAAAGGAAGCCGAGCTAGTCGACCATCGTTTCGTGCAGCTTCTTTTGACAAATCGTTCAGCTCTAGAAATCATTAAACTCTTAATGTTTTGGCTTTTAAGTGACGAAGATGATGAAAGAGTAAATATGATTTCAGTACCTTGGGGAGAGGTACAGCAGAGAAGACGAGCAAATGCACGAAGAGACTGTGGAATCCCCTTTCCTTTTCCGTCAGCAGATTTCACTTCCCTGAAAGATTACGAAACGTAAATTACTCTAAACTGCTTTCGTTACACATTTTTCGAATTTTGCAACCAATTCAGTTAATAGATTACTGTAGAGGGCTTATGGCAAAAAAAAAAAAAAACCTCTGCTTTTAGTTAAAAGAAGTAATTGATCAAAACCAATAAAATTTTACAGTTTCACCGTATACTCGAAAAAAATCCCACCGTATACTCGTTTAATGAAACGTAATCATCAACTGGATAATTAAACGAGACACTGAGTTTGGTAAACCTAAATAAAAGGAAAAAAAATGTCAATTTGAAGGGTTTAAGAGTTGGAGGTTTGAGATATGGACATTTAGGTACTCATTCGGTTTCAGTTCGGTACTTTCGGTTATTCGGTTCTATGACTATAGGATCCGTTTGGTTCTTTGAAAGTTTTGGTTTGGTTCCGACTCAAATTCGGATACTTGATAAAAAAAATCCAAAAATATATCCAAAAAACTGAAAAAGTTACTCGAAAAACTGAAAAATTACCCGGACAATCATAAAAGTTACCAAAAGAAACCAAAACAATATCCGAAACACTTCAAATTCGTCAAAACTCATCGTCTCGTTTAATCTGAGTTGACGACTCAATTTCATTAAACTAACCAAATATGAGGATGATAAAAGGTGTTTTTGGGCACTTCAAATCTGGGGGAGGGGTTTTGGATAAACAGCGAAAGTGTAGGATTTTTGATTGCCTATTCAAATCTATGAGTTTTTTTTTTCAGTTAACCCGCAAAACTATAAGTTTTCTTGGCCTTTATATGTAAACGTGGATACCTACTTGATTATGAAAGAAGTAGAAGAAGATTGAAAGATACTGATATCTTTGAGACTTGGTGTGTGATGGGTCTGTACAAGTTCTAGCTTCATTTTGCGGAGAGGATCATGGTTCGGCACATCCATGTCGATCTGAACCTACAATTCACCAGTTTCTGTTTATAGTAATCCGAATATAATAGGCTCTAACATAGCATTCAGTCAAACAAATGACCCATCAAGTGCATCATCAGTAAGTGACATCACAAAGTCAACATCTATAGATGTTACAGCTAAGGGAAACCAGAAAACAAACCTCGTCATGAATGTTGAAAGGAAGGGTAAATCCAAAATCCAACATCAGTGTAGCATTTGAGAATTCTCCATACCTTATGAGAACCTACACCAAAAAAAATGTTCTTGTGTTCAGTTCGTTTGCACGTCGCTGAACGTGAGACAGCGACGAATGACAATAATGACGCTGTTTGTTTAGTTTTTGTCAGTGACCAGCGAGGAATGACAACTACAAAATGATGTTTGTTTACTTGTCAGTCGTTTGGCAGCATGTTTCGGTAATGAGCGATTTAAAATTCAAATCGCACGAAATCTAGTTTTTAATTTTTAACCGCCTAAGACTTATCACCAAAATTTATCATTGAACCAACAACAGGTCAACGAACATGTTTCACGATAGGTAAACGAACATATTCAACGACTAGTTTCAGCGACAGATCTCAACAACATATTGTTGAACCAGTGACAACAAAACGAACATAAATTTTTCCGAGACAAGCAAACAAACAAGCCTTTTGTGGTTTTTAGTATAGAGATGAGCCCATTGACACTAATAGAACATCCAACAAGAAAGAGAGAGAAAGAGATATGCATCACATGAGTTGCTACCTCATCACCAGGACGGTAGTTACGATCTGCAGTGACCTGCAAAGTAGAAATCAATGTATCTTTGTTTCAATCTCAGTTACAACCCATTAGACATGTTAGAATTAAGAGATATGGAGGTGAAATTGAATACAAAGTAGATATTAACTAACAGAAATGGAAGTAAACCTCTGATAAGTGTTTATCTTCATCGTTGAAAACGATTGATGAAGAGAGACCATTATGATTCATGAAGTCTGCAAACGGAATCTGTTAAAATGGTCAGAAAATCTACCCTACCAATAATCAGCATAAGTAAACCGAAGAGAGATGTGGAACTCGACTGAATCAATACCAGAGATATGCCCTTCGAGGTTTCCCACGCACGTGATCCCACTGTTCAGTAACATGTATCCAAAGTAAGATACAAAAGATTCTTCAAGTCTACTTAAGCAAACAACAAAGGCTAGACAACTAAAGAGTTTCATATAAAAAAGGACATATACATTAATATTCTCACCCAATGCATATGCATGTATGAAATCTTCCAAAGCTATGTGTTCAATCACACTGGGAAGATGTTTTTTAAACGCCTGAGAATTACCAAAACGTAATTTTAGAACTCTTACCCACTAGGATGAAATTAAAAAAAAAAACAAAAAAAAATCTGCATACGCTAACATATCTACCATATATTTGCATACGTGAACGGCTTACTCAATTAGTTTACAAAAGGACATGCGCTTACATGATGAATTTAGCTTAAACTTGCACAAGTTGGTTCAAAATCAATACAGATAGTTTTCTAGCATCAAAAGAACTTCTCAGAAATATATACTAACCATAATATTCTCACTACCAAATGCAGATGACTAACAAATTATGGAAAGAAAGAGAGTAGAAACAGTGTTTTATAAATGTGGATGTAAAAATCAGACCGTTACAAGAGAAAATGTTCTATAGACAGTAAAGTAAAAGCAGTTCAAGGACGAATTTGCCATCAGAAACCCTACACTCCGAAGAAAACGTTGTTACCTGTTCTACAATTGAGAATTCCTTTTCTATCCGAGATTTTTGTTTTACAGTTTCCTTATGAACTGCACTGCAACGAATCATGTTGAACTCATCTTCACTCCAAAATATCTGTGAGAGAACAAGGAAAACCGTGATTTTAATATTCTGTCGATTTTATCATGCTAAGAGAACACCACATTGTCTGAAAAATCACTGACAACAAAATAGACAGTAACGAAAGATGTAGCATAGGTGGAAAAATACGAAGGATTTGCAGATCAGATGACTTTGATTTTATCTCAAACTATAACTAGTTTCATAAAGATTGAAAACATTAGAATCAAGATGTGACAAAAAAAGGTTCATGAGTTGGGATTTTGACTGCTATAAGGACTAGAGTATACACTGACCGAGCTGTGCATCTCTGCAGACTGAGGAAGCCGGCTGATATAAGGGAACCATCGAGAGTTCTGATTCATAAACAATTACAGATTTAAGTGAAAATTTCTAGTATTAAACATGACTAACGAAATCGCTAACATAAAGAAAGACTTATTTTAACTTAAATCCAATCATAGTTTCATTGTCAGCTTACTTGACCAATGCTCTTCTCGATTATAAGAACAGCAGCAAGCATTCCTATATTCCCAACTTCATTGTTCAATGAAACTCTAAGATCTTGAGGTAGCTCATCTGGAGTTATTTGCTGAAATTTCTGTTAGAACCTTATACGAAACGTTTCGAATCTTCAATCTCTCTGTGATAAAGAAAACGCTCATTTTAATAGAATACCGCAGTAAAAGGCACTTTCAACATGCACTCTCCAGCATTGATAACTTTTGAAGCAAACAACGATCTGTTCAGAGGTTCATATAATAAACATTGATTAGCTTATTTTGGAGTCAAAGATGAGAAACTTAACTGAATGAAACAAATGGTGCAGTAAAGAAACAGTTGTATATGAAATCACTAACCTGCCATTGGTGGATTTCCCAATCGCAAGCTTGTTAGCTATTTTCCCCCCAGCAATCCGTTCCAACCAGGGTAAGAACTCAATGCAATCTTTATCCAAAAAGGCCTAATTATAAAATCAATGGACTGAATTTGTTTCACGGATTTCAAATAGTCCCAATCCTCCGCTAAACTGAGAACAATAATTACAAAAAATCGTACAAAATCAAACCTGAGCTTCAAGCTCTGAAGGTAATTGCTCGCGAACGCTGAAACTCTTTGCTAAGGAGCGGAAAGTCCGGCGCTGCTGCTGAAATCTAAAGAGCTTCACGGTTGGAGCACAGAGTAGCATCGCCGGGCGACCCGTGAGTCTGGATTTTGGTTCAAGTGTTGCTTACTATTTTACTAATATCCATGACCGGTTCCGGTTAGCAAAAGAACCAGAAGGAAAATATTAGGGAACGTGGCGAAAAAGTACCTACAAGTTTTAGTTTTAGCCCAAAAAGTACCTCAAGTTTCAGCGTGGCAAAAAAATATCTGTCGAGAATTTATATGGCGAGTTAGTACCTCCGTCAATTTTCTTAACGGTTTCCGTTTGTGTTTCATTAAAAATAAAATAAAAACTCAAAGTGTGGCAAAAAAGTACCCACAGGTTGTTAGTTTAGCAAAAAAGTACCTATATGTTTGATTTATGACAAAATAGTACCTAATATGAATCAGTCAGATTTTGGGTTTTAACAGTCGAACCAGTCAGATTTTAAATATACTTTGGTTCAGTTCGGTTCGTATTTTCAATTTACTTCGGTTCGATTCGGATTTAAAATTTACATCAGTTCAATTCAGATTTTAAATTTACTTTGCTTCAGTTCAGATTTTATATTTACTTCGGTTGTGCTGGATTTTAAATTTATTTCAGTTCAGTTTGGTTTGGATTTTGTGGGATTCAGGTCTTTCAGATTTAAAAAATATCGAACCAATCGGGTCTTAAAGTTTAGATCGGTCCAGATCGATTCAGATTTCGGATCGGATGAAAACCATAATCACACAAAAACAAATAAAAATGATGCTTATGATTTTCAAAATATTATTTTTTTAATACTTTTTTTTATCTACGCGTTATTTTTTTAACCAAAACCTAAACTAAAAAAAATTAAAACCGTTCGGATTTTATAAATTTTTGGATCAGATTCGGTTTTGTAATGCTTTGAGCATGTTTACGATGTTTATCTTTTGTATTATCTATTTTTATGAATCATTATGACTTTAATATATATTATTATGTTTTTGAATTTTTTGAAATTCATATTAGATACAAAATTTGACAAATTTGTATTAAGTATTATTTTGCCATAAATTAAATATGTAGGTATTTTTTGCTAAATTTATAAATTATGGGTATTTTTTGGCCACGATCTAAGTTTCTTTATTTTTTATGAAACACTGCGTTTCATTTAATTTAAAATACAAACGGAAACCGTCAAAAAATTGACGGAGGTACTAACTCGCCATAAAAATTCTCAACAGGTACTTTTTGGCCACGCTGAAACTTGAGGTACTTTTTGGCTAAAACTGAAATTTGTAGGTACTTTTTCGCCACGTTCCCAAAATATTACTCATAATAATATCATCTCTCTCCATGTCCATATGGACTCCTAGGTATGTCAATTAGGGCTAGTTAGGGCTAACCCGATCCGAAATCCGTAAAATCAGTATACATCTGAGTTTGAATCTGACCTCGTATGTTTTTTTGGATTTATAATTCAAAAGTCTGAGTCTAATCTAGATAGGGTTTCAGAGCTTTTCTATTTTTTTTTGGATTTTTTAAACTTATAAATAAATCAAAATAAAATTAATCTAAACAAAATAAAATCAAAATATTTAGATTTAGTTAATGAATTGAGAATTGTAGGAGTTTAACAATTCTTAAATATTTATTATTTATGATTTACATGTAAAGCTAGATTATAATTTACTAAACATGTAGTATAATGTTATTAAAAAATTATAGATAATAGTTTTAAAATTATTAAATAGATGTGAATAATAATGTTACATTACTCACAAAAATTTGTATATAAATCAATATTTTAATAGAAAACTGTAGTCTACGGAGTCCGGCCCGACCCAAAATCTGTAAAACCCGTAAATATTTGAGCATGACCTGACTCGTCCCCTTTTTTCTCGGACTCATATATCAAAACCTGAGCCCATTATTTTTCAGAATCAGGTCAAGAACTCAAGATATAGCGGTAGATTTTAGCCCAAATTAACATCTCTATGAACTCGTGTGATTTTCGTTGAATTAAAATGAAATTCAACTAAATATTAATTTATAGATCTTTTTAAAAAAGAATTCAATGTAGTATTGTTCAAGGCTGGATTCCAAACCAAAACTGATTTAAAAATAAGATAATTTTTTATAATTTTTTTTCTTTATTGAACAATTTTTTTCTTTTGCGTCAATTCCACACACTAGCTTATAGTGTGGGCTGTGGGCCATCTCTGATACTATTCAATGAAAAAATTACATATGTATAAAATCAATAAAATTTATAAAAGCACTACTAACTTTTTTTTAATAACATAATGTAGAAGAAACGTTCTTCTAAATAGCACATTGTCATGGGGCATTTAGGTGAATGTAATGTTCTACTTTAGGTTAGACCGAACAAAAAAACATTATGCTCAAGCAAAATAAATTCTACGTTTTTAATCTAATCATAAAAAAAATCCCCATTTTGTTTTTCAGGACGAAAGTGGATAAAAAAAATTCGCTATTTGATTGATTCGAACCCGGATGGTTTTAGAGAATCAGAACGAAAGTGGATACCACTAGCCGTCTAGCCCACCTTACTTGGACGGCTCAAATTGTTCTTAAAAAAAATTAAAACATTTGTTGGTTATAAAAAAAAAATATTTTTCATAATTAATATTGCAATATTCATGTCCTCTTATTTTTACTCCCAATCAACAAAGCAAAATAAAACAAGATTCTAAAAAAGAACCCCCAAGCAAACGTAACCCACAAGCAACCCCATTTATCCAATTGCTCAATTCCTTGCTGCTTAAGCAACACATCTCCTGTCCCAACACAAGTATCTTCCGTTACCTTACTACTCCCCAAACTACTCATTGTCTCCAAAAGCTTACTCTTCATCGTTTCAGACAATCCCTCCATTAAAGTACTATCAAATATCTGATTTCCCCTCACAAAACACCGCGGCGAAGACCACGAAGAAGACCAATCTTCAAACTCATTTTGCAAAACAGCTTCATAAGGATATTTCAACAAAGATATATAATGAATCCATATCCAATAAGGATGAATCCTATGTCTATTTATATAAAACCCACTAAAAAGTAGACAATAAGAAAGATACCCAAAAGTTATCATATAACTCAACATAACATTTGGTACTAAACCCGAAACAAACGTAACAAAAGAACATCCTGACCAAAATGATGCAAAGATGATCATAACATAGTAAAGAAACCCCATGAATCCACCGTTTAAACCAACGAACCAAAACGTTGTTGCCGCAAATCCAATAGAAAGTAGTAAAAGATAAGGTAAAGTCACTAGAGAATGCGATATAACGTAAGAAGATCTTCGATACGAGTTTCGTGAAGTTTCTCTCAAGAAAATGTATCTTTCTTGAATAAAAACTGGTAATCCATCTGCACAACTATAAAACATTGTAGCCATTGCAAAGGAGAAGAAACTTAACCTTTCTTGAACACCTTTAGGTGAATCTTCAACTTTCCAATACACAGTAGCTAGTAAAAAACCAGTCATCATAACTATAAAAACTCTTGCCCCGATTAGTTTAGGTGTTCTTGACCAGTTTATCATGTAACGTTTACTTAAGATTAACGTCTCAATCCACCAAGGATTCGTATAAGACGGTATCGAATCATATGAACTTGAAACAAGCTTTTCTTGAGAAATTCTTCCATCAATGACTTCTCTTAGGTCATTTTGAAGTTCTTGCTTATCTCTAAGGTTATTTTCTTGCCAGTTTCGATTGAATTCGACTAAATCTTGAATCCCTTTAGAGGATTTTTCAAGTTCTTTGATTAGGTCAAGTGTGAATTCAGCATTATTCTCTTTCTCCGGTATGGGACGACCAAATGCTGAGAAGAACAATGGCAGATTAGTTGGAGAGCCATTAAACACAGATTCTCCAGAAGCTAAGACGATAAGAGAATCTAGCAACTCCATAATCCGAAAACTCGGCTGATGAATCGACATAATTACAATACTGCCACTAACCGCAATTCTTTTCAAATCTTGCACAACCATGAAAGCATTGCTTGAGTCTAGTCCTGAAGTTGGTTCATCAAGAAACAAGATGATCGGGTCGTGAACAATCTCAATTCCGATTGAAACACGTCTCCTTTCCCCGCCAGAGACGCCTCGATGACCTTCATCTCCGATCATAGTGTTTTTCGCAGCTTTTAGCCCTAATTGATCAATTAGGGTTTCAACTTTTTGTTTCTTCTTGGACTTAGATAGGTTTTTCGGAAGTCGAAATTCTGCGGCGAACATTAGGGTTTCTTGAACGGTAAGCATAGGGAAGAGAAGATCGTCTTGCATTACATAAGCTGATAAAAGTTTTAACATTTGAGGTTTTAAAACTTGTTCATTTAGAGTTATCTTGCCTTGCAAGCTACGTTTAGGGATTCGTCCGGCTAATGCATCGATTAACGTTGATTTTCCGGCACTGCTTGCTCCGAGAATAGCCGTGATCTGTCCTTGGCAAGCGTCTCCGGTGATATTGTTGAGTAATGTCTTGACTTGAGGAGAGCTTTGACGAGAACATTGACGAAATTGTTGTTTAGGTTTGATGTTATAAGTTAGATCTTTAAAAGTGATGATAAATGGAACTTGTTGTGTCTCAGGTGAAACAACGTCAAGTATAGTGTCTCTTTGTAGCATTTTTGGTAGAAAATTGTTTGAATTAATTTTGATGAACAAAAAATTGTGGAAAAGATGATCAGAAAATAGTTTTTTAAATTGATTTTAATTTTGAAAATGAAAATTATCAAAAAGATGATCCAAAAGAGTCAATATTTTTATTAAATTGAAAATTAACAATGTTCTTGTAATTAATTTTTTTCAATAACAAAAGGTATTTCCTAATTTTTGAAAAATGCATTTCGCTACAAAATTGAAGAGAATAGTCAAAACATGAAAAAAAAATAAAAATTAATAAGTTTTTTACACCATTTTCTGGTTAGAAAATTGGCAAACAGAAAGAAGTACTAACCTAAAAATTGATTAAAAAAATACTAATTTTTTTTATCAAATAGAGATCGAAACTTAACAATATTTTTTAATCAACTTTTATTAGTTACTTCGAATATAAAGAAGTTGAAAAATATTTATGGAAATGGCTGAGGTGTAACTAATATTTGTAGAATTTATATTAAAAAGTATTTTGTACCATATAAAAGTGTTATAGAATGAAATAAGAAATGTGTATATTTAGATTATCTATTGCAAAAGTTATATATACTCGTCGTAGAAACTTAGAAGTTTTTTCGTATCCAAAAAAAAAAACTCTTTAAAAAAATGTAATTTGCATTTCTGTGTTGCGTAGACACACAAGCAAACATACACACATTTTGCATTTGCTGTGTCTTTATTTATTTATTTGTATTAATGTTTTTTTTTTGTATATGTCGTCACAAGTATGGCAATCGTTGTTTAATAGAGATGTTGAACTAACATGTTAAAGAGGATGATAAAAAAAAAACATATAATTAATTAATCACGTGGTATGACATGGCATGGCATAGTATATAGTACAATAGATTGAAAATTGACTAATCAAAAACTTATTTAATTCGTACCTACATTTCATTTAAAAACACAGTAAATTACTAATATTCATCTATAGGAATCCGCATAAATGCTTGTCTTTTTATATAAAAAAACGATTTAAAAAAAACACACTATTTTTCTTCAAGTTTACACTAATTTAAGTATGTTTACCAAAAATACACTATTATAAATAAATAAATTTTTGTTTGATTTACAAACCTAATGTATTTTAATTGTAATTTCAGAACAATCTTAATTATTCCCACCATAATTGTTTTTTTTAATGACATTATTTTTTTCCGTTAACACTGGGAAAAAATATACGATTTTTTAGAAATTTTTTTAATCTCATTTTATTTGATTTTCTATGTGTTTTTTATTTAAATTAAACAAAATTAAACAATTTAAATAATTTTTATTGTGAGTTTCAAAAAATTAATTTTAAAATATATTAGTTTATTGGTTGTTATTTGAATGTGTATAGGCAATTGTAGAAAAAAATCAATTAAATGAAATTTTTTTAATTTGTGTGAAAACTCTAAAAATCAAAAAAAAATTAAAACAAAGGATGTATTTTTAAAAAATGCAATCAATTAGTGTAGTTTTGAAGAAAAAATGAATTAATCTATTTTTGAAATTTTCCTAATAAATATATATAATCTCTTTCAACATAATTATAATCGACAAAAAACTACCATGTTTTTCATAATATTTTGAATAAAAAAATTTTAAATGAGAGAAATGCCATAAATTCTCATTAATTATTGTTGGATCGTTGTATGCTATCCATAGATCTTATCTCAAACTTTTTTGGAACATAAAAGATAGACGACAAGACCATAATTAAACTCAGACGCATATATCATTCATTATAATACAATAATATATATAGACATTTATTATAATTTGATCATATTCTATATATAAATAATCAAACAAATACGTGTTCGCATCTCCTCCACAGAGTACCATTTCGTTACTTACAAAGATTATTTTATATAAATTTTAATAAGACTAGAAAAATATGCAAAAATTGTCAAACTTATAAAGATAATAAAAATTGATTAGAGCATTAACAATACAACTTAATCACACAATTACAACAAATTTAAAAGTGTTTTTTATATCAATATTTCACTTATACGTATCTCTGCAAATGATAAAGTTACAAAATACACATATATATATATATCATATATATGTATATCTCACCATGGACCGACGACCATCTTCATTTCCTCTTATTCTTGCTTCCAAACAACAATGAAATATAAAACAATATCCTAAAAAAGAAACCCCAAGCAATCGTAATCCACAAGCAATCCCATTTACTCAATTGAGTTATACCTTGTTGTGTAAGTAACTCAGATCCTGTCCTTAAACATGTAGACTCTGTTATCTTCATACCTAAAGAGCCACTTAAAGTATCAAGTAGTTTAACTTTACTTACATCTGGAACAGCTGCAAGTAATGACCCATCAAACACTTGAATTCCTCTGATAAAACAACGACCCGGGTCGTCGAATTCGTTGATCAAAACAGCCTCGTACGGATACTTAAGCAATGAAATGTAATGAAACCATATCCAGTAGATAGGGATTCGATCTCGGTTAATGTAGAATCCACCAAGGAGTAAGCAGTAAGAGAGATATGAAATTGTGACAATGTAACTTAACATGACATTAGGAACAATACCAGATAAGAAAGTGACGATTGAGGAACCAGACCAGAACGAGGCGTAGATTATGAGACAATAGAAGAGGAAACCTTGGAAACCGCCGCTTAAACCGACAAACCAGAATGTAGTTGCAGCAAATGCAATGGAGAGAGCAAGTAGCTGAGGTAAGGCGACGAGAGCGTGCGAGGTGACGTAGGAGGATGTTCTGTAAGCGTTGTGTGTTGTCTCTCTCAAGAAAATGAACCGTTCTTGGATAAAAACTGGGATATTATCTGCACAACAGTAGAACATTGTAGACATGGCGAATGCAAAGAAACCCATTCTTTCTACTGCACCTCTTGGTGTGTTGTCTAGTCTCCAGTAGACTGTAGCTAAAAGAAGACCTGTAATCATCACAATAGCAATTCTAGCTCCTACAAGTTCAGGTCTTCGAATCCAGTTCTTTAAGTAACGTTTAGATAAGATGTATGTTTCAATCCAGAATGGATTTGCAAAAGAAGCTACAGCAGCAATGGAAATTGGATTGGAAGCAGTTGAACCAGAGACTAGTTTACCTCTAGAAACACTTGCACTTATGGCTTCTTTTAGAGATAAGTTTTGGTGATTTGTGGCTCGAGCAGGCTGGCTACTGAGTCTTTTCTCTTGCCAGTTTTGGTTGAATTTAACTAATCCTATAGTTCCTTCTTGAGATCCTTCAAGTTCACGAATCACATCAAGTGCAAACTCTGTTTTGTTCTCTTTCTCAGGGATTGGACGGCCAAAATCGGAGAAAAACAGAGGAAGATTAGCCGGAGATCCACTGTAAACAGTCTTACCACGAGATAAGATCAGAAGACGATCAAGCAAATCTAAGATTCGAACACTAGGTTGATGAATCGACATAGTCACGATGCTTCCACTTTGTGCAATTCGTTTAAGAACCTGCACAACCATAAACGCGTTAGTGGAATCGAGTCCTGAGGTTGGCTCGTCGAGGAAGAGGACGATAGGGTCATGGATA
This sequence comes from Aethionema arabicum, assembly GCA_000411095.1. Taxonomy (NCBI): domain Eukaryota; kingdom Viridiplantae; phylum Streptophyta; class Magnoliopsida; order Brassicales; family Brassicaceae; genus Aethionema; species Aethionema arabicum. The sequence continues at coordinate 34,441 of KE153450.1, forward strand.
ATATCCATTCCAATTGAAACTCGCCGTCGTTCTCCACCGGAGACTCCACGGTGTCCCTCGTCTCCGATTATAGTGTCGGCAGCATTTCTAAGCCCCAATTGATCAATTAGGGCTTCAACACGCTCCTTCTTCTTCGATTTGGGTAAACTTCTCGGGAGACGAAATTCGGAGGCGAATGTTAGGGTTTCTTTGACGGTGAGCATAGGGAAGAGGAGATCGTCTTGCATTACATACGCCGATATCACCTTCAACAATCGAGTGTTCAGTACCTTTTCTCCATTTAGAGTTACAGTACCTTTCAGACTCTCTTCTGCAACTCGTCCAGCCAATGCATCGATTAGCGTCGATTTACCAGCTCCACTTGCACCAAGAACAGCTAGAAGATCTCCGTCACGAGTCTCACCTGATACATCGTCGAGTAGAGTTTTCACCAAAGCCGGTTTTCGTAGAGACGTGAAATTTAACTTCCGGCGAATTCCGATTTGGTATTTAAGATTGTTGAAGGTTAGAACGAACGGCACAGTTCGTATATCAGGTAGAGGAATCTCCAATGTGTGATGCATCGGAGCATCTTCGCCGGCGTAATAGCCATAAGCTTCTCTCCGATCACTGCCGAAATCTTTCAGCAGTTCGCCGAGGGTTGGTGAAGCGCCGCCGTCGGGAGAGGAACAGTCGGCTTCCGCCGAAACACGTGGCATAGCTACAAATAAAATTAGTTAGACGGCGAAGATAACGGTAAAGATAACGACGTTACTAACAGTGAAGTATGAATAATTATCGGTACACGACAGAATCGTTGAGAAAATCATATTTTTGCGAAATCTATGAAATTCTTATGAACATTTTAAATAAATAAATGAATAAAAACCATAGGATAAGAAAAATTTGAATTTTTTTGTCTGTAAACTATGAAGTATATGAAAATATGAACTTACATGTTAAAATTTAAATTATGTGGGGAGGCTGCAGCAGAGGAAAAATTTGTAAAGTTTATAATTTTGAGTAGGAAGACAGCTCTTGCTCGTCTCTTCCTATATATGAAGAAAGAAACAACCCTTATTTTATTTAATTAGTTTTTCAATAGTATGATACATATAGTTTTCACGATTAAATCATTTTTTTATAAATAATAATATACATTTACACACACACACACATCTATATATATATGTATATATATATATAATAAATTTATAGGAAACATAAATACAAAGTAAAGTTAGTTTTTGGTATATGTCATTATTAATATTGATATACTGTATATGTATACCATATATGGATATAAATATTTAACGTAATCTTAATTATTAAGTAATTATTTTATTAATAGTAAAATTAAAATGAAATTATATCATAAGGGTTTGTACATTAATTAATATAAGTCTCTATATATTGACGATAACATTTCACTTAAATGAAGTATGGATAGTATTAGAAAAAAAAAATTTATACAATTTAGGGATAACTTTATCATTTTAATTAAATAAAAATGTAAATTTAAACATTAGTAGAATTTTATGAAATTGTTATAAAGGTAAGTAAATGCTGATGTGGCAAATGACAATTTACAAAGAAGAGCTGTCTCTTTAGTATTTTCTTCTTCACAACACAACACATTCATGTCATGAAACTAACAAATAAGAATTCTTTCTAAAAATAGTTTACTAAAATATCTCTTTTTGTTATTCAAACAAACATTGTAACAAATGACAGGAAATAACTAATATAAGGAAATTTATTTTTAGAAAATTACTTTAAGAAAATTACTATCATTCTAAGTTTTGTCACGTTTTATTTTTGAAAATATTTAGTTTTTTTTTCGATTAATTTGAACTACGTTGAACATTTGGATTGACCATCTATTATAATATTTTCGCTGAGTTCAAAATAAATATCGATAATTAGTGAACCCAACATGATTTATTTTCTGAATTATCAGATAATTGTAGCTTCGGTCCTAAAAACTCTTAAAACTTCCGGACCCGACGCTAAACAAAATTATGGATCCATTTCATATTATAAAACAATTATTTTTTTTCTTAAAATCGAGATCTTTAAAACACAAAACCAGTCTTGAAATCTTAAACAAATGTTTCATATGTTTGTGTGCCAAACCTATCCTACATAATTGTTTTAGTTACTTTTGGATAATCTTAACTTTTATAGAATTTGATATAATTTTTTTTATTTTTACAACTAAAGAAAACGTTTTTTTAATCAAGAACTTGGAAGTCTACGCATTTTTGGACCGACCCTTGTCCATGATCATGTTTAAAAAGAGAAACGCAATCTATCAAAGCAAGTGGCCAAGGACTAGGACCACATTTTTGTTTTGTTTTTTAGTTTGTTTTTGTTTGTTTTTTTTTTTAATCTTTTTAATCGCAAATCGGTTTTACTAATTAATACAAATTAGATACAAAAATGAAATGTCGCCACAATGATTCGAATTCAAATACTTTGAGATACATAGAACTACTTTTTCTATGACCAAAGCTGCGGTAAGTAAATTTCTAAATATAAATAGCAATAAACTGTATCACATTAAATATGTTTGTTTATCAACTATAAATCAAATTTTATCTCAACAATAAAAAAAATATAAATCATATCACATTATAAATGTGTTTACCCCCGTGACTATAAAGTAAAATTGTTTGTTGGCAGCTTTTATTAAATTACAGACGATATATTTTTGTAATGGAGTACCAGTATATAATATATTCAAATTGGAAATCAGATACACAAATTTTTTATATTATAAGTCAAATAAAAACAATATGTTTTAACGTATTAATCATCTAAAAATTCAGAAATTAAAAAAAGTATTTAACCTATATGAAATTTTATTTGAGAAAATTTTATCCAATATACTAATTAAACTATATTTTCCAAAGTACCAAAATAGATAAAATTATTTTTTACCAGTTTTTATATGCATGATATTTATTTATATTACCCTTAATGAAGCTTACGTAAAAATATTGTATAAATAAAATTTTTGTTAAAGATTTATATCTATAGCAAAAAAAGGACAATGACAAATAAAATCCTACAACTTAAAGTTTAACCAAAAAATCTTCTATTTGATTATTTTTTTGCTAATTCACGTATTCGTTAGTCTAAATAACAGATTTTTTTGTTTAGTGAAAAAAAATAAAAGAATTTTTTGTTTTCCGTATTATCAAAACACACAACATTATTTATTTTTCCGCTTGACAATTCCATTTACTTCGAATAACAGAATAGTAGATTTACCAAAATAAAATATAATATAATTTTTATTTGTTACGTTATTTTGTAATTTTTTTTTATTAAATATCCAAACAACATGGTTTTGTTTCCTATTATCTCTAAACAAAACTATTTCTAACAACATGTTATACCTATCTAAATAAAGCTACCTCACATGTTCTAATCACATCAAGTTTCATTTTATCATTAACTTGTACCGACTATCATAAAGTCAATAATTATACAAAATAATTCATAATTAAACCATCACAAACTATTATAACATAATTTTCTTAACACTTGGTTCTTCACATTTTCACAATTAATTAACTTGTGATCAAGAATATAAGTTTTTTTTTCCTTTTTAAATTTGTGTTGAGTATTTATAGAGTATTTAATGAAAATATAATAAAGTAAATTACAAAAACTCTTGTAAAATGTGTTATAATTAGCTCTTATAAATTAGTATAATATATACTATTTAATTTTACTAGTTTCAAGTGTATTTAATTTGAGCAACATATAATATAAATGCAATCTAATTTAAAATGAGAAGCAAATGCATGTGGGACACAAAAAATTGCAATAATAATGGTTTCATTATTCAATTGTACCTAATACAGTTGAAACAACTCAAAACCACCACCAAGAATTACATAAATTACAAAATTATTGCAAAAAGTTGCCTATTAATGAAAACAACCAACCTTCTTTTATAAACTTTTTATACGTATTTTATGAACTCTTATACATGTTTTATATATAACAACTTCATGAACGTTTTACCAAAAAAAAACAACTTCATGAACGTTAATGATAAATATTTTTTTTAAAACTAAAAAGTGAACATTTTACTTTTAGCAAAATTAATATGTACTAATATAATTGGTACTTATGAAAGATTTCAGATCCTTTAAATTTATTTTTCCAATATTATAAGATTTGTAAAAATCAAAATTTTAGAATTTTGACGTTAATTTAGGTAATTATATTTATCAAATACTTATAAAACATAAATAAAAGAAAATAATCATATTTTTGTGAAAGGTATAAACGTTCACAAAATTACAAATACTTACTTTTTACCTTTTTGTGGTACTTTTTTGTTTTTTTGACAAATACTTTTTTTGTAGTACTAATTATAGTAATAAAACGATAGCCAATAATTCACTTGTCAGCTATATGATTGTGACATGAAAATTTATGTGAGAAATTGCTACATATTCAATTGTAAAAATGTATATGTAAAAGTAGATACACTAACTTGTATATTTGTTTTTTTTATATTTGAAACGATGGTATTTTAAATTTTATTTTTATGTGGCAAAAGCTTTTTTTTGTGTTTAGAATAATTTACGGTGCACTTTAAAATCATTTATTTAAGCTTCGTAACATTTCTTAATCAAATATTTTATTTTTATTGCATATTATGTTCCCCGTTTATATCGTTTATTTTACATTTATACCATTATCACTATTTCTAAGTTTTAGAAATGTAAACTTTAGCTACGTGAGTTAAAAAAAAAAATTAAAGCTACTTATCAATATACATATAGTTTGTATTTATGGAAAGATGATGTTGGTGACTTGGTATATAACTTATAAGGCAGCCATAAATAATTAAGACCGATCTTTGAGTTAAGTGAGTCCGTGATATGTAATATGAAATGAACCCTAATAAAAGAAAAACTAATAAATGCAACGCTATAATTTATGTGTACAGAAACGGTACCACGAAGTTAGTAGCTAAAGTTTGTGGCTATAATCCTTTTTTTTTCTGTTAAAAAAATCTTTTTTTTGGTTATTGTGTGGCTATAATCATACACATCATCTTCGCACTTCAAATATTATATCTGGTGGCGGAGCCATAATTTTTTTTTACCGGAAGCAAAAATATATATTAGAAACATGGTTTTTTTTTTTGTCAATGTTTTCACAAATTCAAACTTTTTCAACCGAAAATTTTACCTCTATAAACCGAGAATTTAACGTTTTAGTCATTGTTATCTTTTTTTTAGAGCTAGGTAACAAAATCTTAAACGACCTAATAGAAAAGTAAAATCTTTATTACTATTTTTTTTCAAAAATCAAAGTCTTTTGATTTAGTAGGGTCAGCACATTTTCTTATTAATTAGGTGGGTTAACTGACCCCATAACTCTCCAGCTTCTGATTTTATCTATCTAGATATTTATATAAATATAAATATATATATATATATATATACAATTTTTTTTTAACTCANGCACGTGAAAATTGTACATCCATTAAAATTTTAGTAAATGTGATTAGGACTTAGCAATTAAAATCCAACCTACCTTTCGATGTCCCGTTAACGACCACCTTTTTCTAAAGCGATGCCTCTTGTGAAATGTGAATGATTGACTCGTTTTCTTTTATTAGATTTTAACTCAAATTATTTGTTAAAATATTTTAATTCCATTTTTCTTGGTTTTCTAAACCCTAAACTCTGATAAATTTCTTATATTACAATCTCAAACTAGTGTTAGAAGCAACAATTGAAATAGTAAAAAACGAAAAATAAGATTAAAAAAAACAAAAAGACTTATTTATCACTTGAAAATGTATTAGTTGATCATATATGGAATGCAAGCATCATAAAAATAATTTTATTAATTAATTTTGTATTATACTTATACTTTTTTTAATGTATGCTTATTATTATTTATTAAGATTTTACAATATCATTCAATTATTTTTTTCGAATCAAAACTATATTATAAATTATATATATTTTTAACATAAAGTTGAAATTTTACTATTGGAACAAAACCCTTTTAGACCTCAACTGTGAATTGGAAATGCCATAATATAAGCCAACGATTTTGGCTATCTCAATAATAAATGCCCGTTTATTATGACTAAACATCTTATAAAACTAGTAATCATTTATTACTTCATAGGTTTAACTTTCGTCACAAGCATGTTTTGGTATTTGATGGTCAATTTACTAATGTCATGTCGGTCGCATATATACCATATATGCAATTTAGGCGATTTAGTTATAATATCCGAAATGAAGACAAAATGAGAACCATAAGAACCAATTCAAAATAAACTTAAATTGATATGATTTAGAAGTTTGGATAACATTCTCAACAAAATTTATTAGAGCGCAAACGAGAGTTTTCAGTCATAATTATACATGAGTTTTTATATCTAACCATACTTGTTATTGTTTTATAATGGTTTTGTTCGTTTATCCGTTGATGGCATCAATGACATATAACGAGTAATGTGTTAGAACCGAAAATTGGGTCCAACATAATGTTGTTCGTTTAGTTGTCATGACTATTGGCAACAAGGTCATGTACTATTACTTTTCTCTCGTTTAGTGACACATGTTCCGACGATGAGTTTCAATGACAGAACGATTAAAATCAAATCGTTGAAAACGTTGAAATATAATTAGATTTAGTTATATAAGTTAGTTTATTTTAAATTAGAAATTATTTCCTCAAATTAGAAATTGATCTCTCAAACAAAAAATTAATTTTTCAAATTGAAAATTGAACGCTTAAGAGTAAGGAAGAAGAAACAAACTCTCTACGAATCACGATTTTGACTTTTTTATTTATATAGAAAACTTGTATTTTACATCACTATTACAATCTCTTAAATAGAGAAACAACGTATGTGTCATATACGAAGCCATGCATATTTTCAAATTTGTGACTTTTCACCAAACAATACAACCTAAAATCGCATGTTTTAATTTAAAATAATCTAACTTATATAATTAAATCAAATTATATTTCAATATTCCCCCCCCNATATTTTTTAAGCTATATATATCATAAAAAAGGAAAGGTTTGTAATCAATTTGAATAAACTATATGTAGATTTTTATTTTTTTAAATCAATGAATAATTGACACATCACTTTTAATGTATCACAAATAAAATTGACATGAAAAATATTATTATTATACCATTATATAACTTCCCATGTAAGTAACTAAAAATTAGCTATCATTGAACGTATGACCATTTAATTGTCTTAAGTTTTTATTACATGGATCACAAACCGATTGCATAAATTAAATTCAAAAGTAAATGTAATCTCTCTTGCTCGAACCTGATTGTATTATAAACAAAGTGAACGACTTATAAGTAATGAACCGCTATCCACCGTGCTCTGGCCTTTAATTTTCGTAATTTGAAATTTAATTTTTGCTTATTAACATTAACTCAAAATAGAAACGAAGATTTTTCACTTTCTTTCTCAAAATCATTTAACTTTCATCCAAATACTTCAAATCACCTCGTATCTTAAAAAAAAAAGTAAAACTAAATAACTTTGCATTAATCTCCACTTATCAATGCAATGTAATACAAAAAAAAATCTTGAATGCTTATATATATAATTTATAAAGTGATTTAACCATATCTGTTAACCTTGTTTTTTTACCAGTTTATTTTTATATCTGTTCACCTTGTTTTTTACTAGTTTATTAATTTTTTCTGTTTCCACCGGTTAAACGAGGAAAAATAATAATATATTAAAAAAATATTGTGACATTAGTTTAAAAACAATTAGTCGAAAAGAAAATAGAAGGGAAATGTTTTACAAAAGTATAAAAACAAAGATTTTTTTCACTGAAATATACTCGTGTTAATTAGAAAAACTCGTTACAATCTATTGTGTCAAAACTTTTAGTTCCACATAGACAAACGATGTAACGATTACGTAGCATTTAAGTAATCTCATAGGATGATTAATTTCTCACATAATGCATGAAAACACTTGGTTTAATGAAAGTTATTATAAATCAACTATTTCAAAATTATTTTAATATCTTTTTTTTTTTTAATTTATATCTTGTAGAAAAATGGCTTGCTTGGCAAAATTGCAGAAAAAAACATTAAAAATTTAGTTGAAAAATAGTCGAAAATAGTTTGATCAATTATAGACAAATAGTTTTAACACCAATATTTGGTGAAACATTGGTCAAAAACATTTACACAATTTCTATTTCCAGAAATATTTTTAAAAAATATTTAGAAAACAAATTGCTTTCACTTTTGGGTGGAAAAGGGGGGCAAACATATTTTGGACCCAAAGTTCCAAAAACTATACTATTTCAAAAATTAGTCAATAATATTTTCGACTATTTCCTCGCAAAGACACTGCATTTGGTCGAAATATGTTTGAACATATTTTTGATCATTTTGAACCCAATAGTCCAAAAATAATATTGGGCCAAAAATCGGATAAAAATCATTTGATTTAATTATTAGAGAATTTATGTTTTTTAACTGTTATTTTATTAGTGATTATTATACCATTAATTTTATTTATGTTTTATAAAATTTAAATTTATAAAATACTAAGAAGTATTTTTCTTACAAATCACGTAAGTAACTATAATAATTATTTTTAAATTTTTGTCTAACTTTCAACTAAACTTATAATTATAAATTTTTTTATTAATTTTAAAATTAATATTTTATAAATCTAATAAGCTCTTTGATAAAACATAAATAAATTTAATTCTGTAATAATCAATAATAAAAAAAATAAAAAATCAAACATATGTCTAAACGAAACGCATAATATACACTTTAAGAGTTAAAAAATAATAAACACTTTAACAGAAATGTCAAAATTCTACAATAATTAAATCAAGGTTTTTTCTTGCCCATTTTATTTTACATGATTATTGTACCAAACGTTGACACAAAAGGAATAAGCATAATATAAATGCGAAGTTTTTATATATACTGTTTATGACAAATATTTACTAATATAGTAATATGCAACAACTTTGGAATGGGTACAATATATAACTTATCGTATTAATAGATAAAAAAGTGTTTAATAAACCATTGTTTTCAATTATAGATTAAAAACAGCTAATTGAATTGATGATCGGTTTGTCCTAAATACTCAGGAGGAAAACTGGACTTAACCGAAGTGGTTAACCGGTTGTGAAGCCCACGAGTTATCTGTTGAAGTTGGGCCTGAAATACAAAAAGCCCAAGTCATTAATCAAGACGACGACGTTTTGTATCAGAGGGAGAATATAACAGAATCAACTCTGTTATCTTCTTCATTCGAGTTTTTTACCTTGTTCACCATTGTTTTCTCGAGAGAGTTCTTCGTGGGAGAGATTGAGTGAAATCTTCGATTTCTTCCTATAATTCGAGACAATCGGTTAGTGGATTTGGGATTAAGGGAATCCCACGAGACGTACCGGATTTTATCAATCCGGGAACTCGTTAATTCTTGGCGCAATTTTAATTTTTGTTTACCTTAATCAAATCGGATCTCAGCTTCAAATCGGAAAAGCTGATTCCTCCGACGAGTTTAGAATCAGGTTTGCAGTTACAAGTGGTATCAGAGCCAGTGTAGGGCGATTCTTCACTCCAAGAAAGATCAAGAACAAGGTTCTTGCTCCAAGATTCGGTTAGGTACATACAAGAAGGGAAACAAGTTCAAGTCAGAATCTGAATATACAACAGACGAATTCAAATATCATCAGAATGAAAACATTGGATCCAGTGAACGCAAAGTTTGATGTTGAGAAGTTCGACGGTAAGATGGATTTTAAACTTTGGAAGTTTAAGTTTCTTGGTGCTCTAGAACTCATGGCATTGGAAGGACCTTTTGATGATCCACCCAAGATCGATGAAGTAACAAATGCTGATGGAACTGTTGTACCAGCACCAGTAGATGAAATGAAAGTTTTGAAAGAGAAACGAGTAAAGAACCTATTATGTGCGAGTCTTGCAGATCCAATTCTCAGAAATGTTATGGAGAAGCCACCGGCTTTAGCGATTTGGAAAGCTCTTGAAGAAGAGTATCAGACAAAGACCCTACCAAACATCATCTACCTAAGGCGGAGGTTCAATAGTTTCAAGATGGATGAAGGGAAGACTATGGCAGAAAACTTTGATGGTTTTGTGAAATTAGTCCAAGATTTGTCTAGTTTGGGTATTTCAGTTACTGAGCATAATCAGGCTATTCAGCTACTGGCAGGTTTACCAAAGCAATATGAGGCATTGGTTGATACTATTTCGTACAGCCAAGGAAATCAAGTTAAACTGTTGGTAAAAGATGTTAAGGTAGCTCTAAATGAGAACAAGGCTCAGAACAGACCTAAGACAGAAGCTGATGATCTTTATGTTGCAGGAAAACCTTCAGGAAAGAAGGGAAAGGAAAAAGGCAAGAAAGGAAAGGGTAAAGGCAAAAGAAAGAAGGGTGATAATGATGATACCAGCTGTTTTGGTTGTGGAAAAGAAGAACCTATCATATTAATTGCTAGTCTACACAATCCAGGAATAGAATGGGTACTAGACTCTGGTGCTAGTTTTCATATTACACCTAACAATAACTGCTTAATCGATCTTGAAGAATTTCAAGGACCAAAAGTATTAATGGGCAACAATACATACAGTGAAGTTAAAGGCATTGGTAAAATCAATATTGAAAGACCAAATGGTCAGCAGATTGTTCTTACTAATGTAAGATATGTTCCAACAATGGGAAGGAATCTGATTTCATATGGATGTTTAGAAAAGGCTGGTTGCAAATACGAAGGAGATGATTATAGAATCAGATTCTATCAAAAGTCTAATGGTCAAGAAATTATATCTAGGATCTACAAGGATGGCCTTTACTATCTAGAAGGAGAAGTAATCACATGACAAGTTAACACATCAACTTCAAAGGAATGTATGTAAAAAATATGGCACTCAAGGTTGGCTCACATGAATCAAAGAAGTATGGATATTTTGTTTAAAGACGGGTATATCAAGAATGGGAATATTACAAAGCTGGATTTCTGTGAGAACTGTGTACTAGGAAAGGCTCATAAACTGAGCTTCCCTAAAGGCAAACACAATTCAAAAGAGATATTGGACTATATTCTATGGGGGTCACCTACGGTAACTGAAAGTCTAACTGGTTTTCAGTATTTTGTGACATTTATTGATGATTTTTCGAGGAAAGTATGGATCTATTTTTTAAGGGCTAAGAATGAGGTGTTTCATAAGTTTAAGCACTGGAAAACACTGGTTGAAACTCAGACAGGGAAGAAGATCAAGTGTTTAAGGACTGACAACGGATTGGAGTTTTGTAACCAGAATTTTGATCAGTTGTGCAGTAATTCTGGCATTAAAAGACATAGAACGTGTTCTTATACACCACAACAGAACGGGGTATCTGAAAGGATGAACAGAACGATCATGGAAAATGTGAGGTGCTGGTTAGCTGAAAGTGGATTGGGGGAAAATTTCTGGGCAGAAGCAGCTTCTACAGCTGTGTATTTGATAAACATGTCACCAAATTCATCTATTGAGTTCAAACTGCCAGAAGAGAAGTGGACTGGACACAAACCTAGCTTGGATCATCTAAGAAGGTTTGGCTGTTCTGCTTATGTTCATGTGACTCAGGCGAAAACAAGTTCAAGAGCTGAGAAGGGAGTATTTGTTGGGTAT
>KE153455.1:19804-32103 GCA_000411095.1 Aethionema arabicum
TGCGGCGATACGATGGCGGAGAATGTGGAGTACGACTTCGCCTCTTTCGCTAATGCATCGGCAATACGATTTGCTTCGCGGGGTATGTGAATTAAGGTAATTAGATCGAACTCCTCTTTGTATTTATCAAACTCCTGACTCACCGTCGATAAGGAGGCCCAGCTATTCACCCCGTTTAATCCCTCTACCAGCGATTGATTATCTGATTGAATTTGCACGTTTTTCAGATCCAAGCGCCTTAGCTGCTTCAAAGCCCAGATTAGAGCCTCGGCTTCCGTCATCAGAGGACTTGATAGGCGGGGGAGATTCTTCGCTCCCCAGTATACCGGCTCACCATGTTTGTCTCGTACGATCCATGGAACTGTACAACGGTTCTCTTCTAGCTTCCAGGTCGCATCTATGTTGGTTGTCCAATTGGCCTCTGGTGATGGTTTCCAGCTACTTTGTCTACTGACCCTTCGGTTTGTCTCCCCTCCCCTCCGGTTGGTCTCCCCTCCCCCCGCCTAAGCAGTTGACTGGTTGGCTTCTTTCCATTCCTCCGCTTCTTTTTTGACCTGGTCCAAGATCTCTTGGGCATTTAGTGGTCTAGCATTGAAGGTAAAATTGTTTCTGCTCTTCTATAGATGCCAAATCACCCAGGGAAAATGTGAGATTCTCTCCTGAATAATTTGATCCCTTGATTTGTGTAGGATTAGGCCTGCCAGGTTTGTGTATACAGAGTGTCCAAAGCTTCCTCCTCTTGCTCCAGAGATACCGGCTTGTGCCCACACCAATCGGCTAAAAGGACATGTAAAGATTAGATGGTTCGCCGATTCCGACAGTTCTCCACATCGTACACATACTTCCTGCAAGGTGAGTCTCTTTTTCTTTAAATTCTCAGCTACTGGGATGGAATTTGTCATTAGTTTCCAGAGAAAACTTCTGATCTTTGGTGGTGCTTCCATCTTCCATATTGCATCATATAAAGGTTCGAGATTAGGTCCCATCCGTGCAGTGTTGTTCATCCTTTGCATTTCCTTTATCGTTCTCATCCCTGATTTCACTGAATAAATGCCCTCTATGGTCTTCTCCCATGTATAGGAGTCATTTGTGTTTAGACTTCCAGGTTTGATCATTTTTATCTTGTCGATCTCGTGTTGTTCGAATCGCATTTGTAGTGCTTGAATGTTCCAGTCCCGGGTGGCATGAATTATTAGTGTGCTGACCGGTTCTTCCTGTACTGCGTCCAGGGCTCGTGGGAGAGGAGGTCTGGGGGTCTGCTGGCACCCAAGGGTCTTTCCACATCCTTGTGGCGGTGTCGTCCCCTATTGTTCTTCTCGTTCCAAATTTGATCAACGGGAGAGCTGACATGATACTCCTCCACACTATAGATGGACGAGCTCCTAGTCTGGCCTCCAAAACAGAGCCATTTCTGAAATACTTTCCTCGCAGGACTGCTGTAACCAGAGCACTCGGATTGTCGAGGAGTCTCCATAACTGTTTCCCAAGCATCGCCATGTTGACTTCTTCGAATTCTCAAAAACCCATTCCACCTTCTTGTTTAGGTAAGCACATTTTGTGCCATGCTTTCCAATGGATTCCGCGATCGTTCTTGTTGTTTTGGCACCAGAATTTAGCTGCAATTGAACTCAGCTTTTTGCAGGTTGTTCTCGGGAGTTTGAAGCATAACATGGTGTAGACTGGTAGAGCTTGTGCTACTGCCTTTAAAAGGACCTCCCTTCCGCTATGTGACAAGAAGCGGTTTTGCCAGCTGCCCACTCTATTTACCATTCTCTCTTGCAGAAAGGTCATGGCTGCCACCTTGGTGCGTCCTATCGTCTTCGAGGATCCTAAGTAGGTTCCTGCCCCTCCTTCTGTATATATATGGAGTCTGCTTTGTATTTCCCTCTTCTTTTGCAGATCCATCTTGCTGCCAAAAATGATACTGGATTTTTCATAACTTATCTGCTGTCCCGACATATCGCAATACTTTTCTAATAGCTCTTGCATTTTTTGCAGTTCATTTGAAGTCGCTTTACAAAAAAAGAGGTTGTCATCCGCGAAGAGAAGGTGGGTGATCGGGGGGAGGACCTTGCTACCCGTAGGCCTGAGATCTGATTCCGAGACTCTGCCATGTTAAACAGGTGAATTAATATTTTTGTACCTATTACAAAGAGGTAGGGAGAAAGGGGGTCTCCCTGCCTAATGCCCCTCGTCGGTGTGATTTGTGATTGTGGCTGCCCATTGATTAAAACCTTGTATGTAACCGTGGTCACACAGGTCATAATCAGCTGGATCCACCGTTGCGAGAAACCACTGAGTCGTAAGGAAGCCTCTATAAACGCCCACTCCAACCTATCGTACGCCTTTGACATATCGGTTTTGACCGCTATGTACTCTTGTGAAGGTTGGTTGGTTGTCCTCAAGGTATGTAAGAGTTCATGTGCTATGACGATGTTGTCACTTATCAGCCTTCCTTCGATAAATGCTGCTTGTGTTTCTGAGATGAGATTGGTGAGTATAGGTTTAAGCCGTTTTGCCATGATTCTAGCCACAATTTTATACCCCATATTGCATAGGCTAATGGACCTGAACTGTTTTAGGTGTCTCGCACTCTCTGTTTTGGGGATTAGACATATAAGTGTTTCATTTAATTCCTTTTTTAATCTGCCCTCTTCGAAAAAGTGTTTTACCATTTTTTTAATGTCAGGTTGGATGGTTTCCCAGAACTGCTGGTAGAAGTGGCAAGACATTCCATCTGGGCCCGGGCATTTATTGGGATCCATACCGAGCGCAGCTTCCTTAATTTCCTGGTCCGATACCTCCTTGATCAAGCTCGCATTCTGCTCCGCCGTTACTCTGTTAGGTAGGGGTCCGTATTCGTCAAGGTTTGGTGTTCTACCCTCTGTTTGGAATAGCTTGGTGAAGTACTCCTTAGGGACTTTGTCCAGGGCTTGTATCTGATGATGGGTGTTTCCTGCATCATATTGGAGGATCGTGATTCTGTTTCGTAACCTGCGTTGTTGGGTGACCGCATGGAAGAAGCGAGTGTTCCTGTCCCCTTCCTTGAACCAGGTAATTCTACTCTTTTGGGACCAGTGTGCTTCCTCTCTCTTGTATTCCTTTTTAAGTTTAGATTCCAATTCCTTTAGTTCATCTACCCGGAACCATCTCCTATGAGTGAGCTCATTTATTCTTTTGGTAAGGTCCTCTATATTGGCTCTTGAGTTATGGAGGTTGTTGGATTTCTAGTTGGATATTGCCTTCCTGCAGTATTTTATCTTCTTGCAAACTGACAGACCTTGTCTTGAGTTGTATCCGGTCCATCCCCTAATCGCTGCCTCTTTAAATCCGTCCTTGAGTATCCAGATCTTGTTATACTTGAAAATTCTGTAGTAATTGTGAGTCTGATCAGTCATCACTTTGACTAATACTGGACTATGGTCTGATCCGTATCTCTACAGGTACGTTAATGTTGTCTCGGGATAGCATCCGTTCCACTCTCCGTTGATCACTCCCCTGTCCAGCCGGCAGTGTATGATCTCGTTGTGTCTGATGCCGAACCACGACATAGGGTTCCCTGTGTAATCAATCTCCTTCATCCCACATGCTTGTATCATGGTTTTGAACGGCAAGAATGAGGATTCAGATCTGAGCCTTCCTCCTATTATCTCCCCGTTATTGCGTATCTCGTTGAAATCACCAACCATCATCCATGGTCCCGTTCTATTGTGGCCCAAGCGCATAAGTTGTTCCCAGACTTCTTCTCTTGCTGATTGGTTTGGTTCTCCATAAATCCATGTTATGGTTGATTTTTGCCCTCTCCATTCCACTGATGTGTGGATGTAATTCTTGCAGGATTTGATCACCAAGATTGTGAGTGGGGGCTTCCACATCAGTGCTAGTCCTCCCCCCTTGTTTACCGGCTCCACCGTATGTAAGGATTGATAACCCATTTGTTGCATTACTTGTATCATGTATTCTTCTTTGTTTTCTCGGATAGGAATATAACCTCGGGTAGGTATCGACCACGTAACTCCCGTAGGTGTCGAACTGTCTGGATATTCCTAGCCCCTTGACAGTTCCAACTTATCACATTCATTGAGAACTGGGTGGTTTCTGGTGAACCACCGAACCTTTCAGTTTTGGAGATTTGATTTTGTCTTCTATTTGTTCTGATGCCACAGGGGCATATTGATGTGTTTGTTTGCTGCTGCTGCCCTTGGTTCCCCACCTCTCCACTAATCGTGCCGTAGATTCTCTCCCTGTGTTGATGGATTGCCTTGTCTCTCCTTAATTTCTTCTGTTGGGGAGTCTCTTCTTGCTCTTTTGGTGTTTAATATATTTTCCATGCTCTGTTTCCTTTTCCTGGTTTCCTTGTTGCACTTCATTTGATCCCCGTGATATTTATTTTCGGACCTTTCTTCATTTTCAGGTTCTGCTTTCTTTGAATGGGTTCGTAGTGGTGCCTCCTCGGGTGTGAGGCTGGTGTCACCGATTTGGCCCTCCACTTTCCGCTATGCTCTCTCCTCCCCCGGTAGTGGTGTTCTGTGTGGTGGGGTGTTGGTCTTTTCTGGTCATCTCGCTGCAAGTCATGTGGCCGCTCTCGCCGATGGAGTTTAGAGTTTAGGTGATCCCTGAGATCCCGCTGTCTATCCCCCCTAGTACCAGCCCTAGTATCTCGGGTAAGATGGCGACTCCTGTCCTCTCTGGTATTGTTCTCTAGGACTCTTTGGCATTGTTCTTTACCGTGAGTGAGTTTTTTGCAATTGGTGCAGTGGTTTAGCAGTTTTTCGTATTGGAGATCCACCTGGATGAGTTCTCCAGTCTTAAACTTTAGAGACTTCTTGACAATTAGGGAATCCTCTGCCTTGACCCTAACCCTTAATCTTATGTAGTCCATCGAGTTTTTATCCCTTGCGTGTAGCTCGATCTGTTCCACTATTCCTAGATGCTCTCTGAGAGCATGTACTGATTCTCTTTGGATAAAGTGGATAGGTAATCCTCAGACTTGTATCCAAAACGGTATGGTTTGAAGGTAATCCTGATTTGGATGGGGAGACCATCTCTCCATTGTTACCATCCATCTCATAAAGAACCAGGGTTCTTCTCGTAGTACATACTCCATATCCTCTTCCCTGTTGAAGAAGAACTGCACTTGGTTATTTCCTATTCCCCTGCCTCTTACTCTTCCAACTAGCTTCCATATGATGGGTAGGCCTCTTACTGCTCCCCCAATCAAATTATTTAAAAACACATTACTCTACGTGTGACCACTACAAAATTATACAATATAATGTAGAAAAATAAATTATCACCATTTTTTAATTAATTACTATTAAACATACTTTTTTATTTTAAATATGTGAATGTAGAAGAATCTAAATCTAGGTGAATTTGTTTATCCAAAACGATAATAAAGAAATTTTCTTTGCATAGCAGAGATAAAAATACTAATAAAACTAGATGTTGTTTCCACATTTTACGCGGGATTAATTTTATCTTGAGAATGACGATTTAAAATTAATTTTATAAAATTTTAATTATCAGAAAGCATATAACTTTATTTTTTATAAAATGAATATTTATTATTTATTTTGCTTCTGAAAAATCAAACCAAGTCAAACCAAGAGTCAAACCAATCGTTACCTCAAATATTCTGCGTATAAATATATTTCCTTCGAATCACCAACATCTCAATTTAACTTACAACCAAATCCAATCTATATATATATACACAAACACTTTCAGCAACGCTGCTTTCTCCTCATCCCTAATCGAGCCATCGACGCCGGCGAAAACTCACTAGGAAACTCCGATGAACTCACTTCACCTCTAAGCATTCCCACCACCTCTTTCATCGACGGTCGTGCACCCGGTACTCTTTGCAGACACTGCAAAGCCACCTTAATGCACAACAACGCTTGTTCTTCATCCAAATTTAACAATTTTTCATCAATCAAATCAACAAGTTTCCCTCTTCTTCCCAGCTTCTTCGCCCACGACATGAGATTCGCGCGTTGTATCTCACTTGCAGAACCTGTCATCTCCAATGGTCGTCTTCCAGAAACCAAGACTAACAACAAAACACCATAACTATATACATCACATTTTTCAGACACATCTTCTAAGTTACAGAATTCAGGAGCTGCATAACACACTGTTCCTCTCATACTTGGTGTGCTACTAACACCACAACTCTTACCTATCTCACCACTTACTGATTCGTTCCCTTTTGTTTTCCAGCGTTCACCGCTTAAACCATCTAGCCACCAGTCTATACTGCTACCTTTGCTGTTATTACTACTTCCACTTCTTTTCTTACGGTTCCTTTTCTTCTCTGTGTACAATTCTTCATCCCCATGTTGCCATTGATTCACACTGCTACTCCAATCATCATTGTGAAATTCAGATTCGAGAGTATTCTTCTTCTTTTCCTTCTTTTTCTTAGCTAATTCTCTGCGATATTCGTCCTTCCACCACTCCCTAACCATTCTCTTCTTCTTCTTTTTCTTCGTCTTCTCCTTCTCTTCCTCAAGTGAAAGCCACCATTCTAGTCTCTTGCTGCTTTTCTTCTCCAGCTTCTTACTAGATATAGAAGATGTTGTTACCGTCTCAGTCCAATCGCTGCTTGGTCTCTCCTTGTTCACCTCTGAACCAATCCATTGCATTACATAATCATTCTTTACTTTCCCAATCTCACCATTGTTGCTCTCCTGCTTCCACCACCAATCTTTGCTTCTTATGGTCTCCATCTCTTTACCGTTTCTTCTTACTATATCGTCAAGAACATCAGCTTTTTCCCCTAGTTCTGGTGAAACGGAGAGAGCTGTGGTCGTTGTAGTCTCTGGTGATGTCATAGGTGCTAGTGCTGTCTCTGGAGAAGCAGAAATGGATCCAGGTGACTGATCCACAAATCCAAAGTTAAATTCCTCATACCCAGTCGTGTTAGTTACAATGCTTTCTACTTCTTCGACTACAGATCCGTTATCCTCTACTCCTCCTCGGCCGCCATGGCCTTGTAATTTGAGTTCAGTACTCTCCGGAGCTACTACGATCTCCACTTGATCTGATTTCAGCCTAGCGAGACCGAAATCAGAGATTTTGGCGGAGAAGAGTTTATCCAATAGCACATTACTTGGCTTTATATCACCATGAATTACAGGAGGTTCTAGGTTGTGAAGGTGTTCAATCCCTTCCGCAATGTTAATCGCAACCAAAAATCGCTGATTCCATTCCATGAGTTCAGGACATTTCCGATGGAGTAGCGCATCTTGGAGATTGCCATTGTCCATTAATTCGTAGACGAGAAGCAAACGTCGTCGTTTTCTATCTTGGGAGAATCCAAGAACAGGGACAACGTGAGGCGAGTCAAGCTTAGCAGCGAAGAACAACTCGTTCTGAAACTCACGCTCTCCTTGGAGAGATCCTGAATCCATTACCTTAACGGCTATATCCTTGGAGCCAGAAGAAGTCAACGGAGAGACACTTCCACGAAATACAGCGCCAAAACCGCCTTGACCTAGCCGATTGTTCGGAGAGAAAGAACCAGTAGCACGGCTTAGAGACGAATAGGAGAATCTCCGAGGCGACGAGGAGACATCTCCTGGCGTAGGTGATGGACGTTTGCGGCTAAACTTACAGAAGCAAACGGAGAGAGTAATAAAAAACGAGAAACCAACACCAGCTCCAGCAGCCATGAGCGGATTCAACACTCGTGTTCTCCTAACGCTATGACCATCATTGTATCCCTTGCTCACCAACGGCGCCGGGGAGAAAGAGGAAACCGTAAACAGCTTCTCCGGGAACGGAAACGGAGCCGATGCCGCGATCGATCGTGACGGCATATAGATTTAATCACCGGAAGTGAAAACATACACCGGAAAATAAATTTCAATCTCCGATGAAACTGGAAGGAGAGAAAGATGAAGGGTTACCAAAATGGAAATGTTTGGACTTCGTTAATTCATTTCTGATATCATCATCTTGGTTTACACATCTGTTCTCGGTTTCAATCAAATCATCTTGGTTTACACATTTTGGATTAATTCAGTACTCTAACCGGAATGTACCACAAAACCGGATTGGAAAACCGAACCGGGCTCAACATTAATTAATTTAATTAGTGATAGTACCGTTGTTACGTGTATAAAGGTGTATTGACGCGCATATTTATCATAGAAGTTTTCACGTGGAGGTAATCTAAGATGGACCACGTGGAATTTATAATAAAAAATAAAATTGTCTGGCAGAGTCATAACGGCACGCAAGCTGGGCAAAATAAATGGGCCAAATAAATGGGCCTCTCTCTCAACAATCCACCAGCAATACAAGCTTCTAAAAGGCAAGTTTCAGGAGATCAAGCTGGAATATACGCGTCGGGAAGCCAACCGGACGGCCGATATCACAGCGAAATTGGCTAAATCATTCTCATCCTACACAGCAATTATCTCACCTGTTATGCATCAATGTATTGTCCACATTGTAAGGGCTGAAAAGCCCCAACCTTAATATAAATCAACAAGCTTAGACGGAAAAAAAAAAAAACGGCACGCAACTTTATTGTATTTTTAATAAAAACGGGGTTCGAAAAAAAAAAGAAAAAAGAAAACGGGTCGACTTGTATTTATTTCTTTTTGTTTTTCTTATTTTAGTCAACATTTATCTTTGTTGTCTTTTGCTGATTTTATCTTTTTTTTTTCCAGACTGATTTTATCTTATTCTTTTATTTTTTCCCCCAAATCTTATTTATTTGTTCTCCTTCTCATATTAATTATTTTTATACACATTCAGTCAACTTTTATGATTCAGAGTTTACTCCAATAAAGTCAAAAAAAAATACATTTGAATTATTCAATATTTTTTTAAAAAGTGGTCACATCCCATTTTTTATCAGTGGATAAATTAATTTTCAAAAAGACTAGAAGATTGATATATTCAATTTTTTTATACGGTTTATATTACTTTTTGGAAAATATGAAGGTGTGTGTTTGATGAAAATACATAAAAAGTGGGTTGAATTAAAAAAAATTTCTTAAAGTTTAGTGTTTCCAATTACTAAACCTCTACTTTTGAAAATATGTAAAAAGAATCATAACATTTTAATTTTTAATAAATTAAACTTTAACGGTTAAATAATAAACGGATTTCAAAACATACTTGTTTTGATAGTAACTAAAACGATTGGATTGATAAAAATACCAATAAACATTTAAAATTCATTTAATAACCTATTCTTTTTTTCGGTCTTAATAACCTATTCAAGATCTTAAAATTAGCTAACAAAATTTTAAAACATGAAAAAATATAAAAATTGTATTTGACTTTTTTGCTTAATTTTAAATTAATTTCAGTTACTTTAATAATTTTTTTTTTTAAATTTGCTAGTCATAAACGGAACAGAACTTTTATTGTATTTTCTATAAACAGGTTTCAGAAAAAAAAATGGAGAAAACAGATCGACTTGTATAAAATCTGTAATTTTATTTTTAATAAGATTAAAATGTTAAAACAATGAAATTCAATGTTTGTAAAGTTTGACTATTTCAACATTATAAAAACATTAAAGTGATGTTATAAGAAAATTAAATTTATATAAAAATATTTTTATTTATGTTCTTTTTTTTAACTCATTTTTATTTATGTTGTATAATGTTAAACTATTTATAATTATTTTTGTAATAATAAAAAGGTTTTAAAATTTAAACTTGATTTGTTTTCCTATTTCAGATTATTAAATTGTAATTTGAGTTGATTTGAAATTACTTGTAAACTAGAAATTATCCTGCATAAATATGCGGGAGATATTATTTTTTCTGAATTTTTTTTTGAAAAACTCTGAATAATTTATCTGAATTTGTGGTGTGTTACCCTAAACATCTAAAGGAAATATACAAAAAAAATAATAGAAAAATATATTAAAAAATATACGTTAAAAATTCAATAAATAGTTAAAATAAAATTGTCATGAAGAGCTTTTTAAACGTACACTCATATGGTCTTTAGATTTACCTGAAAAATCAGAAAATTATATTAATATAAAATTTAAACACACATGATGAACATTAAGAAAACAGAAAAACAAAACTTTGGGGATTCAATAATGAATAAACCAAAAAGAAAAAATGATTTTATAGATTTAAATCTTATATCTATAATATTGAAAAAATGTTGATGAGAAAACCATGGTGGAATTGGAGAATGAACTAAATTTATAAGCGTTATATAAACTTTAATATTTTTTAAATTATTGAAAATTTAAATTTTGTTATTTTCGGCAATTATTGTTATGATTATTGATATGATTTTATATATTTGAAATAAATTTGTAGTTATCTCTTATTAAATAAAATTCAAGATATATTAAAAATAATATATTTAATATTAAATAACTTGTGAGATTTGTTGTTATCTCATAGATTTAAAAAATCGTTGAGAATTTTTATCGTTACACTATATACTTCAAATCTTAAATTTTCAAAACTTCAATCTATTATATAATAGTAAAATACAAGGAAAATAATAAATACGAAATATTAAAAAAATAATAAACTAAAGAAAAGAAATTTTAAAATATACTTGAAAATTTGTTGTCGTTGGAATATATTTTTAAAACTTCAAAATTAAAATTTTTAATATTATAGTAAAATATGAGGAAAAAAATAAATAAAGAATATACAAAAATTATAAACTAAAAGAAAATTTTAAATATGCTTAAGAATCAAAGTTAAAAAATGTACTAAATAGTATAATATATAGATGTATCTTAATATATATAATTTATAGATATATTGAGATCTATGATTATATAATAATCATATATTTATAAAAAGATTATTATAGTATTTTTTGTTTTGTTTTATAAATTTTGGTTTTAATAAATATTGATACATATTTTTTAATAAAAAGAAAAAAATTTATAAATACATATATTATGTTTTTTATAATAATAGTAATATATATAATACATATATACATATGTATAAATATATATATATATATTTCTTTTTTTTAATATAATATTATATGAAATTATATTTATTTAAATAAGAAATAACAAATAAATAAGTAATTTTAAATTTCCAAATTTGTCCTTAAATACAAATATTTTTTAATTAACTTGTAGTGCATAAGTTGTAATTAAATGTTTATTTTGGAGGGACATCCATAAAGATACTTCTCAAATAATATATAGAAGATAATCAAATGTTTTAGAACGAAATATTTTGATTAGTTTTATAATTTAAGTTTATTAAATTATAAAACAAAATTACAAATTTAAATTTTATAAGCATTATAAAAAATAACTAATATTATTCAAAATATAAGCATTATAAATTGAATGATATTTTAGACCTTCGATTATTTTAAACATAAATATTATTTTTTTTTAAACCTTCAAACATAGATATTATATTTTAAAATTTTAACCCTAAATAATCCAGTTTTTAAACTATCGGTCTTAATAACCAAATTTTTAAAACTTAAAACTCGAATTTGAACTTGAAATTATATTAAAGTTATTCTTAAATTGAATTATATTTTTGAATGAACTTTTGAAATTATGGTTTTTTTCCAGAAAATTGTCGTTTAGTTTTCTGCTTAAAATTTAATTTTGATGTAAAAAAATAATAAAATATAGAAGAAAAATCCAAATATCAAAATTCATGGTTTTTTGAGTTTAACAACTCATACACTACTGTACTGTATCAGCAAAAGGAGAAGTGTTAGTGCTTGAATCAGCAATGTTCAAGTCACTTACATCGATATAGGCTGACAAATCCAGAGCTTGTCACCTTCCTCCATAGCTTGTCATTACAACATTGACATGCTCTTGTCGAGGATTAACTTCAGGTCTACCCGGTAGAATTCTTGGTTGCTTTTTTATAGCTTCTGCGTTTTGAGCAGTTTGCGTTTCCAGCTGCTTAACATGGGTAGTGAGGGTTTCGATTCTTCCCTCTATAATGTTGAACTTTTCCTCGTTCCTTGCGTCATACCGCTGTTGGTTTGTGAGTACTTGTCCTATTTGCTGCTTCATCTCCTCTAAGGATTCCCTAAAGGTAGGTCCTTGAAATTGTTGTTGAGGTTTTTGAGCAGAATTCCTCATCTGTGGAGGTAGATAAACTCCTTGTTGAGCTGGTTTTTTATCCTGAAAGGAATTAAACACCGGATTAGTAGCGATATTTGCTTGAGTAGGATAGACCTGAAATTGTGGATTTGTGCTCCTATAAGAGAGATTAGGATGGTTCCGATAGTTAGGATTAAAGCCTTGTTTAGCCGGTTGGCCATTGACATAGATTATCTCCTCTTGCTGTTCGAAA
>KE153455.1:47973-85827 GCA_000411095.1 Aethionema arabicum
TACATAACATATAAGTGAATCCGTTGGATCCGAAAGTCAATCTGTAAACTGATGAACCCCGTTTTTTTAATAAAAATAAATAAAATATATGTATGTTGTCTCACTTATTATTTGTCTTTGGTGTGTGAGTCTATTTGATGATGATTTACCTTCGTCTTTCTATTTGTTCGATTTTAACCAACATACAATGGCGATAAACGACATTGTTGTATACGAAAACAACAAAAGTGTTATGATAGTTTCTGCGTCAGATGATAAAACTTGTAAAATAATCAATAATTATGATGAATATTAAAATTACAAGTATCTCTAATTTTTCTCTCTTAAAATCACTTTATGTAAATATAAATATGATCTAATATTCATCTTTAAACAATCATTTTTGAATTTCAAACATTAATTATACAAAATAGCTAGAAATAGAATTAACATTTTTAATGATAAAAATAGTTCAACCTCTCTCACGCATTTATTACACATTTCTAAGATTTTATAAGATTTATGGATTAACATAAATGAAACTTTTCAGATATAAAGAGTTGATTGGTGACCGTATATTGCACAAATAATTTTTGATAATATACAATTATATAATATTTAAATAATTTGTTTTATATAAAAAATATAGTGATTGATACACATAAAAAAATGTAACACATTGAAATCTGAACGTCGTCATTAATTTTATTCATTTTTAAAGAAATTGACGTATACTCGTTTTCCAAACGAGTTTATAAAAAAAATTTGTTGTATTTGAAAATCACAATACCAAATCAAACATCATATAAAACTTCATTTAAATGCATATTATTTAACACAAAAATACTAGTACAAAACATCATGAAAATTACATAAATACATTAAACCGATAAACATTTTTAAGTAGCCATCAAAATTTCATAAAATTATGTTTTGAGTTTATTGGTCATATTAGTTTTCTATTTTTTTTTCTACTGCAATGATCAACAAAAATTGAAGGTTTAATTCTTAAATAAATATAATAATATGTTGGAAAATATAGGCATATCATTTAATATAATTTGACGTTGTATATTGATCATGAAGTGTATGTCAAATTAAAATTTGAGGTGTGAATAATATTTTTCACCATTTATGTTGTTATGATTATATTGTTTTTAGTTGTGTAGTATTAGAAAGCACAAAACAAAAATTAAAATTTCAATACATGCATATTGTACAAAAATGATCATGAAACAAAAAAATCATAGAAAAAGTATACACATCTGAATACAATTGAATAATTGAATGGGTATAAATGAATAAATATGTAAGTAAATGATACTTGTTTCATTCGTGAATAAGAAGTTTTTAAAGTAAAATTGAATACAGTTTTAGACTTTTAGTAATCGGCAAAAAAAATGTATTATTAGTTTAACAATATTAAATTGTAAAAAAAATAATTTAATTGAAAAACAAAAAAAAAATGATTCAACTATAAAATATTTAATCAGATATTTTTTTTATAAAAATTAACAATAATTCAATTATTTTTTAGATCCCATTATTTTTATTTAATTGATTATATAATAAGGGGTTGCTGTGAAATGAACCCCAAACTATACGATATTCGCGTGATGAACTCTATACTTTTTTTAAAAATTTTTTAAACCCCAACGTTTTGTTTTTTTTAAACGGACCATCTGTCACGTTTCCGTTAAATGACCTGAAAATTAAAACGGTGAGTTTTAATAAAACACCCTAAACATTATTTGGAACCTAAATCCCCAATTTCTAACATTAAATGGCAATTTTTCTCTCATTTCTCGTGTCTCTCTTGTTGCTGCAATTCCCCCTTGTTTCTCTCTCTTTCTCTTTTGAAACGGGTTCTCTCGAGTCATCTCCTGGAAGAAATAATTTAGTGGCGTTTTCTAAAAATATGTCGAGATGTATCAAATCGTCGTTTCGAAAGGCATCGAAAGGCATCCGTCATGTCGCAAAACAAGGAGAATGAATCTGGTGAACGATCTTTCGAACGCCTTAGGCCAGATATGACGTAATCTGAAATCAGAGCTTCATCCGTACACTTGCAAGGTTAAGTGTTCACAATTTGGAAATGAAATCTGAACTCAAAACTTCGTACACATACAAGGTTAGGTTTGCAGAGAAATTTGGGAATAAAATTGTGTTGTATAAGTGTGTAGAGAGAATTAAAACACAAGAAGGCTAACCTAATGTTGGTTTTTTATCCCTCTAAATAGCGATTGTTCCCTCAAGATGAATATTTGATTCTCGCTCAAATCAGGAAGAAGAAAACAGAATATAAAATAATTTCACTATTATTGATAATAATGGTTTTTCACACACACAAAATAACTAGACTTTATTTATACTTATACAAACGAACCAATGTGTTGATGAGTCACGACTCTTGATGAAACGACACGACTTACAATTGTGACTCTTTATTTAATAACTAACATATACGAATGTGACTTTATGTTAACGAGATTGATTATACTTCAACACTCCCCCTTAATCATATCTCGGCCTCACTCCAGTTCTTCTCTTTATGTCGTCATCGCTTCTTCACTTGCGCTGAACAACATATGATTTTCATTCACGTCTTCTTCTTAGAGACTTACATGTGCCCTCTCTTTCTTCTCCGAGCGGCACTCCTTTGAGTAGTGGTCGATCTTACCACAATTGTAACATTCTATGTTACGTCTCTCATTTTTGCCATGATCGTTTTTCCTCGGTTTCGTCCAACACTCTTTTTCTGTGTGGTTCTTTTTCTTGCAAAACTCACACCACTTTTTGTCTTGATTGAAACCGGATTCTCTTCTTTTTGCGTGAGCATTGAATGCTCCTTCAGTTGTGCTTTCTTCTCTTGCAGCCACTCTTGCTTCATGAGCCTTCAAAATACCTATTAATTCTGTCGTTGTGAGTGAAGTCAAATCGCGAGTTTGCTCCATCACACTAACAATACTATCGAACTTGGCTGGAAGAGAGATCAGCATCTTTTGTATCAATTGATAATCTGTCTTCTTATCACCATGATAAGTTAATTGATTTTCCAAATCAACCAATTTATCTCTGAATGTCTTTATGTTTTCATTTTCATTCATCTTCAACATTTCGTATTCTCTACGCAATGTTTGAAGTTTCACCAACTTGACTTGTGGAGAGCCTTGATATTCATCATTTAGTGTGTCCCATGTTTCCTTTGATGTGGTTGAATTCACTATACGTGAGAAGATTTGATCGGTTACAACCATTTACAAAATTTGCAAAGCCATCATATCATTAACGGTTGCCTCTTCTCTACGTGTCTTTGCTCTTGTTGTTTATGGAGTTTCTTCCATTGGTGTCGCCGGTACACCTTCTTCCACCACATACCATAACTTCCTAGTCTTGAGAATGGTTGTCATCTTAATGTTCCAGAAATCGTACTTCTCTCCATCGAATATAGGAATTAATTGGTGAGATGTTGTCTCCATCTTCTTTGCTTCTCTTCCTTCTCAGATTTTGGTGAAATTTTTCCAGAATTTTGTGCGCTTGATTTGTCCTAGAAACGATGCGGCTCTGATACCATGTTGGATTTTTGATCCCTCTAAATAACGATTGTTCCCTCAAGAGGAATATTTGATTCTCGCTCAAAATCAGGAAAAAGAAAACAGAATATAAAATAATTTCACTATTATTGATAATAATGGTTTTTCACACACACAAAATAACTAAACTTGATTTATACTTATACAAACGAACCAATGTGTTGATGAGTCACGACACTTGATGAAACGACATGACTTACAATTGTGACTCTTTATTTAATAACTAACATATACGAATGTGACTTTATGTTAACGAGATTGATTATACTTCAACACCTAATACTGTAGAAAAATTTTTTGTATAGATTATGTGTTTTTGAGCTGTGTTCATGGATGGATTCAATTAAACCGATAATTTTTATTTTCAACTTGAACGATGATTCCGGTTGAATTTATGATTTTTCTGGTTTAGATTTTAAACCGGGCTTCACTACTTTCTTCTCCGCTCATGGTTCTATGTTTTGAGAAACGGAAGGTAGATACAGTGCTTGATGGCTTCTTCCGTTTTAATCCGACCGAATATCTATTCTACACGTTTTCTTCCTGAAAATAGGGGATGGAATTGATTGATTACGTTGTCTCGTCGCAGTAAATCACAACAACGAGAGAGACAGCGAGCGATGAGAGAAAAATTGCTATTTAACCTTAGAAATTGGGAATTTAGGTTCCAAATCATGTTTAGAGTGTTTTATTAAAACTCACTGTTTTAATTTTTAGGTCATTTAACGGAAACGTGACGGAGGGTCCGTTTCACAAAAAAACAAAATGCCGGGGTTTGAAAAAGTTAAAGAAAAATATAAGATCTATTACGCGAATATCGTTTAGCTTGAGGTTCATTTCACAACAATCCCTATTTTTTTTTATTTTATTTGCTCTAAATTTCATGAAAACTATGTATTGACAAAAACAATGTATACATCACCTAAGATACATGCCAATTAAAAAAAACTATGAATTTTTGTTTTCCATTGATACATTTTTTTACTATCAAACAAAATAATTTTTTTTAATTAGTTTTGTCATTTTCCTTTAACATAAATTTACCACCTCTAAATTATTAAATTAATTTAATATTAAGTATTAACGACAACAAAAATACAGAAATTTCTCTATTTACATAATTTTTTTTTTTGGGAAACTCTATTTACATAATTATTTAATTTATATTTTATCATCAATGATCATCAATCTATTTTAAAACTAAAAAAAGTTGATGTCTTTAAGAAGCATTAATGATCGTTATCTTATACAAAAACATGTAATTTTTTTTTTATGAAACATATGTATTATTAAAATATTTTATTTAATCTACATACAAAATCTAGCAAGTTGAACGAAAAAAAAATCTAGCAAGTTAGCGAAAAAAAAAAAAAAAATCTAGCAAGTTCTTAATTTATTGGGCCTAGAATTTATGAGGGCCCAAATCATAAAGAACCGTTAGATTGGAGGAGCAGTTCCAAAACCGTAATCTCTCTCAGAGTATCATTGATCGGAGAAACCCGTTATAAAGCGTCCCCTTAAACCCTCGATTAGGGTTTTACTCTTAAATCGCAAGTTGCCGTTTCTCGATTCTTGACGTGTATCGACATCTAGCTCAAAATGGGATTCTGGGGTTTGTTTCTCTTTTCGATCTATGCACTATGATTTCTCTAATTTCTTCATTTTTCTTTTTCGGAGCTTGAATTTCTGTTCACAGTTTACACGATTCTTGATTCTGAAAATACTCCTTCACATTTGGCAGGACTTGAAGTGAAACCTGGGAAACCTCAGCCTTATCGTCCGGAGAATGAACAAGGAAAGCTTCACGTAACCCAGGTATGTATATAATCTTGTTCGCCTACCAAGAAATCCAGTAAAATTGTAATGGAATGTCAAATTCTGAATCCATTTCGTTAGATTTGTTGAATGAAATTGATTCTATCTTTCTCTATCACTCGTTGTGGCTAATTTAGAAGCTTCTAGTCTGCAACATATTCGTTGATGTATTGACACTTTTCAGGCAACTCTAGGCGCTGGTTTGGGGAAAGGGAAGAGTGTAATTCAATGTTCAACCGGAGACAAGAACCCAATTTACTTGTGTTCATTGCTACCAAACAAAATCGAATGCTGTACTTTGAACCTTGAGTTTGACGATAATGATGAGTCAGTTAAATTCTCGGTTGCTGGTGACAGAAGCATCCATCTTTCTGGCTACATTGAATCTTATGAGCAGGAATATTTGCAAGACGGAGATGATTCGTATCCTTTCTTTTGTTAATTTCCTCTTTAACAAGTGATTGCTTTATGTTTATCTGGTATTATCTTAGAAGTTTTCATTGCGACATATAAGAGATGGCATCGATATCGGTGAATCGGAGTCAGATGAGTCATCTGACTATGATAGTGAAGAAGATCACATGGATGAACTTGAGGACTTCCTAGATGACAGTTATGGGTATCCGCATTCTTCTGTTCCCAAAAGCAGAGGTACATTTTTCTATTCGCAAGTCTTGAATCGGATTTGTTTTGATTAGTATCTTAGTATATTGTAGCAAGCTTACGTGGTTTGGATCCATGGTCGGGCTTGATTATGTGTTTAGTGTATAGCTCCTGGATTTCCATTGCTCTGCAAGATTGTGAATATAAGGTCATACGCTGTGTCAATGATCTAAAAATCACGCCTAGGTCCTGCGCTTGAAGGTCCTGCGTAGATTCTGATTAATCCTGCATCCGTCTAGACACCGATTTTTTGTCAACAGTAGAGAAATATGTGATTTTTTTTGTAGTGATTTGTCATCATGTGATCCTAATTGGTAAAAACTGATTTAGTTGGATTAATTAGTCTTTTTTTTTGTCTATTTAGTTCTAAAATGATATAATTTTGAATAATATTCTTCTAGAATAAAGAACAAAACAATATTATTTTTAAACAATGAAAAATGCCTAAATTTTTATGGATTCAACTAAAATTTTGATGATTATCACATTTAAGTTTGACTATGTATTAAAAATATTAAGTTAAAAATTTATGTACCATTATAATATTTGAATCTATTCATTAAATATATAGTTAGATTATCTTTTAATGTTTAGGTCCGGTTTAGACCCCGACTAGTCGTGCTATGCGCTAAGCCTTTCTTGCCGCTCGACTAATGCCTAGTGATTTCTTGAACAGTTGAACCTTGTGCTGTGTGATAAATTATCCTTCCATTTTTGTTACTGTGAAACTGATTGAAATTTTTTTGATAGTTGTGATTGAGGAGATAGAGGATGAAGAAAAACCTGTCAAAGATACTAAGACGAAACGACCTAAGAAGAAGACTCAAGATAGTGAAGATGAAAGTGCAAAGAAACAGATTATTGTTAAAGAGAGTGCTAATATTCATCTTCTGGCAAGTGAAGATGAAGATGGTTTGCCTATTTCCAAAGAAGAAGCAGGTGAACCAGAGAATAAGATAGATGAAGATGAACAAGTTAGCAACAAGAAACGGAAGGCAAAACCTTCTGAACAAGAAAGGTTCGTGTCTACTTGTTTTCTACTGACCTTGAAGACTTAGTGAAAGCAATGTGATATATTAGTTAGTATTGTATGAGTATGAAGTTGTTTCTAAAATTTGTTCCAGTGTAAAGAAGAATAACAAAAAGAAAAAGCAGACAGAAAAGCAAGAGGAAATTACCCCAATGGAGAAAGCTGATGAACAAGTTCAGAAGAAAACCAGCGCCATTTCTTCAAATCAGAAAGCACAAAACGGAACTGTAAACAATGCCATGTGAGCAATCTTTTTTCTTGACTTAATGGTTCTTTTTTCTGAAGATAATAGAAGGTATCAATGTCATTTGTGAAATAGCAGTATAGTAAGAGCTTGATTAGTAAAGATCTAGAGCTTTTCCGAAGTTTTGAATTCCTTAGATAAGAAAAAGTTTTCTTATTTCCTTCATATATTTAATTGATTGGTAGGAGTGAGAGCTCCTACAATCAGACCCTAATTCACATGTTAAGAAGGCTTTGTATCATGTACAATGATTCTTTTCATCACAACAAGTAACAGTTTCTGTGCTTTCTGTGGTATTTTTGGTAGGAGTGAGAGCTCCAAGATTCCAGATAACTCTGCTGAGAAGAAAAATAAGAAGAAAAAGAAGAAGAAGGACTCGAGCGTAGAAGCTGAAGGGGAGAAGAAAAACGTTTCAAGCAGTCTTGAGAAGCAAAAATCTGATTCAATATCTGAGGGGACTCAAATGCGGACTTACCCAAATGGGCTAATTGTTGAAGAGATAGGCATGGGAAAACCTGATGGCAAGAGAGCTTCTCCTGGAAAACAGGTTCGCTAAAGTCATAAATTGTACAAAACAATACGATTTTATATTGCAGTGAGGTTCTTTACTGTGTGTTTTCCTCAATATTATTGTATGGTCTCTCTGAGTGCAGGTTAGTGTCCGCTACATTGGAAAGCTTCAGAAGAATGGGAAGATTTTTGACTCCAACATAGGAAAAGCACCTTTTAAGTTCCGTCTAGGTCGGTGTCTATTTTAAGTAGATTGCAGAAATAGGTTTAAAAGTTGTTTGAGCCAGAGTTTTGATGGGTATTTGATACTTGTGTCATCATTGTAACTTGCAGGTCTTGGACAAGTCATTAAGGGATGGGATGTCGGCGTTAATGGTAACAACCCCAACAACACCTTGCTGGCTTTGGTCAAATGTGCATTGTCTTGTTTCAATCTGAAGCATTTCGTGGATTGTCTTAACTTGGTTCTTGTTTCTTGTAATCCAGGCATGCGTGTTGGCGACAAAAGAAGGCTTACAATTCCTCCATCAATGGGGTAAAGTAGTGCAAATCTTGGTCATATTTATGAGTAGATCTTTGTTAAACCTGAAATGGTGGGGATGCTGATAGTGTGTGGTTATTGACAGGTATGGTGAACGTGGTGCTGGAGGCCAGATTCCGCCTAACGCTTGGCTGATGTTCGATGTTGAGCTGATTGATGTTAGGTAACCTTTCAACGTTTGAGGTGTGTGGTGTTGTAGCTGCCAGCCACCAAAAGGGAAATACTCTTTGAATCTTTTGACAATTTTGCTATGAGTTGTGTGTGTGTATCCTCAGATTTTGTAGCTTAAGTCTTCTTACTACAATTCAATTGCTGTCGAAAAGAAAAAAAAAATCTTGGAAGAATTTAAAAAAAAAAAATCAATTGAATCGAAAATAATGGTGGGCTAAAGAAATAGATCTAGGTATTTGTTGTTTAGGATCCATATAAAATATATAAATCGGTTATTTTGTGGAGGTTTAGTTTTTTTTTTCTTGGACGTTTAGTTATAATCCAAATCTAAATGAAAATCATAATTCTAAATGAATTAATGCTAAATGAATTAATGTCTCACGTAAGACATATTTCCCTGGACTTAGTCTATCTATTGCACTTGTTTGTAGCTTTAGACAGAAACGAATATATATATAGGCACATTTGATTTTTGCTAAATGACACTTATCTCTCCAATACACCATATGCTTCGATCTCAAGGACCTGAGAACATAATGAATGGAATTACATATATGCAATGCTAGATTTGATTTTTGGTAAACGACACTTAAAGTGAGAGTCTCAAAACTTCTAAGCACCATATGGTGTATTGATGAGTATAAAGGACCAGCTGAACCCAAAAGCATGACAAGATAGAACACACAAGATCACTTATCTGCATCCGAGGGGGAAAAATATGCGATTTACATGTCATCTCTGTTTCTTGGTCACTTGTTTCTGTTCATGACTCTATTGGTCGAATCTATGAGTCACTACAAGAAAACTGCCAGAAAGCCACGGAAATTTCGTACCTAAAAGTGACCATTCGTAACATAAACACACTTTGCCACGACCAAATTTGTGGCAAAATCGTGGGTACTGAAAGTATCCATTTGTATCCGAGTGGCTACTCGTGGCCGATTTTCTACGAAATTTCTACGACTGTGGAGTGGCGAAATCGTAGCTAATAGTAGCTAATTTGACTACTATTCGCCACGTCTTTTGAGTGGCTGATAGTGGCTAATGTAGACACGATTAGCCACACCACTACAATGGCTAATCGTATCCAAGCAAGGCTACTATCGGCCACTTTAAAAGCGTGACAATTCGTGGAAGCTTATCGTGGCTTCGCTACTACTAGCCATTGCCTTTTTCGTGGTTAAAAGTAGCATTTTTTTATATTTTCTTCTTTTTAATTTATTAATTAAAATTAAAATTCAAAATCATAAACCGAATTTAAACAAAAAATTAATCCAAAATTAAAACCGAATTATAAAATAAAACCGATTTTAATCTGAAAGTAAATCCACAATTAAATCCAAAAAGAAAACCGAAATACAAAATAAACCACAACCAAAATAAATAGGTTCACAACAAGATAAGATCACGGTGGAAAACGCGGAACATCCCAAACAGTGTTGTCGATCTCCCGTGGAGACCAATCCTCTAAATTGATATCTGGAATCGCTCCTGGAGGTGGTGAATGAGATGTAGACGGTGGTGGATGACATGTCGACGGTGGTGGATGAGATGTAGATGGTGGTGGATGAGATGCAGACAGTCTGTCACATGCAGGTGGAGATTGAACAGATACTCCACATGTTGCGATATTGTACGAACTTCACCACTTAACTGTGTAAGCGTTTTCTTCATTTCCGCTATATCCTCAACAACACCTGGTGGAACTTCTGCAGCAGGAGGTGAAGGCATCGATAAACAGTGGATGCGAGAATCTGCTGCTGAGTGTATACCGCACCCAAACCGTAAGGACGTCCATGTTGCGGAGTGTTGACCTGTAATATATCGAGAAAAAAAAGAAAATTATTGTTAGTATATGCACTAGTGTAAAAACAAAATTTGATTTTAAAAACAAATTTACCTCTACATATGCGCATTAGAGTTCCTCAAGAGCAGGATCTCCACCCGCTTGGGTAGCTACAACTTCGGTGCTATGAACAAGTCTTTCAGCCCGCTTGTCTCGGAACGTCCCATCAAAGGAAGTATGAGTTGCCCAGACGAAGTCAACAATAGTTGCATCTTTGTTTTTAGCATGCTGTAAAAAAAGTTGTGAAAATGATAGATCGAAAATTGAAATATGTAATAAAAAAAATCGTTTAAAAAAATACTTTGATATTACCAATTTGTCGTTTACACGAATGAAAGACTTTCGTCCTGCAGCGTGGACGTGAGGACCCAATCCATCTGGATCGTGCAACCTCGACTCGCATGCTAATCGCAACCTATTCTATCCTATATCGCTATTCCAATGCCTTCGCATTATGTCCCAGTTATTTTCGCTTAAAAACTTTGGCTTGTTGCCACTCGATTTTGCTTTACTAATCACATTTTTCAATGAGTCTTGAAGACGTGTAGTCTACGTTCTCCGCACTGCACCATGATGTGCAGGATCCTAGTAATAACTTTGCTGAAAAGTTAAAATACAATATTATTAGTAAAACATATCTATTTGACAATCGAATAAAATTTAAAATATAAGAAATTGGTTACCACAAAACTCGACCACCACCGCTCAACGACTTCTTCTGGCACCATTCTAAAATTCCGGTAAGGACCAGGGAAATTTGACTGATATGCAGCCGTGATAAAAGCACCGACCTGTGGGTCCCTCTGAAACCACATTCCACCTTCACGCTCTGGATGTAAATGGAGCATACTCTGCCTCGCAGGATGGGCCATCAATTCGGCGATGGATAACAGTGACCTGACACAGGACGAGGTAGGAGAGGATGACGATGGTGGGATTCTGGGATTCGGAGAACCGGACGGTGTACCACGACTACGACCACGACTCGAAGGACGATACATTGACCAATAAGTGTATTTATTTTTTTGTCCTTGTACAAACTCAACCAACCATAATGGTTGGTCTACGCGCTGAGCACATTCACGTTTCACCTGTATAATATGCGTTAATTAGTTGAGTTTAAACTTAATTAATTAATTACATTAATAAAATTATATAGCTAGAATTTACATAAGCTTTACACCATGACATAAATTGAATTTCTTTCGCTTCGTACAAATCAGACTCCGTTATNCATACTCTGCCTCGCAGGATGGGCCATCAATTCGGCGATGGATAACAGTGACCTGACACAGGACGAGGTAGGAGAGGATGACGATGGTGGGATTCTGGGATTCGGAGAACCGGACGGTGTACCACGACTACGACCACGACTCGAAGGACGATACATTGACCAATAAGTGTATTTATTTTTTTGTCCTTGTACAAACTCAACCAACCATAATGGTTGGTCTACGCGCTGAGCACATTCACGTTTCACCTGTATAATATGCGTTAATTAGTTGAGTTTAAACTTAATTAATTAATTACATTAATAAAATTATATAGCTAGAATTTACATAAGCTTTACACCATGACATAAATTGAATTTCTTTCGCTTCGTACAAATCAGACTCCGTTATTTGTGGTCTCATCGTAGTCATATACTCTGCAAACAACATAGACAAGGTTGATTAATAATTAATTAAAAAAATAATTAATTTAAAGAATAAAATAAAGTAATTAAGTTAATGATATATATATACCTTTCGTATGGTTCAATCTCCGCACAATTAAGTAGAAGATACGTCTGCAATATGTGAGCGCCTTTTTCATCTAACCATGCTTCCCTTGAAGGCTCCCGGGACGTCCAACTTGTCTGATAATAGATGGAATGATTCCCGTGTAGTAGTATTGGAGTTTAACATCATCCGTCAACGTGTGTTGTTGATCATCACCAAAATAATATGATGTAAAGTATAATATTTCTTCATTCACACTTTGAGCAACAATAGAACCTCCAATCTGAGCTTTATTTTTCGTTTTCTTTTTGAGATGGTACATGAAACGTTCGAAGGGATACATCCACCTAAATTGAACAGTCCCACCTAACAACGCATCTTCTAGTAAGTGAACTGGTAGATGTTCCATAACGTCAAAGAACGATGGGGGAAGAATCTTCTCAAGGTTTCAAATCTTGACAGCAATATTCTTCTTTAGTGCTTCAACATCATCTATCACCAGCAATTTTGCACATATATCCCTAAAAAAAGTGCTATCTCTGTACATACAAATATAAAACAAACAATTAATTAAATAATATAACTAAGTTAATCTAATTAAATTAAATGTATAAGTAAATACCTGATATTGCAATATGAACATTCTTCTGGAGTAACTCGGTGAACGCAATCGGAAGTAGTCGCTGCATAATTACATGACAATAGGGCTCACCTATATATATATATATATACGAATATATATAACATACCTGTCGGATACTTCGATGGTTTTATCCCATCCAGCGTCTTG
This sequence comes from Aethionema arabicum, assembly GCA_000411095.1. Taxonomy (NCBI): domain Eukaryota; kingdom Viridiplantae; phylum Streptophyta; class Magnoliopsida; order Brassicales; family Brassicaceae; genus Aethionema; species Aethionema arabicum. Next base: position 60,877 of record KE153455.1, read on the forward strand.
TTTTTTTGGAATGTTGTTTTATTGCGGCGATATGGATGATTGTCGTCGAGAAATACTCGATGACAATCAAGCCAAGAAATTTTTCGTCCATGTTGCAACCGAAACGCAAGTGTGTCATCTTGAAAACACGAGCATGCCAAACGCCCATGTGTCATCCATCTCGAAAGCATACCATATGCAGGAAAATCACTAATAGTCCACATTAACGCCACTCGCATCAATTTTTTTTTTCTTCCTCGATAAATCATACACATAAACACCATTACACCATAACTCTTGCAGATCATCGATCAAAGGCTACAAAAATATATCGAGACTCTTTCTCGGGTGTTTCGGCCCTGGGACTTTTTTTCGATAGAAACAAATATTCTTTTTTCATACACATTTCAGGTGACATATTATATGGTGTTACTATAATTGGCCACACGGAGTGATTATGACTTTGCATCCCTAGAGGATTAAACCCATCTGTAGATAAACGCAAATAAACATTTCTACTTTCAGATGCAAAATCAAGATATACATCTTGAAAATGTTTCCACGCGACACCGTCTGAAGGGTGTTGCATCTTCTTATTAGAACACGAATGTTCAGTGTGCCATCTCATATACGCTGTTGTCTTTGCCGAATTAAATAACCGCTTCAATCGATCACCAAATGGTAAATAATACATCCTTTGCTTCGCTACATTCTTCTTTCTTTTATCTTTTCTTGGACGAAATATTTTAGAATTGTAGAAACTACATATCGTCAAATTAATATCTTCCTTCGAGAATAACATATAATTATTCTCGCATGCATCAATTTTATGATAGGGTAGACCTAATGATTTCACCATCTTCTTCGTTTTGTAGTAGGATGTTGCAGCGATATTATTAGACGGTAACCTTTTTTAAAATAATCGTGCCCATCCATACATGCATGCTTCAGATAAATTATACTTCGTCTTCATCCCCATCATTTCAGGTGCTATAGATAATTTAGAAACTCCTTCTTCGCATCCATCCTATAATGGCTGATTTGCTTCTTCTAAAAGATTATAAAAACGTTACGCATCACCTCGAGGAGATTCTGGTAAGTCAGTCGTCGCAACATCAGGGAATGCATCATGCACCATTTCCTCAACTCGATCAACATTTGCATATGATGGTATTACATGCACATCATTCATCACTTGACCCATATATGACGAGGACTCTCCACCTTCGCATCCTTCACCGTGAGAAGTCCACAAATAATAATTTGGCATAAATCCTCGCTTGTATATGTGATTCTCAACTACGTTCACCCCACAACGGTTTCTATTCTTGCAACTTATGAATGGATATAAGATAAATCCTTCTTCGAAAAAAGATTTGGAATTTTGTGCAAACGATAGAAATTGACCTAATCCATCCACAAATTCGTGTGAAACTTCATTATCATATGAATTAACTCTTCTATACTTCCATTCCCTTATTGCAAACCAATTTTCGTCCCAAGACATGATCTTTTTGGGACTTGTTTTGAAGATTTTTGGATGTTTTTTGAGTAATTGCAAATGAGGGAGAAGAAATTCACGGATCTGGTTTTTACAGTCGCAACAACGCCTAGCCACTATTAGCCACGAAAAATTTGTGACTACATTTATTACCGTTAACCAGCCACTAGTAGCAACAACTTGTGTAGTAGAAAGAGTTTGCCACTAATAGCCATTCCTAGCCACTTTACGAATTGGCCACTCTTAGCTACGGTTTGCCACTATTAGCTACGATGAGCATAAATCGTGGCTAATCGTATCTACTAGTGGCTACTTAGACACGATTAGCCACTGCGTCCTTCAAGTAGCTTGTCGTGGCTACGTTTCTACGATTAGCCACGATTAGCTACTATTAGCTACACCCGACACGGAGTAGCTACTAGTAGCTAATTGTAGCTAATATTGGCTGGTTTAATGGTAGCCACGAAAAATTTGTGGCCATAACGTGGCTTTGGGCCTTGTTTCTTGTAGTGAGTTCCCGCCTTGACCTCTTCATTTCTTCATCGTCTGTTTGAGGTAAAGATCCTACAGTTGCTGCTTCTACTTCTAGGTTTGCATGCTCTGAAGCTAGCACTCGTGTCCTTTGAATTCCCTAGCTATTCCCTAAGCACTCTAATGCCTGTTGACTTCCAGAATAAGATTAAAGTTAAAAAATGTGTGAGATACATTAACACGTAGATATTTTTATTAAGACTTACAATAGCCACATTTGATAGAGCATAAAATCCTTGATTAACAAATTTACGTAGTTAAGGAAACTCCTCCATTGCAAAGAGGAATGAAGCTGTTATGATTCCTTGCATATTGTTTTAAAGTAGTTAAAGACCAATGTGTAGTTATGCATTTTTGGAAGGAAAAACGTGTGTTATTATTACACGACCGATATCTAATAAAAAACCATTTCCAAGAGAGGTAGATGTACCTGCAAACTCGAGGACATCATCTATCAATTGAAAAGCCAAATCCCACAAGCATAAACTGATCCAAAGTAAACACAACAATAGTAGCAATGAAATCACTTCTTCAAAAATGCAATGAAATTTTAGATTTTTATACAAACCAGATTCTTTCTGTACTCAAAAGCTAACATAGCAATTTCACATGTTTGTCCAGCAAGAAGAGCAACTTCTTTGCATGCTATTTGACAAAATATTTATAATATGTATTATGAATATAGTAGCCTAGACTGTAACAATGAATAATTATGATAGTATTATCACTTTATTTTCTAAAAGATTTTAGCTAACCGTTGTTTGGATTCTCAACTTAGATAGACAGAGCTTAGAAGACTTGAATAGCATCAGAATCACTGGAAAGTAGTAAACTATGGCTATATTTGATCGGGGTAAAGAGATTTACCTATTACGCTGCTCCATTGTGCTATTTATTTACATGGAATTGAAAGACTCATTGGTTTTCCCGAGAAAAACCTACGAACAAACCAATGATCAGTCTCCACAGCGGCGGAAACCGAGACTGAAGGTCACTAAAGACCTTACACTCCCTTGCTAATTTACAAGGTCACAAAAGAACTTGCACACTTCTTTTATTTCATTTCTCCATGTCGCCTACCTAGAGATGTATTTGTTTGAAGCTTCTTGTATCGTCTTTTCTACCCTTGGAAAAAGCGCGATCAGATTTACTCAGAAATAATGGTCAGAATAGATTAACGGTAAGACAACCTAAAGAGAGAAGAGACTTTAAAAGGTCGAAGAAGCTTGAAAGTTGCAGAGACGATGAGAAAAAGAGAGATTGGATCGTGGGAGAGAGACCGTTACTTGAAGGGTTTGAAAGGCAAAAAATCATCGAAGAATTGTACCGGTTTTGTAATTTGTATGAATGTACTGGTTTAAAGTGGAAAAAAGTATCTTTGAACAGGTGGAAAAATATTATTGGAGGGTTTTGATGATTTTGCAAATTGAATACGCATGAAAATATTTGATTGGATATGTAAGTTGTTAAGTCGGATAGCATGAGAAGTGCAGGTTACCTCCTTTTATTAATATAAATTCTTTAACAAAGCTAAGAATGAGGGATCAAACCCACATCCTCTCAAATAATACACATGTAGTCTAACAACTATACTACTAGTGTCTTTATGTCCTTTGGCGGCCCCAAAAGCATATATTATTAGCTTGGGCCCGAAGTCCATGCTTCACTACAAATGAAGAACACAAATCCAAGTCTCCAAATCCTTCCAAAATCCAAAAATAGCTAGAAATTGAAAAAAACCCAAAAGAAACTAAGAAATTTGTCCATGGAGGCTCTCCCAAGAGAAAAGAGGAGAAGAAAGTTTAAAAATATGGGGAAGAGGGTTCATAATAGGTCAAAAACGCGTTTAAGTGTTTTTTTCGCGCTGGGATCGTGTCTGGTCGGACTAGAAACATTGTCCGACCGGACTTCAAGCGCACACAAATTTTCTGGGCTACTAGTCCGACCGGACACAATGTATCTCCGACCGGACTTCAATGTCACGGCATTTTTTCTTCATAACTTGACCGGGTTCGGCTGGCGCTTTCTGAAAAGTGGTTATGGGTCACGTAGTTCCTTACGGTTTAAAAGTTATGACCATTTGAATACTGGATCGTCATTTCACTAATTTTTGCCTCAAAACTTCAACCAAAGCTCCAATCTTAGCTCCACGTCTTTTACACCTAATAAGTCTCTAAACCCAAGAAAAAACTCGAAAAACAAAGGAAAACATCGACACAAAAATAACCAAAAAAACATTATATCAATTCCCCCAAACTTAACCATGGCTTGTCCTCAAGTAACAAATAAATGTCAAGGAGTTTGAATGGGCAGAAGAAGAAAGTCTCATAGCTAAAAGCCATGTGTTCTAAAGACTCTTAAGAAGACAGATTCAAGATAGGACAATTGACAAGCGGATTTCATATATCTATTTTCTCTTGAACTTCTAGATCACCCCGAATTCTGATCGTGATCCTGTTTGCATTTCGATCAGCTCATCCTTTTAACATTCATTCACAATAAGGTGCATTCTCGATACAAAACATCAATCACATGCATTTGGCTACGTAGAAAAAGGGTTAGAAAAATGTGAAAAGCCAAGGAGATTTATCATTTTAAATAAGTGGTTGACTCTCAAGAAAATATGGAACGTAATCATTTTGCAAAAACAAGGAAGAAAAGATCAATTAACTCATACAAGTTTCTTCTTCCATTCTATCCATCTCTACAGTTAACTAATCTAATCTCCTCTAAATTTCAACTAACACCTCAAACCCAATTCTCTTTAAACTCTTCTCAACCTCAATGAAATTCTTGTCTTTAATAATCTCAAAATCACTCTACAACTTCATGAACTTATTAGGAACCAAATAAACTTAAACACTTTTTTCTCTTAGCTTACTAAGCTATTTTCTTTTTGATAAGCCTTATTTATAGGTATATTTTTTGTCTTAATTTTTTTTTTCTTTGGCTTTTTTTGACTAAAGAGTATTTATCTAGTCAAGGGTCACATAACCACTTGAGAAATTCATTTTAAAGATGTTGATTTAAGAGTGATTTTGACAAACATTTCTAAACATAGGCAATGTCTTTTAAGCTTAGCTCTTTAACATTAAAACCCCCAAACTTGAACAATTTCTAATCTACCCAATTTTCGTTAAAATTTTCCTAAACTCCCAATCCCTCATAGATTAGCCGGTGTGACTAACACTAATGAAATAATGAAACTTGTCGCTCTAATACTTGCAAGGTTTTGTATAGGAAACATTTTCAAAAAGAGACCTCACTCAAAAATATTACTTAACAAAGAGTTTAAAGTGTTTTGGCTTGGATTTAAATGGGTGGATTTCAAAGAAAAGAGTGAAAATTCCAAAGCGAAAAATCCATGCATGCAATCAAGGTTTGCAAACGAGACAATGAAATTTTGTTTTACGGTTCAAGTTTTCTAGGGATAGCTTTCAATTCACACAAACATTCTCACAAACAGTGAACCCGAAAATGCCTAAGCATAGTGAAACTAGGTTCCACAATAGCTCATGCAATCCATCAAGTCAACAAAGCACTTATAATGAATCTATCTAAAGAATCTAAATACTAGCATCCATGTGAGAATAAAATCATTGGCTCCCTAAATCATTGAAAAATGTGTTCTTAGACAGGAGAAGGATAAAATTTTTAAAAATGACCAAAAAGACTCAAAAGAATAAACAAAACAAAGAAAGACATTAACAAACAAATTTCCTCTCCCAAACTTACTTCACATTGTCCCCGATGTGGAAGTAGATTTGGAGAAGAACACTATAAAGATAAATAAAGAGATATAAAAGAAAAGATGGAAGGTGGTACCTAGTGGGTTGCCTCCCACTTAGCGTTTTGTTTAAAGTCATTGAGTTTGACTCTTGCGCCTGATTATGTGCGAGATAGTTCATTAAGAGGCTTGGATTCTAGGTAAGTAACAGTTTCTTCAAACCAAGGCATCGTGTGACGCGTAGGCTCAACTGACCAGAGCATCGCATCATTGCAGAAGCCTATGAAGGAGAAGAGCTTTTCAAGAACCATTGACATATTGTTGCGCTCAGAAGGACTAGTCCTAGGGGTTTCTTTAGGAGGTACTGAAACTTTGAGCCTATAGACAATAGATGGATACTCGACCTTAGGAATGTAGACAAAATGAAGAGAGACTTGGGTTGGCTCAGGAATTGATTGATCGTTTAGGACCACGATCATAGCGGATGAGATTCGTGCATCCTTGTATCGTGCATGATCAAATTTACCCAAATCAAAAAATTCAATTGAATTGTCTAGATCCATTACCTTAGGGACTTTGGTCGATGTTTGTTCATGAGACAACATGTGGGTATCACTCTCAAGAGTGATAACATTGAGGTTCTCAGACCAATTTTCAATCGCTTCAGCATTCCATGGAATTTGTTTGTCTAACTCCTCGATGTGGCTTGATAAAGCATCAAAATTGTTGTTTAGATCGTCCACTTTCTTCATGTGGTTTTGCTTATTTGTGAGGATCTGTTGCAACATACTTTTTATCTTGTCTTGCCACTCGTCCACCTCATGATGGTCCGGTTCTTGGTACTCAGGTTGTAAAGGCTCATAAGGATCTTGGTATTGACATAACCACTCTTGATAGCCTTGGTCCATTGGTTCCTCAACATAGTCTTTGGTTAAGATAAAATAACTTCGACTACCTATCAATAGGCTAATTGTAAATATTAAAGGGTCGAACCCACGAGACTCTAGTGTTGCGCTATAAGTGTTTAGATTTCAAATTCAGGCAAGACAAATTCAAATTGAGGTTTTTTTAAGTCACGAAATAAGAGAAAAATTAAGAAAAATTAATGCAATGGATAGAAGTATTAGACTAAGGTGTTAGAACTAGAGAAATCTATGGGAATCCTACAATTGGCAAACACATTTTTAGGTCTGAATTTTAAACGATTCTTGAGTCAAACATAAACGAAGACCGGCCCACTTTCGTGCGAAATTGCGATCTCTAATCTTAAACAACCTAGATACCTAAAATTCTGTTTGGACCCAGAATTGATAGCATGCTTTAAGAAGTGGAATGATATGCCCACAAATACCTTAACTCAACTTCCATTGGTTAAGGATATTTGCTTGTCCATTGAGGTTCAAATTGTTCATAAGCTTTCGGCAAAATGTTCAACCTAGGTTCCAGATTTAGGTGATCAAGCCAAATCTAGCATTAAGTTCATCAATAGACAAAGGATTCAATGATCTAACCTATTTATGTTTTACCCAATTGATTTCAACCCATTTCAATCTCTATATCTAACTAAAAGCTACTCAAACATGGCAATTGATATCAAAACCATATTCAAGACATAAACCATAACTAAAAAGAAACTGAAATTGAAATGAAGATTAAAGATCCAAGATTAAGAAAACTTAACTACAAATAAAGAACACAAATCCAAGTTTCCAAATCCTTCTAAAATTCCAAAAATAGGTGGAAATTGAAGAAAACCCAAATGAAACTGAGAAATTCGTCCATGGAGGCTCTTCCAAGAGAAAAGGGGAGAAGAAAGTTTAAAATATGGGAAAGATGTTTCAAAATAGGTCAAAGATGCGTTCTAAGTGTTTTTTTTCGCGCTGGGGTCGTGTCTGGTCATACCAGAAACACTATCCGACCAGACTTCAAGCGCACGCAAATTTTTTGGGCTCCTAGTCCGACCGAACATAATGTATATCCGACCGGACTTCAATGTCACGGCATTTTGTCTTCATAATTTGATCGGGCTCGTTTGTGGCTTTCCAAAAAGTGGTTATGGGCCACGTAGTTCCTTACGGTTCAAAAATTATGACCATTTGAATATTTGATCGTCATTTCGCAACTTTTTGCCTCAAAACTTCAACCGAACCTCCAATCTTAGCTCCACGTCTTTTACGCCTAATAAGTCCCTAAACCCAAGAAAAAACTCAAAAAAAGGAAAACATCGACACAAAAATAACCAAAAAAACGCATTATATCAGTCTCTTTGGTCTCTATTGCTTATTCAAAGCGAAATGTACCTAAATATCTCCAAACACACACCAGAAATAATAGAAAATACTACAAAAACAAGGCCTAAAAACATGTCAAAAACACCTCATATCAGAAGACAAAAGTTCAATCCTCGCGGAAAGAATACAAGCGACTTGCGTTTCATATTGGTGAAAGTGTTGATTCCTTCCCAATGCGTTTGATATCTATCTCAAGTGCTTTGGCAACTCTTGGAGATACGATTTCTGAAGACAAACTCGTTCTCAAACTCCTTATTTCAGTTCCAAAGAAGTACAATCAAATAACACTTGCTATAGAAACCCTTTTGGGCTTGGATACACTAACTATTGAAGATTTGACAGAGAGGTTCAAAGCTGAAGAAGTGAGAGACGAAGCTGAAAACGGGGAGAACAACGAAAACTCTATGGGAAAACTCCTGCTCACTGAGGAGCAATGGATTGCTCGTATGAAACAAGAAGAATGGCTCTTCATCTTGTGGTATGAGTAAGAGAAAGAAGTTGAGAAACAAAGATTTAAACTCAGATAAGGATTCAGGCCTTAGTGAAACAAAACAAAGTTCCAGTTCTGATGAAGAAGACTCTCCGAAACGGAATGACAAGTGTCATTACTGCGGCAAGAAGGGGCATTGTGCTCGCAAATGTCGAGAAAAAAAACGTGATCAAACTCTTCTAACACAAGTAGAAGATGAAGAACCAACCTTGTTGATGGCACAAGTGTGTGCTCTCCCAGACACAAAATGTGGTGTGATTGATATCAATCTCAAAGCATGTGAGGCTGTTAAAGATGTTGAAGAGATTGATATTAAGTAGGTACAAGTTTAAGGGGGAGATTGTTAGAAGTTAAACTTGAGTTTGAGCTTTTACGTTTATGTTTTTGGGCTTTGGTTTAGTTGTTTCAATTATGTGTCAAATCTAATTAGAGTATTCATTACGGTGAGTCAATAATGGTAAGTGTGAGAGTGGGTTGAGATCGTGAGATCATGTGATCGTGGTCTCTTTTTTTCAGTTTTTTTTATTTAGTGTGTAAGTCTTTAAATTAAGTCATTAATGAATGAGAAAAATCAGCAGCCCTTATTGCACCATTTCTCTTTTGTCTCAACATATAACTTTTCTGTCTCAACAAAATTTGATTTGTCTCCTCCAATAGTTTGTTTTGTGTAAGCTCAAATTACATTCCTCACTCGATTCCTTGGCTCTAGATATTGTCAACGTTGCACATAGGAATATATTAGCCAACAGTGGTTCCCAATTTTGAGGCCTCTATGTTCGATATTGAGGATCTGATCGGTCCTTCTTCGCGATTTGTATGCATTCTTTCTCATTTTCCATCTATTCCATGACCTCTACTTTTGCTGTTTTAATGAGATCTCTTGTTGATGGATTTATTCTTTGAATATCTTCTCGTTTCTTACTTTCCACATGAACCACAAGATCCATGGAAATTGTCGTTGTTGCGAGGTTGGAAAGACATAATTGTCGAAGAGATCATGTTTTAATCTTGGGAGAACGGATTCTGCCCACATCAGGCAGGCAAAGGGGAAGAGAAAGAATGCGTGATTCACAATCTTGGGGTGATCTCCGCAGGATTTACAGCTTATATCTTTTGTATGTGTTCCATTAGCCAAATTATTTGCAACTGCAAGGCTATTGTGTAACATTCACCAAATAAAATTCTTAAGCTTAGGACTTGTTTTTGGAGGCCAAAGGGATTTATTAAAGATTTGATGCTCAGTTGTGTACTTGTTATTCATGTTCATGATTGATCTTCTGCTAGAATTTTGAAACCTAATCTCATTGAATATATCCGTCTTTGGTATGAATTCAAACGTGTCTATCTGAGGTATTTTCTCGTCCTCGCTTCAACATCTTCACCCATTGCTTATCATCATGGATGGATGTATTGATTGAGTTTTAAGTCACTCCAATGATCTCTTGCGTTTAAACTGCTAACTTTTGCTTTTGTGTCTATACATGTTTATATGTTTAGGGGTGGACTTGGGGGTAGGGTTGGCCACCACAAATATTCCCAAAGAGACGCCTCCTCTCCATAACCAATATCTTTTCCAACCCTTTTTTTTTATCATAGGTAAAGCCGATAGTCGACTTCGCCAAAAATACGATGGGCTACTCCCTAATTTGGCATGTAAAATTGATTTTTTTTTTTTTTTCTGAAATACATGCCCTTTAAAACCCTTGTCACTAGCATGTTAGGGGAAGTGAGAATCCTGCAAATTTGCTTAGCCACTAGGGCAAGATTAAAAGTCTTTAGGTCTTTAAACTATATTCTTTCTTCTGCCGGTATTGCACAAATATCTACAAGCTTTCGAGTGGATTCATCTTTGTGTTCTTTTTTTGACCAAAATTGAACCATGAGTTGAGTGATATGCGAAGATGTAGTTTTATGGAATTTAAAAACTAACATTGTGTAAACTAAAAGAGCAAGTATAACTACTTTAAAGAGGAATTCTTTGCCTTCTAATGATAGGATTTTTTTTTGCTAGCCTTGTAATGTTTCCTTTATTCTATGCTAGATAAAGTTAAGGGTTTTTGTTTTTGATTTTGCTAACTCCTCAGGCAGTCCCAAATACTTCCCCTTCCCTTTATTTTTGTGGTTGTGATAATTTTTTGTATGAGTTGTCTTGTTGCTGGAGTGACATGTTTTCCATATGTGATGCTTGATTTTACACCATTAATCTTTTGTCCTGAAAGTCTGTTGTACAACTCTAGATTTTGCATCACAATTTTAACATCTTCCATTGTGCCCTTGTAGAAGAACATACTATTGTCATCAAAATGAATGTGAGAGATACCCGATGAGTCCCTTGCTAATGCCATACCAGTAGTTTCTTTGTTTTTCTAGTTGTTGAAACATTTAGATGAGTATTTCATAAACCATAATGAAAAGGTAGAGGGATAGAGATCCTCTGGTCTAATGCCTCTTGAGGTTTTATGTCTCTGTGTACCTGTCCGTTGATGAGTACCTTATATTGTACCATTGTGATATATTTCATAATCAGTGCTATCCACTTATCTTAAAAATCCCTACATTCTCATAACCTCTTTTAAATATGGCCACTCGAAACGGTCTAAAGCTTTTGGCATGTTTGTTTTGATGATCACAAACTGTTGTTTTTCTTGATTGCCCACTTTTAATGCATGAGTAGCTCATGATTAATAATTATGTTGTCAACTATAGATCTTCCTTGAATGAAAGCTACTAGTGTTTGAGAAATCAGTTTAGAAAACACCTTTTTAAACCTGTTAGTCAAAAGTTTTGTGATGATCTTGTATGTTGTATTGTATAAGCTAATAGGACGTTGATCTACTAGTGTAGTTGGTTGTTCTATTTTTGGAATTAAACATATTTCTGTCTCGTTTAGGGTTGCTTCCGTTTGTCCAGATCTCTGAAATGTTTTTAATGGGGTGAAGCGATCTCCTCCAAAATCACTCTGCATAATTGCCGGAAAAAAAGGTAGTTAGTTCGTCTCAGCCTGGGTTCTTCTTCTGGTTGAGGTTAAAGACCACATCTATGGTAGTCTCCATTAAAGCTGGTGAAATGGCCATATCATTGTGTGTTGGTGTGACTTGATTTCCAAAATTGTATGTAGGGGTTAGATTGCACGTAAAAGCTTCTGGTTAATACAAGTTGGTGAAAAATGCATCTCCTACTTTTCCCTTTTCCTTAGGCTCTACTACGTGTAATCCATCATATCCTAAATGACCAGCTAAATTTGATAACCCTATCTTATTCTTGGTTTCCAATAGAAACAAAACCTCCGAGAAATACCAACCACATATTTTCCTAAATTGTCGAATTGTCGGGGTGTTTTAAGCCCCTTGAATGTTCCAACTTACTTTATTCATTTATTCTCGAGTGGTTGGGGGCAAACCACTACAACCTTAGTATTGGACAATTCAGCATGTTTGTTTTTTCGTTATGATCATCCTTTAAAACTCCTGTCTTTCGGGGTTAGATGCAATTCAAGATTAGAGAATATGCTACCAATCCCATAAGACTTGGATGATGATGTTTTGTTAGATGTTCTGCTTGTTTCACTCTTTGCTCTTGCATTTGTAGGCGAGCTAGCCACTTTATATTTTTTGTCCTCTCATTTTTGTTGATCAGGGGAGGATTTCCTCTTTACCCGGCAAGTTAAAGACTGTCAAGAGTTTGTGTTTCTAGCCATGGGGGCTATTATGTTCAGGGGGATTGTGGAAGGTTGTCTCTTTTATAAGATAGACTATTTTCTTGTCCATGTGTCCCTTGAAGGCTCCTCATATTTTCTCGATGGCTAGGCTGAGTAACCGGTACAATGATACTCTTTTCATTCGCTACAAGGAGTTGTGAGTTATCCAACTTGGGTAGTGGAAAGATTTGTTCCTCTTCTCTTTCATAAGCGTTGTGCAGTTTGCTCAGAGATCTAAACCTAAGTATTCGGATTTTATTTGTCTTGAGTTCTCCATCTTCACAAACTCTCTACTGCTTATATATATGTGTAAATGCTTAAAGACCCTGGGTGGAGATGGTTGAAAACACTAAATGATTCATCTTTCAACTTAAAACTTGAATGTGTATTAATTACTTGGGGTCGACTGAAAAAGAAGATCCAACAAAGATGAAAAGGAAACACACATGTTAGCTTTGTGTGGATTTATTGAGACAACTTATTTTAAAGAAACATACAGTAATGGATCTTACTGACAACAATTGGCTTGGTAACCCCTAAACTTCAGTACTTCTGTCATTTGTACGACCAAGAGGATCTCAAGCCGTTTTCTTCACTTTAGATTTAGTCACCTAAATTGATATTAGAAGCTCTTTTTTTAACGTCATTGTTTATAATTGATAAAAAATTATCGGTTACATCTAGGTTGGTCTTTAATGATATCTTTTCTAATAAATGTGGGTGTTTCATATTTTACGATGACATCATACATTTGAAAAAAAATTGTCCTTCAAGCTCTAAAGGAAAAAGTCTCTCACAATGGAGAATCCGGTGAGACCCTCACTGATGTCTCGGATTCTCCAGTTTTAGAGACTACAAGCTCTAAAGGAAAAAGTCTCTCACAAAACTCTCTAAAAACGCTTGATCTTTTGTGGGTCTTACAACTATGTTTTGTTGGATGTTTGTGATGATTTGGGCTATCACATAACCTCTCTATTTATAGCCAACATCCTAAAACATGAAAACTTCACAAAAGTCAACAATGGAAACTTCAATTGAGACTTCAATGGTGGTTTACCTAACTTCACCGGAAAAAGATGGATTCAACAATTAAGGCTTCAACAGTTGTAGGCTATCTCCAATTTGAACATGTACTGACCATATTCTTACAATTTAGAGAATTTTATTTTGAATTGAATTCTTTAATTTTTTTAAGAACTTGAACTTTACTCTGATACCATTTGTTCGGGGATAAGAAAAAGTTTTCAATTGAGACAAAAACAATCTATTACTACAAGAATAGAAGATTAGAGACTACAAACTCTAAAAAAAATACTTTGCCAAACTCTCTCGAAACTCTTGATGACTCTTGGATCTCATAACTATGTTTTGTTATCTGTTTGAGATTAATTGGGTTATCAGTCCTAAAACGTGAAAGCTTCACTAACAGTCAACAATGGAAGCTTCAATGGCGGTTGACCCAGATTCAACTAAAAAGATGGTCTTAACAATTGAGACTTCAATAATTGTGGATTATCTCCAATTTGATTGTGTGTTCATCTTGGTTTTAAAAAGCGTGCCTCGTGCGTGCCTCAGGCGCGGGGCTAGCTAATTTGACAGGTTTGGCGTCTTAGCAAAGGGAGACTAGCAAATTATATACTATACTGAGTGGTGCTTTGCCCTTCTAGGCTATCAAACTCATCATGTCAATCCTCCAATTAAATTATTACACATGTCCACATCATTTTTAATTAAAAAACTGACAAATCATCATCACGATAAATTAACTCAAGTTAACAATTATTCATATTCTTACACATAAGTTACAAACAAAAAATCACTAGATTCACATTCAATGTACCAAAACGCCTCTTAAAATCAAATTAAAGACAATTAATTTCTACATTAAACTAAATTAAATAAGAATGTCTTTAAATTTTCCATTAATTTATTCACTAAACGTTCACATTTTTTAACTAACTCTCCATCTTTCCAACTCCTACACATCTCCTATTTATACCCTAGAATTTACACCAACACTTTTATTCTTATTTGTTCATGTTAAAAAATAAATCATGTTGATCGTACTCTAGTGCAAAAAACCAGAGAGCTCGCTGAGAATAGCAGAGCTTTCCCAAATACCGGTTCACCATTCTTTCTTGTTTGGATTTGAGCTGAAATTCCTAAATTATGAAGATTTAGGGTTAAAGAATTTCTCTGTCAATAATCTCTCGCATAATGTTTTTAATTGTAATAAAGTTTTTATAATAGCTCATGTGATCTTCTCTGTTTTGGTTTAGGTTCTTAGTCGCAAAGGTTACAATGGCGTTGTGACAGATGTATGGTCCTATGGAGTCATCCTTTATGTTCTAATGGCAGGATATCTTCCATTTGATGAACTTGATCTTACAACTTCATATAGGAAGGTGTGAGCTCTAATGCTCTATTGTTGTTGCTTTATGATTCGTTGATATTTCCTTTTGTAAAGTATTACGTTTCCGTTAAGTTTAGACTTTCTAATGCAATTTCTCTTTTCACAATTGCAGAAATGAGGAAATATGAGTGGTTTATAAAGGATTACACTCCTGTACAACTTCTTGATTACGAAAATGTAAATCGGGATGATGTTTAGCCACTTTTGATGATCCGGAGGTAGGACTTAGTTAGTACAATTCTTTGTTCCCTAATTGCAAGTAACATAAAACATTTGCAGGAACACAGAGATGAACAAGATAGAACAGGACATGTTAGATAACTAACTTTAGATGCCTTTGACCTAATTATTCTATCTCAAGGCCTGGACCTCGTACCTCTTTTTTACTGTGGAAAGGTACTATACTAAACATGACTCGCTAGGACAACAGAGGATGCATATTTTGCTAATTTATGTAATTTTAAATCTCTAGCTTGTATTTAATCATCCACTGGAACATCAATCTTGAATTGATTTTTAATTGCTTTCGAGTTTTAATTTTTTATATATTTAAACTTGTAATGAAAAAGTCTTGTATAATTTAAGAAATATAATGATATTATTGTTGTAACAATATTGCTCAACGAGTTTAATATATTATTTTTCTGTTCTCAATGTAAAATTTAATTTGTTGTGTGCTTCTACTAAGATTCTACCCGCGCTACGCGCATGAGTTTGTAATGTTTTAATTTTTTTACTACATATGATATATTTTTTGTATTATTACATAGAAAAATTGGGGGGAAAACAACAAAATTAGCGTTTCGAATTTAAAATTCTGATTAGAGAGATATAAGAGTTAATTTCTTCAATTTCCCTAACGAGACTTTTTACAAGATCCGCATTACTTGAACGCTGATAAGTTATTCCATAACTTCGCGGAGTAGTGTTCGCCGAGAAAATGGTAAAATTTGGAATTACGATTTCTCGGTTGTCGTTTCGACTTCCGATTTGCAATTTTGTTGGACCCGATTTTGTTAATAAAGCATCCGTAACCGTTGATTAACATATCCAAATATTGAGAATTTGATAACTGTTTATTACTACTCTCTTATGTAATTGTTAAGAGAGAAAATCTATAACCGTTTATACTCTACTCTTATTTATCAAATTGTTTGTTTTTAAGTTTTTATTTACAGTTTTGGTAGGATTTCAATATCATAGAGGCTTTAATGGTGGCATCAATTGAAGCTTCAATAATGGTTGACCCAACTTCACCTAAAAAAGATTGGTTCAACAATTGAGGCTTCAACAATTGTGGGTTATCTCTAATTTGGTATTTTGAATTGAATTCTTCGTAAATATTTTTAAACTCTTTTATTCTACTTAAAATGTTTCTAACTTTCCATCGAGAATTTTGTTAATTTTTTATTAGCTAAATTTCAATTCAATCTGAGATTTTTCTAGTAACCTCATATTTAATAATCTATTGTATACTTCGTCATACATTAATTTTAGTAACCTTAACACTATGGTCATCATCAATTGTTAGAATCTTGAATAGGGTTCTAATCATTAATTTTATTTTA
Source organism: Aethionema arabicum (assembly GCA_000411095.1). Classification (NCBI taxonomy): domain Eukaryota; kingdom Viridiplantae; phylum Streptophyta; class Magnoliopsida; order Brassicales; family Brassicaceae; genus Aethionema; species Aethionema arabicum. The sequence goes on from KE153455.1 coordinate 77,074, forward strand.
ACTATTACAAATTTTAAAATTAAAATTGTAAAAGTTAAAGAAAGTTCAAGAGAAAAGAGAGAGAGAGTTAGAGCGTCTCTATCCGTTAAGGGTTTCTTAACAATAACTTATTATTATTATTAAATAAATTAATAAATTTTAATTTTACGGTAAATAGTCAAACCAATCGAACTTCAACATGTTTGAAAGATGAGTAAGAACCGGTTCTTAAACCTCTGAAATGTAAGGCGTTTTTTTATCTTCTTATTTTTTTTTCTTTACGACTTTTCTATATATTTTATCCTTTTAATATTAAAGAACTTCGTTAAAGACCAAGAGATGATCTTAAAGACAATTAGAAAGAGGCATGGATTCTTAAATAAGAGGGGAAAAGTTATGAGATATCCTCATATCTCAAACAACATTCTATTATCTCCCCCTAATAATATTTTAGTTTTTGAACATTTAGCTTTAAATAAAAAAATTAAGTACTTTATTTGTCTACCTTTAATGAATCTCATATATTATCCTTCAATCCAATACTTTATTCACCCTAGTTGTAATGGATTGAGAGCTTCTAAAATAAACAATTCATACTATTTCAAATTAAGGGGAAACAACAAAATTAGGGTTTAAAATTTATAATTCATATTGGAGAGAACTAAGACGTGACTTCTCAAAATACTCCAACGAGACTTTCCACAACCTCCGCATTACTTGAACGCGACAAGTTATTAGTGTTATCATCGAGTTCGCGGAGTCAATTTCGCCGAGAAAGTGGTAAAAGTGGTTCGGTTTTTGCAAGTAGACTCTCCAACATCTTATACTTACTAAGCCTTAATCCGTTTGCAAAGTCCTTCTGCTTAATCTCCCACAAGCCTTGAAAATCCAAAAGAGTATTCCCATCTCCACTCACAATGGTTGCATTGGTCACATTTTTTTAGCGTTTGATGCCTTAACACCAGGAGGACGAGTCGTTGCTTCATCTTTGGTCCTTCCTTTTTTTGACATTCCACTTCTTTTTCATTTTTACACCATTTCAGATCATCTCGAAGCTCTCTCCAAGCATGTTCCAAAGTAAACTTCGACTTGTGATCATTGAAGTATATCTGGTTTTCCAACTTCATAACATCATTCTCATTTCTTGATTTCTGAGATGATTCAGCCTCATCATGTCCAGCAAACTTGCAAACTATATCATTTATCTTTCCCCACCTTTGCTTACAGTGACTTGCCTCTCTCTTTTGCAAACCGGCAAGCTTTGGATTCTGTGAAAAGTAAGCTCCAATCCGTTTCCAAAATGCTTCAGCTTTTTGCTCATTCCCAATTATTGGATCTTTGCTTGTGTTTAGCCATGCACTAATGAGTACAACATCCTCTATGAGACTCCATTTCTTCTTTGATCTACGACCTTCAGCTTCACCATCTTCAATACTTGGAGCATCAAACCATTAGCCTTCTTGTTGCCTAGCTAAGAGGTCCATGAAACCTGAAGATTGACTATATGAATCTATATCTTGTTGACTAGCTAATGTTTATACTAATGTGGTTGTTTAAAAGAGAAGGAAAGAGAGGGTTGAAAGGTTATGGGTTATGTTAAACTACACAATTAAGCTTTTATATATAAGGTAAATTTATTGTTTGTGTAGTTAGCAATCAATGTAAAACTAAAATCATAACCTAACCTAACATTACAAAGCATTGATCACAAACATAAACATTAAGAAGTCAATAAATATGATGTATACAATTCTACCTAATACTCGTTTTGTAAATCATAAAGCATAAACAGATCTTTCTCTCTAAGAAACCATAAGCATAAACATATCACATAAATGCATAAGCATAAATAGATCTTTCTCTCTAATACTAGTTGTGAAATTAAAGTTATGACTTATAAGCTTAAATAATGTTACAAGATCACAACAAACAAACAACACCAAGAAAACAATTTCTCAATCCGATATGCAAAATCCCATACTCTTATAGCAATCATGCAGTAGTCAATTCAATACATCCATGTGTATTTGCATTAATCCGAGTAAATAGATGGATCAAAAAACATAAACAAAAAGAATTCATCCAAAAAAACTAAATTTGCACTTGAAAATTTAATAAGAAAACAAACTTTGGTGAAGACGCCAACACCACATTCCATAGCGAGTTTAGCCAAAAAGAGATCATCAACCAACACTCTTTCTGTAAATCCACCAAATTGCATCGACCAACACATCATCCACCAACAATCGTATGATAAAGAGAATCTTAGACAAATTCTCCAACCAACAAGAACATCGCTTCCTTCTTAGTCATTTCCTTATACTCTCCAACTTCTCCATCTCCATAAAAATATAAAGAGAATCTCTTCAGCCACCGTCATCGGCGAGTAGGTCAAGCCCACCACGGACCCCAATCAAGAGGATGCCACAAGCAATCGCGACATCAAACTTTCCTTCTTCTCTTCTTCTCGAATGTGAAATAGATAAATGATTTGGGAAAAAAATAAGATAGATTTTACACAAATCACAATCGACCAAGCTTGAAGTTCTGAAGAGTTCTCAAAACTCGGTTTTAAAAAGGGTTCTCATTAAAATAATGATTTTTGATTTGATTTAAAAAAAATTAATTAATCAGAACCTCATTGTAAACCAGCCGACATAAATGCTCTTAAACCTCTTTAATGAAAAACACTTTTTATCTTTTTATTTTTTCTCTCTACGACTTTTCTATATATTTTATCTTTTTAATATTAAAGAACTTTGTTAAAGACCAAGAGGTGATCTTAGAGGCAATTAGAAAGAGGGATGGATTCTTAAATGAGAGGAGAAAAATTATGAGATATCCTCATATCTGAAAACAACATTCTAACATCTCTCCTAATAATATTTCATTTTTTGAATATTTAGTTTTAAATAAAAAATAAAGTACTTTAATTGTCTGCCTTTAATGAATCTCATATATTACCCTTCAATCCAGTACTTTATTTGCTCCAGTTGTAATAGATTGGGAGCTTCTAAAATGAACATTTCATACTATTTAAAATTAGGGAAAACAACAAAATTAGGGTTTCAAATTTAAAATTCATATTGGACAGAACTAAGACGTGACTTCTCCAAATACTCCAACGAGACTTCCCACAAGCTCCGCATTACTTGAATGCCAACAAGTTATTCGTGTTACCATTGAGTTCGCGGAGTCATTTTCGCCGAGAAAGTGGTAAAATTTACAAATACGATTTTGGGGTTGTGAGTTCGTTTTTCAATTTGCAATTTTGTTGAACCTGGTTTTGTTAATAAAGCATCCGTAACCGTTGTTGAACATATCTAACTATTGAGAATTTGATAACATGTTTTTACTACTCTCTTATGTAACTCTTAAGAGAGAGAATCCATAACCGTTTATACTCAAATCTTGTTTATTAAATTGTTTTTTTATAAGTTTTTATTTACAATTTTTAGGATTTGAGTACCATGAAGGTTTCAATTGTGGTTTCAATTGGGGGCTTCAATAGTAGTTGACCCAACTTCATCTAAAAAAGATGGCTTCAACAATTGAACCTTCAACAATTGTGGGTTATCTCCAAATTGATCATGTGTTCATCATGTTTTTTCATTTTTAAAATTTTTATTTTGAATTGAATTTTTCGTCAATATTTGTAAGATCTTTTATTTTACTTAAAATGTTTCTAACTTTCTATCGAGTCAATTTTTAATTTTTCATTAACTAAATTTCAATTAAATCTGAGATTTTGTTACTAACTTCATATTTAATAATCTATCGTATACTTTTTCATACCGCTTAAAGAGTATAATAATAAAAAGGTTTTTCATAACACTCAAGTCATCAGCCATGGTTAGAACCCTGAATATGGTTCTAACCATTAATTTTAGCGTAAGTATTAAAAATTTAAAATTAAAATTGTAAAAAATAAAGAAAATTAAAGAGAAATAGAGAAAGAGTTAGAGCAACTCTATCTACTAAGGGTTTCTTAACAATAAATTATTTTTATTATAATATATTATTAAATTTTAATTTGACCGTAAATATTCAACCCAATAGAACATGAACATGTGTGTAAAATGGATAAGAACCGGTTCTTAAACCTCTTAAATGAGAGACACTTTTGTCTTTTTATTTTTTCTCTCTATTAATTTTCTACTTATTTTAACATTTTAATATTAAATAACTTTGTTAAAGATGAAGAGATTGTCCTAGAGAGAATTAGAAATAGGGTTGTCTTCTCAAATGAGAGTAGAAAAGTTCTGAAAGACTCTCATATCTAAAACGACATTCCCATATCTCATCCTAATAATATTTAATTTTTGAAATATTTACTTTTAAATAAAAATTGAAGTACTTTACCCTATTTACCCTTAATAAATCTTATATATTACCCTTAAAATCATTACTTTATTCAATCTGGTCGTAATGGTTCAGAAAATTCTAAATTAAATGTTTCATACTATTTAAAATTAGGGGAAAACAAAATGGGATTTCAAATTTAAAATTCAGATTGCATAGAACTAATGCGTGACTTCTCCAAGTTCTCCAATGAGACTTTTCACAAGCTCCGCATTCTTTGAACACCGGCAAATTACTCATGTTCTCGTCGAAATCCTGAATTTTGCGGAATCGTGTTCACCGAGAAAGTGGTAAAATTTGCAATTAGAATTTCTAGGTTGTCGTTTCGTCTTCTGATTTGCAATTTTTTTTATCCGATTTTGTTAATAAAACATCCATCACGGTCGATGAACATATCTAACTATTGAGAATTTACTAACCGTTTCTTACTACTCTCTTAAGTAACTCTTAAGAGAGATAATCCATAACCGTTTATACTCTACTCTTGTTTATCAAATCGTTTGTTTTTAAGTTTTTATTTAAAGTGTTGGTAGGGTTTACGTATCATAGAGGCTTCAATGGTGCCTTCAATGGTGGTTTCAATTGAGGCTTCAATGGTGGTTTACTCAACTTCACCTAAAAAAATGGCTTAAAAAATTGAGGTTTTAACAATTGTGGGTTATCTGTAATTTGATCATGTGTTCATCATGTCTTTCATTTTGGAGAATTTTATATTAAAATGAATTATTTGTAAATATTTCTAAACTCTTGATTTTACTTAAAATGTTTCTAACTTTCTATCGAGTAAACTTTTAATTTTTCATTAACTAAATTTCAATTAAATCTGAGATTTTGTTACTAACTTTATATTTGATAATTTATTGTATACTTCTTCATACCATACAAACTTTATAATAATAAAAAAAGTTTTTCTTAACATTGAAGTCATCATCAGTAGTTAGAACTTGAATAGCATTCTAACCAGTAATTTTAGTTTAAGTATTAAAAAATTTAAAATGAAAATTGTAAAACATAAAGAAAGTTAAAGAGCGTCTTCATCCGTGAAGAGTTTCTTAACAATAAATTATTATTATTATTAAAGTAAATTATTAAATTTTAATTTAAGGTAAATATTCAACCCATTAAAAATGAACATTGTGTGAAAGATGGGTAAAAACTGGTTTTTAAACCTCTTAAATGAGAGACTTTTTGTCCTTTTTTTTCTCTACTACTTTTCTACTAATTTTATATTTTTAATACTAAAGAACTTCGTTAAAGACCAAGATATGGTCTTAGAGAGAATTAGAAAGATGGATGAGTTCTCAAATGAGAAGTGAAAAGTTCAGAGATACTCTCATATCTTTTTTTTTTTTTCGTCAGATACTCTCATATTTAAAATGATATTCTCATATCTCCCCCTAATAATATTTAATTTTTTGAATATTTATTTTTAAATAAAAAATGAAATACGTGTTTACCCTTAATGAATCTCATATATTACCCTTAAACCGATAATTTATTCGACCCACTTGTAATGGGTTTGAGTCTTCTCAAAAAAACGTTTCACACTATTTTGAATTGGGGAAAAACAACAAAATTAGGATCCCGAATTTAAAATTCAGATTGGATATAACTGAGACGTGATTTCTCCAAGTTCCCCAACGAGACTCTTCACAAGCTCCGTATTACTTGAACACAGACAAGTTATTCTTGTTCACGTCGAGATCCCAAAGTTCGTGGAGTCGTGTTCGCCGACAAAGTGGTAAAATTTGCAATTACAATTCATCGGTTGTCATTTCGTCTACTGATTTGCAATTTTGTTGGACTCAATTTTGTTAATAAATCATCCACAACCGTTGATGAACATATCTAACCATTGAGAATTTATAACCGTTTCTCACTACTCTCTTATGTAATTGTTAAGAAAGAGAATCTATAACTGTTTATACTCTACTCTTGTTTATCAAATCGTTTGTTTTTAAGTTTTTTATTTTTCAGTTTCGGTAGGATTTTAGTATCATATTTTGTATATAATCAATCTATTACAGTTTATCGTCTCATTGGTTAGTGACGTTCACTGATTTTTTGTTTTTATTTAGAGTTTATCATGGTGTTTATCAATGTGTTTGGTTTCTAAGTTTTTATTTACAGTTTCAGTATCATCTTTTGTTTAGAATCAATCTATTACAGTTTACAGTTTAAGTTCTATGATTTTGTGTTTTTATTTACAGTTTCTCATATCGTTTATCCATCTCACTTGTAATTGCCATATTTTCGTTGTTTAGAGCAGCATTAATGCAGATCTTAAGAGATCTAAAAAACGTAATTAATATTAAACAGTAAATTATGTGGGTCTAAAAAACTTATTAAGTATATAAAATAGTATACTTTCTTATTTTTGTAAGTTGTCGACGTGGCCCTTCCTATTCTCTTTGCTTCTCTTTGGTTTCTCCCTCAGATTCTCAATAGAACAATTTTCTTCTTATTTTTTCTTCCAATTTCAGATTTCACCATCTTTGGAAAGCACGATTTTTCAATCCAATTTCAGATTTCACCATCTTCCAATTTTCTTCTTCTTTCCTCTTCTCATCGTTCTTTGCTACCACCGACTAGAGTATCATTACTCTCGCCATCTCTTTGAACTCTCTCCGATTCAATCTCCGTAAGGTTTGTCTCCGAGTTTTCATGGCTTCCTCATGTCTATTCAGGTCCGTAAGGTCAATTTTGGTTTATGAGTTTTTTATTGCGATCGGTTTGCATAAATGGAATCTGAATTTGGAGATTTAGAAGCAAACATGGGGTTTCGAAATCTTGATTCTGGTGATCGGTTGTGTATGCATATGTTCATCAAATAAGGTTTTTTTTGTTTTTCATTACACTATTTTCGTGTGTATTAAACGCGTTTGTTGGTGAGATAGGAGTATCTCCGGGTGAAGGTATGGGGGCAACGATATCAGATGATGAAGATGAACAAGTAGAGAGCGATGCTAACTTGTTTGATGGAAGCTTAGATGTGTTGGGGTTTGGTCCTCTGATTCCTACAGAAAGCAAGAGATCCTTAATGGAACGAGTTAGACAAGAACTAAAACATGAACTCAAACAGGTACATACTGATAAAATCCCCCATCAAAACACAATTCAATACTACTTTTTGACTCTGTTTAAATTGATTGGTCAGAAAACCATTAACAATTTCAAACACCATTGCATCTAAAGGCTGTTCTTGAAGTTTCTACTGATAAATACATTTGGATTAGGCTATTTGTGATGTGAAAAACATAGGATCTCAGATTGATCTAATAATGTAGACTTATGATTTGGTGAAAAGGGTTACAAGGAGAAGATAGTAGATATAAGAGAGGAGATACTAAGGAAGAGAAGAGCTGGGACATTACCAGGAGACACCACCTCTGTTCTTAAAGCATGGTGGCAATCTCATTCTAAGTAGTCTTACCCTACTGTTAGTTTCATCTCAAAACTCTTTCTACTTGTTCAATGTATGTTATGTAGTGTTGTAATAGTGATCATATCAAATATATGCAGAGGAACAACGGTGGTGTCAACGCAACCGACATTGCTTCCGACGATTAAAAGTGGACCAGGGGATGACAAAATTGCTTAAAAAAGGTACATCCATTTTCATATTTTTTCTTTTCTTTTCTACTCTATGCAAATTGTTAGGAAGCATGTGTTTGATTAGGAGTGAGACTAAAGGCATTTCAAAGTAGATTTTGAAGAAATAAATTAGAGATTACTAAATTGAGAGAATCAAACAATATACTCCTACATGTGGTATTGGACTTACCATTGAGAAAAACTTTAATGGAGTTAAATTTTGCTTTAATTAGAAATTAGGTGGGAGTTACATTTTGCTTTAATTAGAATTTAAGTGATAGTTAAACCTTAATAAATGTATGATAGATATTTTTCCTACGTTCTCTTTATTACCTCTTCTTCTCTTATAGACTTCTTCACTACCATTATAACCTCTTCTTCTTTTACAGACTTCTTTGCTTTAATTATTCTGATCTTTCATTTTGCATCTCTTTCATTCTTCTTGTTTAGATTATGGATCCTCCTAATCCATATATTCCAAGGTCCAACTTTATGGATCTTTTAAGTAGTCAAGAAGATAGTCATGTCCCTCACCACATTCCCTATGGCAGTTTTTCCCAAACTCTGATCGGTGCTATTTTGTGACGATTTTACTGACCAAATAACCTACACTTTGATTAGTTTTGTAGCGATTTTGCAGGAATCTAAGCGGAAATTACACAAAGAGAGAAAGAGAAGAGAAAAAGAGAAAATGAGCCAAAATAGAAGAAAATCAGCAAGAAAACGTCAAGACTTTGAAGTCGCATTTCGAACGGATTAAATCGGAACAATAAAGCACAAGATACAAGTCTAAGAAGTGTATCGGTAGTAACACTTTCA
>KE153456.1:18969-28993 GCA_000411095.1 Aethionema arabicum
CACACGACATAAAAGAATAAAAATAGAAAACAAAAATGAAAGAAAATAAAAAGATAAAGAAAAAGAAAAGATACTACTAAAGGTGGTGGTGGTGGTATCCTCGAGCATGTGCCACATAGTCTCTCAATGGCATGTCATCATCGATCTCATCGGAGGTGTCATCCTGCTCTCGCATGAAAGCGTCGACATTGTCCTCAGGCATCCTCACCCTGTGATCCGGTATCAGCCCCGATATCTTCAGCCGTAGCGGCTGGCTGTGTATGATCTACAGGTGGGTCATGCTCTGTAGCTCTGCTGCCATGTCCTCTCTTTGGCCTCTAAGAGCGTCGACGGCTAGTACCTGAAGCTCCGCACAGGAGCCATCGAATCACCTTAGCTAAGGTAGACTCGGCTCTCCTAACACGTCCTGGAGGTATCCAGATCTAGCTCGTACTTCCTCTGGTTGAGGTTCTGAACTCTCATCATGTTCTCTTGGAACCGCTCCTGATAATCTGGAGCATTGACAGGTGTATACTGCCAATAGAACTTTGTAGGGTCATAGGGTGGTACCAGGTAGTGCTCTTCTTCAGGGAAAGGCGTGAAAGTAGGTGCAGCAGGAGGTGGAGACTGTGGTGGTGGTGGTTGTGGACGGCGGCATCGGAGACGGTGTTGTGCAGGTGAACCGTCGAGAAGGAGAGCTGGTAGGATGTCAAAGGCTAAAGCCATAGGAGTAGAGGGAGTTTCCCTATCAGACCGGGTAGGCAAGAGAACATACCGAGGTGCATTACCAGCGACGGTATAACAATAAGTGCTACCATCCGCCTTTAACATAGTTATACGCTAAAAGTGGGCGGTATCATACACTGGTGTCTCATCAATCCGCCTCTCCTCAGTGAGATCAATCCCACCAAACTCAAATAACATAGTCAAAAGACTCTCCAAGTGCTCGATCTTCCCATTGGCCACCTTAAGACCACGCTCCTTCCTAAGCTCTAGGACTGTAGCAAACTGAAAACCCAAGTTAGCTTCAACAACCGACGGATCTCCAAAAGTCCATCCATCATTATCCCTTGGAAGGGACGTATGAAGGAGAGCCATCTCACTCTCACCTAGATGTCCGGTCCCCTCATTTCCATAGAGGACATTGGCCAAAAGCTTTGCAATAACCCTCAGGACCGAGTTACGCACTAGAGCAATCTTATAATACCAGGTGTCCTTAGCTTCTCCAGAACCAATCCTGTCACAGAAAGTCTTGTGTTCATCAAAAGATAACCCAAGATCAGTCTTGGATCCATCAAAACCATATATAGCACATAGGTCCGACATGTGGACTTGGTACTCCACTCCTCTACACATAAAAATGATAGATGCCAATATAGCATCATCACTGGCCGGCGCGGCCGAGCTCTCCAAGTAGCAGGAGGCAAAGAACTGTATAGCAAGGTCGGGATAGAGAGGGTAGCTCTTCGTGAACAAAGTCCCAACTCCAATCCTCGGCAACATACGAGATAGATGGTCAAAAAGATCGAGCCTCCTCAGTGTCGCCTCGCATAAAAGCCTAATAGGCTTCATCGACATTCGAAGCCAGGTCATAAGCTCATATCAAATTCAATCAATCATCAAAACTAGAAACTCTTCTAGCATAATCAATATTCATGCATGATTAAGCTAAGATCAATTGAAAACCAAATCAAATTCAAGCTCCTTCACATTCAAAAAGTACTCAACTTTCTCCGAAAAATCATCCCAACTAAATTTGAAATTCAAGAACAATAAATTTAAATCTTCCCAATCAATCATCTAGCAAGCATGTGAACCTTTGAACAAGTAAAATCTAGCTTTAGACTAGCATATTCAAGTCTTAAACGTACAAGTTCTAAAGAATTCAAGTTATCCAAGTTCATTGAGTTCAAAATCAAAAACCAATTTGTTTTCAACTTAATTAGGCATACTAAGGCTTGGTTCATCCTAGAACTAGTCTAGATAAGTTCCTAACCCATATATCAACTCAAACTCAAAAACCTCCAAATTTGAATTCTAGGGTTCGAATTGAAAAATTGAAATTCCAAACTCATACCTTGGTTTTAGAAAAAAATTGTTCGGTTAGATAGAAAGCTCTTGAAAAATCGAATGGAATGCAATCAAGAATCAAGCAAACCAAAGCATAATTCAAAGAGAGAAGCTTGATTGAAGATTAATGGTGAAATTCGCTTTAGAGAAGAAGAAGTGTTTGAAAATTTAAAAATAAGTGAAAGAGGGAGAAGAAAAGGTTACGTAGCCCGATTTCACTTACCACATGACCGCATACCTCACTTGGTAAGTGGAGGACACGGTCGGAGCGTGCATCTCAGATCCTGGTTCTTCGAGTCGTGAAGCCACACGACCGTGTGGCATCGTGGGCCACGGTCGGGTGCTTAACCTCAGGATGCTCTCCCAACTTTTCCTTGTATCACACGACCATGCGGCAATAAGAGCCACGGCCGTGGGCTCAGCTCAGGTGTTTTCCCAGCTTTTCCTTTGTACCACACGACCATGCGCCAACAAGAGCCACGGTCGTGGGCTCAACCATAAATTTCCCAGCTTTACTCGTGGAGGCACACGACAGTGCGCCTCTGTGGGACGCGGTCGTATGCTTTGTCTCAGGCAATTTGCTGCATATTTCCTTCTTAGGCACGACCATGGGCACAAATGTCACCCGTTCGTGCCCCACCGTGTGCTCAAAATCATGGTTCCTACTCACCCTCACCCTAAGTAACATTAAAACAAAACGAAAAACCAAATCAAAACCTAAAAAAAAAAGTAAAAAAATGCATGAAACAAAAGTTACCTAGTGGGTTGTCTCCCACTCAGCGCTTGTTTAAAGTCGATTAGCTTGACTTTGCGTTTCTCAAACGCTTGGTAGTTTATCCTTAGAGTTCGGAGGTAAAGTGTGGAGATAATAATCATCCTCCTTCTCACCCTGACTGATCACCTTAAATGTAAAGACCTTGTTGAGGTGTGTGCTCTTGGGCTTGTTCCAAACCTTTTTCCAATCTCTAAATTTCATCAAAACCAATTTCTTGCGCTTTACATCCGACATCCAGAATTTGTAATCGCGTAAGTCTGTTACTTTAGGTGTTCCAGTGAAGTTATGGTATATTGGCTTGGGTTTTAGCATAGGTAGCCATCTTGGCAAGTTGTAACCATCTTGATCAAAACACACTGTTGTGCCATTGAAATTCAGCTCAATCCTCTGCCTATTGAAATCGATAATGGCATTTGTGGTTGCCAAGAATGGTCTCCCTAAGAGTAGGTATTGTGGTGTATTCATCTGCATGTCAACAATGACAAAATCAGTAGGTACTAGGGTTCCACCTATATGAACTGGTATGTCGTAGATGAGTCCTGCTTGGTCTCCTTGTGTTCCATTGGCAACAGTTAGTGTGAAATCTTGGTAATCATAACTGTCTCCATATCTTAGCATTTGTGTTGTTGAGAGCGGCATGGTGTTGACGCTAGATCTTGAATCACAAATGGCGGAGTAAAAGTTAGTATCTTCTATGAAACATTTGATGATATACTCACCTGGATCGCTTCTGCGTTCCACATTAAAGCTTGTGACAGCTTTGCACGATTCGGTTCTTGTCTCTTTCACAGTGTTGGAGACTTTTTCATCTTCTATTGGGTATGGTGGTTTAGGAACATATACTTCCTCTCCTGGAAGGTGGGTTAGGCTCCTCTTTTGGTGTTGCCTTTTTGAAGATGTTTCTCCTTACAGGTGCTTCAGTGTGACATGTTTCAGCAAAAGGAGAAGTGTTAGTGCTTAAGTTAGCAGAAATCAAGTCACTTATATCGATATAGGCGGACAAATTCAGAGTTTGTCGCCTTCCTCCACAGCTTGTCATTACAACATTGACATGCTATTGTCGAAGATTAACTTCAGGTCTACCCGATAGAATTCCTGGTTGTCTTTTGATAGCTTCTGCGTTTTGAGCAATTTGTGTTTCCAGGTTCTTAATGTGGGTAGTTATGGATTTGATTCTTGCCTCAATCAGGTTGAACTTTTCCTCGTTTCTTGCATCATACCGCAATTGGTTCGTGAGTACTTGTCCAATTTGCTGCTTCATCTCTTCTAAGGATTCCCTAAAGGTTGGTCCTTGATATTGTTGTTGTGGTTTCTGAGCAGAATTCCTCATCCGTGTAGGTTGATAAACTCCTTGTTGAGCTGGTTTTTGATCTTGAAACGAGTAAACACCAAATTAATACCGATATTTGCTTGAGTCGGATATACCTGAAACTGTGGGTTCGCCACGTTTGTGCTCCTATAAGAGAGGTTAGGATGGTTCTGATAGTTAGGATTAAAGTCTTGGTTAGCCGGCTGACCATTGACATAGCTTATCTCCTCTTGTTGTTCGAAATTTGTATCATCCTCATAGATAGGCTCGACAGCAAGTACTCCTCTTTACTGATCAAGTGAGATCCTATCAAGTTTTTCGTGAATTGCTGCAAATGCAGATTTTTCGATGCTTCGAACTCCTTTGGTTATGGTTTTGTCATACTCTGGATTCTTCTCAGTGCTGCTCTCTGCAAAATTAGTAATTAAGTTAGTACATTCATTCAAAGAGCGAGTCATAAAGTTACCGTTAATGCAACATTAAGTGTTGTTCGATAAGTGTGATTTACTCCATCATAAAAGATGTGCAGTAGTTGAACCGATGTAAAGTCATGGTGAGGGCATTCTCTTTGGTAGGATTTGAATCTTTCCCACGCTTCCGAAAAGGACTCTCCTGAGTCTTGCTTAAAGCTTTAGATTTGTGCTCTTAGTGAAGTTGTTTTTGTCTTTGTGTAGAAGTAATCTAAGAAGGCATCGCAGACTGTTGGCCATCCATTCAAACTGTTAGGAGGTAATGTCTTTAACCAAGTGGTTGCTTTATCAGCTAATGAAAACTCGAAGAGTTTACAACGTAAATAATCCTGGGGGACACCGTTAATCTTGACGGTGCTAACTATAGATTCAATCCTTTCGAGGTGCTCGATTGGATGTACATTGCGTCTTCCAAAGAATTGCTGAAGTTCAGCAAGGTTGATAAGACTAGCCTTAAGTTCAAAATCATTCCTTTGGAGTGTCGGAAGGATGATTGGTGGTCTATTCTGATAATGGTGATGTGGCTTGTTGTCATCTCCTATTGCTTGTACATCAAGTGGATTACGCGCCAAAAGTGCAGCAATTTGCTGTAGGGCTTGTGCGTTGCTTGCCTCCAGAGCGGCTAAGTGAGCGACCATAATGTCGTGTTCATTATTGTCATTATTGTCATCCATTGCAACTGGTGTTAGCTTGCGAGTTTTGCTCTCTACTCATGCGAGTTCTTCAAGTGAAAGTGTAAGCAGTGGTTCAGAGCGTTGACTCCTTCTCTGCATACACCTGAAACACAGAAAAGAAAAACAAAAGAAAAGAAATCAGAAAAATCTTAGACAAGAGTTTATACTATCAATAAAATGTACGAAGGAATAGGGCAACTGCGCCAGATTGATAAGGCTGGTTTTTGGGGTGTTTTAATTGTGTGTGCTTTATCAATCGAAGTAAGGGGGGCTTTCCTTGACTCCGACACCACAATGCCTAGAGCGATGTAGTGGGAAGTAAGGGTGTCGAACCATTCTTCCGGTGTACTTCTTTTACTTCCTGTATTAAGCCAAACTAAGAAAGAAATCTTTTGTGGTTTTGGTTCCTCCTTGTCACTAACAGAAATCAAGGTAAAATAAACGATGTAAAAACAATAATTAAAAGCGTTAGGACTTCGGGGTTTTAGTAGGGGAATGCAGAATGATGTAGATACTTATTCAGGTTCGGTTAAATTAGCCCAGACTCATAAATAAATGAAGATCGGCTCCCTCTCGGGCAGTGATCGCGATCTCTAATCCTAAATAAGCCAGGGATACGAGGATTCGAATAATCCAAGATCTAAACTTGCTAGCATGCATTAAGTTTGGGAATGATATGTCAACTGTTTCCTTAGACATCAACTCTCGTTGGCCTTATTTAACTGCTCATCTAACGTTTGTTCTAGCAACCTGCGAGCTTCTGGCAATCCAGGTTAACCTATAATCTTATTCTAGGTGATCAAGCTAGTATAAGCATTACGAATACCGATTAGATGAAGGAACGAATATATTTCTACCTATTTGTGTCTATCATGCATCCTACAATTCCATAGAAACTCCTACATCCTAACAAGGGATCTACTCAGACATACGTAACACTAACAAAGCTATGAAAGTGTAGGTAAACATCATAGAATGCAGTAAAAGTAAAGAGAGAGAGTAGAGAGAAGAATTATTCGCTAAAACTGTGTAAAACTCAGAATCTTCAACTACAGATCTCCAAATGGTGCAATGCAAAACAAAGCAAGGGCTCCAAGAACAAGTCTCTGTGGTTGCACACTTGATGCCAACGAAAATAAGAGAGTATATATAGGAAACCATAGGTACAATCACGTAAGAAGCAAGAAAAGGAAAGTTTCTTCATTTCCCAGTGAACCACACGACCGTGTGTCATGTGGTGCGTATGGTCTTGTCGGGCTAAGCAGAGAAGTTCCCATTTTCTTCAGACGAGGCGCACGACCGTGGGCCATGTGGGGTGCACGGTCGTGGCCTTGAGATCAGGCCCTCCTCAGGCTGTTTTCGTGAAGGGATCCGACCATGCGTCTTTGGTGGACGCGGTCGGGTCATTACACCCATAAGTCTTCTTTTGGCTACGATGAGTCCCACGACCATGTGCCTTAGTGCCATAGTCGTGCCCTTTGGTTGAGACTTCATAAATTCATGAGTTTTTGCTTTCTTTTGCTCCGTTTTGCTTCACATGTCCTTTCTTGGCTCCTTGATGCAAAATGTGCCTAAAATGCTCCAAATGCTCCTAAAGATAAAAATAAACTACGAAAACAAGACCTGTAAAATTGTCAAAAGCACCCCCTATCAACCAGCCTCCCCCCATGGTTGTCCCCTCGAAATACTGTTACAAATGGATGGTTTCATCTTCTTCTTCAAGTGCAGGTTTCTCTTCGAGTGCAACATGAGAAATACTATATTCCCCACCTCCGAAACAAGATTGGACTCGCGCCGTTTGGTTCGGGCATTACATCCCCAAGCATGCATTCACTATTTGGGTAGCCGCTTACGAGCGTCTTCTTACTCGAGACACGCTTAGGAAATGGGGCATTTGGGTTGATGACTCTTGTATATTATGTGGATTGGGAACAGAATCTATAGACCATATACTCATTTCCTGCAGGTTTACAATGAAAGTTCGATCCACTCTTCAAGTGCTTGGAGTAGGAGTGGGAGCAACCAGCTTTCTAAGAGCACTCAATTGGACTAAACAAAGATCAGGAAACCCAGAAAAAATCATCATTGGCAGCCTCATATTCCAAGCAGCCATTTTGAAATTTGGAAAGAACGCAAGAATCGGATACACGGCCGAGAAATTCGATCTCTGGAAGCATTGAGGAAGTGTATAAGACTATGCGTCAAAATCCAACTCCACGCTATCATGGGAAAGTTAATTCAAACTGGTTCGAGATCTCATCCGCTCAAATATCTTCAGTCTTGGTTCCAACACCATCAACAACCCGACCCTCCGGTAACATCAATTCCTCCACTGCATTAACTACTCCACAACACCCGCTGTAATGAATCTACATGGGAAGAACGACTCGAAACATCTCAGGATTTTTACTCCCTCGGTTAATTGTTGTATCATTCTCCTTAAACTCTAGTGCTCAAATGTAATCGCATATTTCCAAATCGTTATATATAATAGATGAACTGATTAACAAAAAGAAAAAAATCTGGAAAAAAAAAATCACCTAAAAAATTAAGAAATGAATGATATTAATCAAATACATTTTTTGTTTATAAAGGATTATAGTTAAAAGGAGGGAAAAACAATTTATTATTGGAAGTAGTTATATCGAATAACTAAATAAAAGCTATAGATTAGCAATAATGTTTTCAACTCCCCAAGTTTTGTCCACTATACGTGAGTTTACAAAATGCATTAGTTAGCTATCTAGTACAAAAACAACATAAACCTCAATATCTTTTGTTTAATTTTTTAGTGATATATTTTTTTTTATCACATAGATTAGATTATTAATATATAGTGCAAAATTATATTAACACATTCTAACCTTTTGTAACTGCTAAATTTTTTAAACAATTTTTAATTTAATTTGGCAAAACTACAAAATAATTAAATTAAATTATAAAGTGAGAACAGAAAAATAAGATATTAAACTCGTTGAGCCATAATGTTACAAAAATGATCTCATTGTATTTATTAAATTATACACGAATTTTTCATTACAAGTATATATAAAATTAAAACTCAAAAAGCAATGCAGTTCAATATTGAGGATCCAATCCATGATTAGATAGAAGCTACAAAGTTAAAAATTACATAAATTAACAAAATATGCATCCACCTTTGTCCTTGCTAACTCTGCTTTGAGCGAGAGAAAATCATTTATGTGTCGCTCAAAGCGCCAAGGTCTTCTGCTTCAAAAGGTATTACCATAATTAAGAAATCTCTACATTTGTGATTCTAACAAATGCAACAAAAAAATATCCACTAAGGAAACCAAAACAAATTAAAGTGTTGGTGTAAATTTTAGAGTATAAAGAGAAGATGTGTAGGAGTTGGAAAGATGGAGAGTTAAAAAAGATGTGAACGCTTAGTGAAAAAATTAATGAAAAGATTTAAATACATTCTTATTTAATTTAGTTAAATGTAGATATTAATTGTTTTTAATGTGATCGTAAGAAGCTTTTTGGTATATTGAAACTATTGATTGATTTTTCAATTGTAACTTATGTGTAAGGCCATCTGGTGGGGTGCTAATCTTTAAATTTAATTTAATTTTAAAAATTTTAAGCACCTCAATTAATTTTGTAGAGAGAGATAGGAATAGATAGAGAGATAGAGAGAGAAAAATGAGTGCTTAGTAAGAGTTTTAAGCTTTTCAATGTTATTAAAAAAATTATTTTTATTTTAATTTTGTTGTTAAACAACCATTAAGCACCTCCTATTGGAGGTGCCCTAAGAATCTGAATGATTGTTTAACTTGNGTAGAGAGAGATAGGAATAGATAGAGAGATAGAGAGAGAAAAATGAGTGCTTAGTAAGAGTTTTAAGCTTTTCAATGTTATTAAAAAAATTATTTTTATTTTAATTTTGTTGTTAAACAACCATTAAGCACCTCCTATTGGAGGTGCCCTAAGAATCTGAATGATTGTTTAACTTGAATTAATTTAATTTATTGTGATGATGATTTGTCATTTTTGTAAAAGAGAGATGATGTGGACAAATATAGAACATGTGTAATAATCTAATTAAACATTTTAATAGTTTAGGTGGATAGCCTAGAAAGGCAGAACACCAACTATTATATAATACTAAGATTATTCCCGCGCTACGCGCGGGATTTTTTAGTATTTTAATTTTAACTAATTATGCATTACTATATATAAAATCTATGGAGTCTTATTATCCAAATATTATAAGTATATTGAAAAATATTGTTTTTTTTAATTAAGGGAACTCAAAATGTGTATATATTTGATGTACACATTAGGTTTTATATGAAAGTGAATTTCTGTAATAGATCTTTGAGAGTTAAATAAATCGAAAAGGAAGCAGTGATATGTATATTGTTTAATTTTGTAAGAGTTTAATTATATAATGATTTATGTTATGAAACTTGTTAAATAAAGAGTTTTTAAATTAGTCAATTCGAGATTTTTTGTGTGATTTGATTTCTTAAATTATTATAAGATAAAACTCAACTAACACGTATGTTTGGGTTTTATATTTGTTTTTTAACGATGTTAAATTAATGTTTTAGTTTTAAATGGTTTTCTAATTTATACTTGAACAAATACACTTTGTTGGGCTTTTTTTTGTGTTTCTTGTGCTTCGATTTGTCAGAAATGTTAATCCTAAACCGAGAACTATTCAATTCTATATTTGCTAAAAGGTAAGTTATATATATATATATATATATATATATATATA
>KE153460.1:20477-36152 GCA_000411095.1 Aethionema arabicum
ATTATGTTTATTTATCAACAATTTCGTTGGAGCTGAAATTGCGAGGATATAATACATTGTTTATCTGCATTATTTATTAACATGTAAACAATCTATCAAATCAAGATAAAAATTAACAAAATGGTGTTGTTTAGGTTAGATAGGAAGTCACATTTAAAATGTGTGTATATATATGTGTTTTTATTAAATCTAATAGAGATATGTAATAATGGACCATACCCTTAGTTATTGTGCATAAAAGAAAGTACATAATTATTACCATTTTAGGCTTACAAAGCTTTGATTGGAAATGAATGCCTTTTTATTTTATTTTTCTCTTTTATTAATCCTTTATCATGATCAATGATCATCATCATCATATGATTCATCATCCACTATCGCTGTTTTTTTTTCTTATTGACTTTCTATTTCATTTAAATAAAGTAATGTTTTTTTCACCTCTTTTTCTTAACTTATCTCTCTCTCTTAAATTTTTTAACTTTTTATTTATCTACGGAAAGAAAAAATTTCACCATATTGTCTTCTTCCATCTAATAATTATTCCTATCACCAAATGACCAATTGGTAGATTGCTAAAGTTTTATCAATAAAAGATTAGTAAACACATACGAGTTTTGAAATGACGCACTATTCAATTTTATATTTTCATTTTTAAAATGTTAAAGAAAAAATACAATTCTGTTTGTTTTACTCACATATAATTAGAATAATCGTTGGAACAAGATTGATCAAATAGTTTCTATTTGTAATTATTTTCTTCTGTATTTAAGAGTATCTGAGTTTTAATCGTAGTGGCTGCAATTAAATTATATATTAATTTGTAACTAGCTAATGAAATCGGTCTGTGGTTCATAAGACAAATTTTCTTTAGAGAATAACCGATAATGTTAACAATTAAAATTATATTTATTTTATTATGATCGGTTAATTATATATACGGTTGAAATAAAAATCAATTAATATTGTTACTTTGTGACATATTTGGTGATACAAATCAATACAATTAAAATTTATACGTTACAACATCTTAAATGTTTAGTAGTCGATTGCTAATTTTTACTATACCAAACCAACTCTACTATCTTTTATTTATACTCATTAACTAAAGGGAACAAACAATAATATTTATTGTTCTTCAGTGTTATTTCTCATTGTTAATTTTATGACCATCAAATAAATACATCGAAATATTTGTAACTATAGTTTATAACTAAACAAAATATATCAGTTAATTAGTATTTTACATATGTTGCCGTAATCATATTAATATATCACATTATTGGTATAATGATAACAAATAATTAATAACATTATTGTTTACTTATTTATTTATACATGTTTAGATTGGAATGAAGATTCCATAGTTAATTTATAAATCAGTCTGGATCGAATTAAATAGTAGAAGAACATATAGTTTCTCAATCATATAGTCCACTAAGCTATAACTAAATAAAAAAATAGTATATAATTATATATTTAGTATTATTTAAGAATAATGAGTTGGTTCACATCCCACATTCTTAGCCTACAAACTGTTTACTGGATGCTAAATAAGACCCCAATGATACTTTTGATAAAATTATATTCTCAAATTTATTTTTATTTTATTGTCAATTATATAATAGTAGTACTCAATTTAATTATTCTTTCATCTAACTTTAAGTTCTTGGTTTGACCACCCACCCTCTTCATAAACACACATTGTTTGGTTGGACGATATTAAATTTAGATTAATAACCCAATATTTCATAGATAAATCAATATTATTGAACAAATACTTGACAAACTATTATATAAAGTAGAAAGTTCATAAAATTAATATTTACATTTAAGTACCTTGACGTTAATGTTTTTTAAATTATAAATAAATAAAAATTAACCATTTTCTCCGTAAACTTCAAGCCAGTTTATATTATTAAATCGTCTGTTTTTTTTTTTATCAAAGTAAATAATCTTGGAATAGAATCAAAATATATATGATAATGAATTTTAGCCTAAAAATCACTACAAAAATATATTAACATATACGTGTGATGTGTGACATGAATAGACTTTGATAAAATACATACATAAAAATTAGTAGACCAATGAAACCTAATTGAACCGGATATTACATTTACATTTTTCGTGCTTCTTGCATTCTCCAAAAGATAAAATTTTATACATTTTCATGTTGTGTTGCAAGCCTAATTATTGCATAATTTGATCTTAACAGTTGGTATTTTAAACTATATATTTTATCGTTATTAATCATTTTTTTATAAGTTCGATTTTTTTTATTGCTAGATTTGATTTTGGTCAACCAGCCTATGTAAAATATTTATTTAAGAAAAAATCATAAAATAAAACATCTGTTGAGGAAAAAATCAGTGGTATTATAAATTTTTATTCAAGTTTACTTTCTTTTTTATTTATATATAAAGATGGAATTAGAGAGCGTTGAGAATGCACAAAGTTTCTAGAAGAAAGAGATTAAATTTTAAGTGTTTACAAAAAAAAAAAAATTCAATTTAAGTGCCAAATCTTGAAACTAAGATTTATATTAGACGTCACTCGTCATTTCCTACTTAATAATAATATTTTTTTTGTCAGTATATTAAAAAAATTAAAATATTGAGGAAGAGAACATGAGATAACAGCAAAGCTTATCAATTATTATGATTAAAAAAAGGGGAAAAATGCAAAATAAGACTAAATAAAGAGAATCTTGTCTCCCACAAGGGCTAACTTCAATACTCATCAATATGCTTTCTGTTCGGTTGCTTCGTCTTCCTTTCCTTTCATATCTTTTTTTTCCTCAATTCATATCTTTATTTTATTTTATTTATTTATTTTGCTTTTTTTTAAATATGTTTATTTTTATTATGGAATATTGACTTTGCCACGTCATTTCTTAGTATTTGTCTGATGCGTACACAAAAGATACAGTTATATAAGTTGATATTTACGTATGGTCACATGTGTAAGATGTTAAATTTACATAAATTATTGGTCCTAACCTTAACCTATCAACTTAACCAAATCAACTTAATCTTATATAATCTTACCTATCAATAGGGATGGATGCAAAAACTTATTTTGACTCGAGACACATTTTTTTTTTGTCACGAGACACATTTAATACAAAACAGTAATTAAAACAATAATGAAATAATTAGTATTAAATTCATATTAGAATTAATTAATTTTTTTATTAATTAAACTATTAAAGATCTCTAATTATAATGTTGATCAAACCAAACCAGATTAAAATACCTTATTTTTGTTTGTCATTTATTTCTTTCGGAGGATAATGTAATATTACTTTCTAAGTAATTGTTTTTTGGAAAATTTACATAAGTAGACACTCCAATATGTTTTTTGTATTTTTAAACAACCCAATGTGTTTTTTGCATAAGTAGACATTAACCAAATATAAAAAGATTTGACTATCCTTCTCTTTTAATCTAACCTAAAGAGAAGTTACTTTTCTCTTTTACTTTTAGGAGGGGGGAGGGGGGGAAGTGGGGGTAAGTTTTCAGAAGCGATCTGAAGATTGACGTTCTAGGGTTTCCATTTGAAAGGGAGGAGCGATTTCGCGATGATGGCGTGGGAGAAGAGAACTTTGCCGCATAGGACGACGACGGCGTGGTTTTCAGATCTGTATTTAACTTTGCTGCCTAGGACGACGACGGCGTGGGTTTTCAGATCTGTATTTTTTGGCTTTGGGTTTGTTCATCAAAGTGAAATGGGTTTTAAAAGGGGTCTCTCTCTCTCTCTCTCTCTCTCTCTTATTATGGCTCAAGAAAAAAAAAGAGAAAAAGATAATTGATGTTGCAATGTGTATAGAAGCAAATTTCTCTTGTTTTTTGCCAAAAAAAAATGATAAGCTTTTCTTTTAAAATATTGTTCTACATGCAAATTTTTGTTTTACCATAATATTAACTTAAAAATAAATACATTTTTAACATAAAAATATTTAATCTTATAAAAAAGTATATAAAATTACCCCTACAACACCAAATTTAAAATTCGATATTATTGAATATTTTTTTAGATGAACTGCGATAATTATATTGTAAAAAGTTATAATAAAAATAATATAACTTGTATTTTCTTGTTTTAAAAAATGGTCACAATTTTAATGTACAAACTTTAAATCTTTTAATTATAACAATGAATATTATTAAATTATATATAACGATATGAAAAGAATAAATAAAGAAATTATAAAAACTTAAGATGTTATAAGAATAAAAAAGAACGTTTTCTATAAAAAAATAGTTTCAATGAGATTATTAATAGTTAGTTTCTAACTAAAATAAAGTCCCTAAAATAATTATAGATGCATACATACATATTTTTTTTCATATATATATATATATTTGTATTTATGTAATAGATTTTAATTAATTATTTTCTAAAATAAATTTTAAATTATATGATAATAATTTTACACACTCACTAATATTTAATGGGTGCACTAATATAAAATGGTTTACAATTAACTATTGCAGTACTTTGCATGCCGATCGTAAAGTTTTCGTAAATCAAGATAAAATTTATACCTAGATTTCGTATCAACAACAAAGTTGTTCTACTTATTAAATAGTCGATCTCAAAGAACCAATGCTAAACAGTAAGTATTAAAAACAAATTTAAACTAAGATAAACAGAAGCAATATTCGGACTGTCACTATTCAATTGCGAAAATAAAATGATATAAAATTCAATAATTAAAAACGCTAGATTTAGGGTGTCAAGGTTCATGTGAATCACGACCAAAAAACTATTCACGCACCAATATTAAACAACCTATACTCTATCACAAATGTAGTCTAGCTCCCTCTCAGGCAGTGATCGCGACCTATATACTAGGTAAGTCAGGGGTACATAGCTCTCGCTGTGATAAAAAAATACCTAGTATGCATTAGTCGAACGAGATAAATATGTCAACGAATTGCTAAACCCAACTCTCGCTCCGATTTAGCTAGACCCGCTCACACCAGTGGATTTCAAACTATCATATGAGCTTCTGACAATCTAAGATAGTCTGACTTCGTGGATTAGGTAATCAGGCTACTCCAAGCGTTAAAGACGACACTAGGTGAAGGAACGATAGATTAATTTTGCCTATTTTTGTCTAACCATGTGTTACAATTCTCTATAAACCCTAAATCTAACTAATAATCTAGTCATACACAATGGAAAAGAAACAAAGCATGATTAAAATGAAAGTAAACATTGAAATACTGAAAATATAAGTTAAAACTAAAATAATCGTAGCAAGAACGTAGCTAAATCATGAAAATGAGAAAAGCTAAAATCTAATGAAGAACGAAGACAAAACGACAAAATGAAATGTAAAAGGCGGCTCTAGATCTAGAATAAGGTTAGTTGTCCCTCTAATGATTCCCCACAAGTGATATATATAGGCTAAGCAGATTAGGTAAAAAATAATGGAGAAGTTCGCCCTAATTTAATCTTTAATAGGCGGCATCGATCGATACAGATGGCCTGTATTTATCGATACGCCTTTTGGTCTTGGCTTCTTAGAATCTTTTGTAGCCTGCATCGATCGATACAATTCTCTTGTATTTATTGATACAGGAGGTCTTCAACACGATTTCAACTCTGTCCTTCTTTTCGACCGATACAAGATAAATACGCTTCACGCTTGTTCCTTGAATTGCCTTGTCTTTGTTTTCGACCGATACAAAACATTGTATTTACATATTCATGTGTTTTTTTGCCCATTTTCTTCACTTTTTGCTTTGATTTGTCATCTTGAACGTCTTCGAGTACGTTTATGCATTTTCCACTAGAAATCCTACAAAATCATGCAAAAACTCGTAAAAGCATGAGTTAAACGGACCTTAAAATTGTCACAAATGACACTGATCAATTTCCCTAAACTTAACTCATTGCTTGTTCTCAAGCAAACAAGAGCGAAGGAGTTTGAAAAGGAAGACCGATGAGACTTGTATTTAAGCTCATGCAAGATAAAGACTTTCGGAGAAACTCTAAGAAGGCAAGTTCGACGTTGGAAAACCAAATTCATATTCAATACTTTCCATTCCTTAAAGATTCCCCCCAGAAGTTGATCACATTTCTACTTAGCTCCTATCAACTATCTGTCGTACCCTGATTAAATGAAAAGTTAAAACCAACGCTCCAAACATTTAATGAACATGCATTTCGCTTGGTTTAAAAATGGGGTTTTCATGTTTTAGAGTAGAGTTTTAAAATCATTTTATGGTGGCTAACTCCCGAAAAACCGAATAATTATCAAATCGCAAAATGGGGGAAGAAAAGAGCAATGATGGGTACAAGTGCTTCTCCCGTTCTACCCGTTTCCCAAGAATTACCTAACTTTAACTTTTGACTCCTTATCAACCTTATACACACCAATTTTTTATTTAAACCATTTCGAAACTCTTTTATTTTATTTTTTTCCTACCTAATCTATGTCTTAGTCTAATCGCTTCTACAAATGACACATTTATTTTATAGCTTAAACGATTTTAGCTTAAGCAATTTTAGAATGGTTATGTTCTCACTCTACTCTTCTTCTTTTTCTCATTCATCCACATTCCTCCCCCCAAACTTAAACCATTCTAATCTATCCAACTACCTTAGCAAGTGACAATAAGGTTTTTGGTGGGTTATTCTATCAATCAAAGAATTGTCTTATCCTTCTCTAACTACTTCGCTAAGCAATGTAGCATCGACATAAGGGTATCGCTCCAATCCCATGGGCACTATACTAGCATCAGTGGAATGATTACTTAGCTAAAACTATGGAAAGAAAAAGAGATTTGTCTAGTGTCACTAGCAAAACGAAAATAAACTGAGGGAATAAAATATAATAATAAGAGCGTTAGAGGTAGGGAATTTCATGCGAGGTTGTAGAATTGATCAGACATTTATTCAGGATCGGTTAATGATCAGTGTCATTTTTTGACGATTCTATGACTCATTTAACCCATACTTTCACGAGTTTATACTTTGATTTTGTAGAATATCTAAGGAAAATGCTTAAGATGATTTGAAGATGTTCAAGACGATAAACTAAGACAAAAGTGAAGAGAATAGACGAAATATACTTGTATCTATCGATGCAGTGTTTTGTATCTGTCCAAGGGAGGTACAAAAGTATTTGAGAGGGAAATTATGAGGCCGTACCCGGAATTCCCAATTCCGCGGCCGCGACCATCACTTACCCCGACTACCAGCCGGATAGTGTTATCATTTCTTACGTTAATTCGTCTCGATTAATTTATCATTCTTAAGCTAGCTATTTATCCCATAAATGACTTAACTTGGAACACCTTAATAACCAAACAACAACATCCACGTCTATAGTCTAGTACAACAAGTTAGATAGGAAGAGGGGCACCCGTAGGCATGGGTTTGGGGTCTTTTCTACCCTTTTTATTAATCTTGTATGTATCCAACTTTATGGGCAGTCCGGTTCTTGTTTACCGGACTTCTCTAACAACGTACAGTCTTCTCCATAATCTGGTTGTCATGCAGCCCTTGGCAACACGTAGTTACCGTAGCATGAATTTGTGCAGACCTTGAAATTCCTATTCAGATTAAGTTCCCTTGTTATATCCGTAGATAAGCCAAGTTTGTGTAAATGTTTATCACGTCCTGGGATTATTCCCATTATGTCCTTTATACATTATTTCGTATCAACCCGAGATTCAACCCGGTAACCCGAGTTCCATCTTAACCTACATAGATCATTTCCTTAGTTAATTGATGAAATTTCATCTCGCCTTGGATTGTTGTTCCGGTATGATTGACCATGAACGAGTTTCCTCCCGTCCCATGCCTCTAATCTCAGTTGAATGTGTCCATCTTGTACGATCCACACACACCAACCTTCTATCAACACCCTTAAACTCAAATCTTGTCTCTAATTTGCCATCCAATAATCTAACATGGTTAATTAAGTTCCATAGAACCTTTTTTATAACATCACTAGGTCTTATGCTCATTAAGTACGTGATCGGTCCTTAAAGGCAAACATGTTCTATAACGGGGTCTTACTTCCACTAATTATGGATTCATACTCGATCCTCCTTAATGGTGGCCAAGTAACTTTATTTGTGTGTTTAATATCTATTGTGTGTTTTATACCATTAAGTCGTGATCTTTACTTCGTGTTCAATTAACGGTATCATATTGCCCCCTTTATAGGTCTTATCTCATTAGGTCGTGGTCTTTATTTTGTGTTCACCTAATGGACGCCATTGTCATCTCCTTTCAGGTCTCATACCATTAGACCGTGGTCTTTACTCCGTGTTCATCTAATGGATGTCATTGTTATCTCCTTTGAGGTCTCATACCATTAGGTCGTTGTCTTTACTCTGTATTCATCTAATGGACGCTATTACCATCTCCTTTCAGGTCTCATACCATTAAGCCGTGGTTTTTACTTCGTGTTCACCTAATGGACGCCGTTGTCATCTCTTTTAAGGTGTCATACCATTAGGCTATGGTCTTTATTCTGTGTTCACCTAATGGACGCCATTATCCAGATCTTACATTATCAAGATTGGGTGTCATCCCGAACTCTCTAATAACTACCAATGTTAGAATCTTCTTACCTATATATTGTTAGGTAGATTATGCCAACCATCTAATCATTCTAGCCACCATATGACCGTACAAACCTTTTAGGCGCGACTTGGGTACCTGGGACCCTTGGTCGCATAGACCATCGGTCCCATGGTAGCTCTAACCAATTGTCCCATTCCTGGCCATAATGGTGGTTTTTACCTTCTAGGCTGGTCGCAAAATTGTAGGTGGTCTTATAATGCCAGTTGACCAAAAATCCGGAACGCGGTCATTACAAATCTCCCCAACAACTTTAGGATTTGTCCTCGAATCCTAGTGGCTATAATCCTGTTTGGTTCATCATGATGTTCGTCGGACATCGTGGAACTCCAGATTTCCTCTACGTAGGTGTTTCCAACCTTTTCACTCCATCACACTCATCCATTGTTATGAGATCCATCACCGCTATACCAGACTTTCCATCCAGCACGGTATGGTTCATAAAAACCCGTTTGGTACCTTTATGTTTCGCCTTGCCTTCTTGAAAAGTCACGAAACTTGACACCCTTTTCGTGGCTTCTCGTTTCATTTCAGGCCGATGACCGTGTGGTCTCGTGTCCCGTTACATCATATTCCTTTCGAACGTCGATGTACTTAGACCAAAATGTTTTCTTATAACATTTTTCTCCTTTAGACCTTGGTTTTTGGGTATCCATATGCATTTGTGCACTAAGATCATCCTCCTAGTGGACAATTTTGAGACAAGGTTTTGGTCTTTGTGTTTTCTTATTGACCACTCCCTATCTTCTCCTTGGACTCTACTACAACTAAGCAATCTATATTGCTTGCTGTTGTTGAGGCCACAACTCCTTCTCCCTTATTACTCACGTCACTTCTCAACGAGCTGACCTTTTTTGTCAAGTCTTTTGACTTCCTATTCTACCAAGACCGCGGTTTTTTTCGTCGGCTCAAGGTATCTGACCATTATCTCCTAAGTCCTCTGAATTCTCCGTTTACCAAAACCGCAGTTTCTGTCGGCTCTCGGCATCTACGCCAATACTGGTCATTCCACATGGTATGTGATTCCTCTTACATACTCTGCATGAATCTCCTTTGAGTTCAAGTGTGTTTGTGTCAACATTACTTTGGACTTTTGTGGTTCTTAGACCTTTCCCCCGTGGAGGGTTGACCTTGAAAGTTAATCCCATCACCGCCCTCTCCTGGCCATGGTGTGGATAGTCCCTTTTGTGACATTCTCAATTGATTTTATGAAGGTGTAATAATACCTCTTCCATTTTGCACATACATCCACTCCATTCCACGTCTTGATTTGTTTGGGTGTACAACAGGTGGTTATTGGCTCTGGGTAAAGCCAACATTGGGGCACTTGTCCCTTTGAGTTTCCTAAAACTCTCTCTCCCATCCTCTCGTTCGCTTGAACGCCATATCTTTTAGGGTTACTTGAGTCATGGGTTGCGCTATACTGTGAGTTGTTTCATGAATCTCCAATAGTATACACAACACCTAATAACTCCCCCCTATGTTTGCCTTTTTTTTTACGATTGGTGTCGTTCTAGGTTTGAATTCAATCACAAGAACTTCGAAAGATTCAGTGGTATTTCCGTAAGTTCTTTGGAATACATTCCCGAATTCGTTCACCACTAGAATACCATCCAGTTGCAGTTTCTCACACCCGTTTTTGGGTGGTCGATGCGCTATGCGCTTCATGCCCTTTCCTGATGTTCCTTCAGTGTGGGTTTCCGAATTCTATCCACCCTTGGTAGTTGGTTAACTCTTTAGAGTTTTGCACCGTCCCTTCGGTATGAAAGTACATTTGATTGCTTCTCACAATCTAGTCTTGCCTTGGGCTTATTCCATCCACCCATCCTTAGGATTTCCACAAATCCTAGAATTCTTATTACTCGTATGTATCCAATATATGCACCACTGATGGGCTGCCTAATATTTCACCAAGTGAAAACGTGACCATTTGTCAAGTTATTTTTCACCCTTTTTTGTTTTCCTCTCATTCCAGGAGGGAACCATGATATCCATCTTCACCCTCTGGGTCTCAAAGAATGGATTTGGAGTTTTTGCCTCCTTTAGGGTCTGCCATTCATCAGTTTATCTCGGATGTGGTCCACCCTTAGCGAATTTGATACCAACTTAGATGTGCATCACACCCCAGTCAATTCTCAACCTTCTTGGTTCGTCCACCTGAGACTCTCTTATCTCCATTTTTGGGTTCGTGACCGTGACTGATAACCCCACTGGTGCATGTCACACTATCTAACTCTTGCACCACTTAAAATCGGCGTCCCCTGGAACCGGTTGTGCCATCGAATTCGGTGAACCAAATGTTTTCTCAGTTTGCGCATTCAGCTGCGTCTGAATGACCTATTTAGATTTTTCATGTACCCGGTACTCTCCCGTACCTCATGTTGCATCGGTCATATATCCTCCTGATCCCACAACCGTGTGTGAGGAACCCCGATTCAGGCTCTATGGGCCACGGTGGATAGCCCCCATCTAAGTCCCCGAAGGACTTAGACCAGCCAATTTGTTTTTGGGTTTAGAACACTCTATCAAGGCTGTACTACCCGAATCCATGCACAAATCGAATACCGTCCCTTATGCCGGGCTAGGTAACTCACGTTTTGCCACGATCCAAGTATCAGTACAATATCAAAATGTCCAACCCATTGACCATATTTTACCCATATTTACCCGTTTCGCTCAACCTGGATTTGCCTGGACGAACAACACAGTTTTGCCAAGAGTACCAGATGTTCCCTATAATTCGGACGCTTTTCCTAGTGTTTCCCATAATCCTTGGGACATAATCCTCGGGCACTCGGCCCGTATTTTTGTCCCTTTGTGCTGTTTGTCTGGAAAATCACCCGAGATCAACCCTTGGGTTATTCCACCCTTGGTTCACCAGACTCACCCTTGAGAAAGTGGAAACACCGACAACACGGACATCACTTTATGTGACTCCTCCTCCTCCTACAATAGATCTAGAGTTCCGTGAATAGTTTCTTCCTACCGGCTCTCCTCCTCCGACAATACCGACAACACGTTATCACCTAGTAAATCGCTAACTTCTAACGGCTTTCAGATTCTTCCTACCGGCTCTCGTAATCTAGCAATTCATCTTACATCATAGTTCTAGTTGATCAGACTAAATCTAAGCATTACATGCAACGTTAGGTGAAGGAACACATGATATCTTGCCTATTTGTGTCTAACCATGATCGCAATCACCTAATGAACTCTAAACCTAACAGCTAACTACTCACACATAACAAAAAGCGAAGAACATAAGCTGAAAAACATGATTAAATTGAAATCTAAAGTATGCTACGAAGATTAAGCAGAAACTAAGAGAAGAACAAAGAAAAGCAATGAAGAAAATGGTCTTTAAGCAATCCTTGAGTTGTTGAGAGACTTGTGGAACCTTTGACGGCTGATAGGAGAACTTTGGAACCTTTTGAACTGAACGGCGAACCCCTTTGCTGAAGACATACAATCTCTATTTATAGACGGCTAGGAAATTAGGTCAAAAATTCGGAGTCTTTGTGTTTTTCTGGGCGGCCATCGGTAGAAACAAATTTGTGTTTCTACCGGAACATGAACAAAAATTCTCCTTCTTGCGAAGATATCAACCCGCATCGGTAGAAACAACTTATGCGTTTCTACCAAAACGAAGCTTCCCACTTAGCACCCACACTCTAATCCTTTCATCGGTAGAAACAAGCATTTGTCTACAGAAACGTTTGGTGATTTTCTCCTTCTTGTGCTATTTTGCTCCGTTTTGATCCGTGCTAAGTATTGCTTCCAAATACACACGTTTTCTTGCCTATTTCTTCAGTTTTGGGGCTTGTTTTCCTTCTTGATTGTCTCTCTCTCTTTGTTTAATTTCCACTTAAATTCCTGCAAAATCACTACAATACTCATGAAAATGTGGGTTAATTGAGCTATAAAATCGTCAAAAAATCGCACCGATCAATTCCCCCAAACTTAACCTTTGCTTGTCCTCAAGCAAACAAAAGCCAAGGAGCTTAAAAGGGAAGATCTAAGAGACTCATATTGAAGCTCATGCAACTTCTAGACTTTTGGAAAATTCGCTTTAGCGTCCAATATGAACCTACTCAAATTCGTTTTCATAATGAAGCACATCATAATGGTTCGCCCCAGAATTTGATCACATTTCTTCTTGATTCTTATTCACTGTCCGTCGATTCCTGATTCACTGAAAAGCAGATTTAAACTCTAAATGGAAATTTAGTGCATTTGGCTAGGTTTTGAAAAAGGATTTTTCGATAAAATTTTGAAGTGGAGTTTAAAATCATTTTTTCGGTGGCTAACTGTCAGAAATAGGAATATAATCGAATAACAAAATCACAGAAGAAAAGAGCTAAACTACCCTTCCTTCCGAATCTACCTATTCTAAGTATCACCTTAATCACTTCTCCAACTTTCTTTCATCCTTTCTTTAACCTTAAACAAATTTATTTCTTTTCCAAACTTCCACAAATTGTCCACTTAGTCTAACTTAACCACACCTTATTTTTCTTAATTTTTTTTTCGAAATCTCTTTTTTTTTAATTTTTTTTTTCTAACGATTTTTCTTTTTTTCCGGTGGTGGTGGCTAACTTAGAACTAAGCTTCTTACGTACACACTCTTAACTTTCTTCACTTTTCTATTTTCGTTCATTCCCCCAAACTTAAACCGTTCTATCCCTACGATTTAACTCTTAAGCTACACCTTCTGAATTCCAAGATCATAGCGTCACATCACTCCTAAACTAGCCAAAACGACTNCCAAGGAGCTTAAAAGGGAAGATCTAGAAGACTCATATTTGAGCTCATGCAACTTCTAGACTTTCGGATAACTTACGTAAGCGTCCGATATCAACTAACTGAATTCGTTTTCCCTACTATGCATATCATAAGGGTTCGCCCTAGAATTTGATCGCACTTCATCTCGACTCCTATTCACTGTCTGTCGTCCCCTGATTCACTGAAAAGCAGACTCATACTCTAAACATTGTTTTCATGCATTTGGCTAGGTTTTTAAAAGGGATATATCGATAAAATTTTGAAGTGGAGTTTAAAACATTTTGGTGTCTAACTCTCGAAAATAGGAATATTATCAAACCGCAAAATCGCGGAAGAAAAGAGCTAAATAAACTAACCTTCCTTCCGAATCTACGTGTTCCTAGAATCACCAACAATTTTCCCAACTTCTTTCAACTTTTCTTTCAACCTTAACTTCAACATTTTTTTTCGATTTTCAAACACTTCACTAAACTTTTCCCTCCTACTCTAACTAGCCACACCTTATTTTCCACTGTCTATATTTTTTTCGAAATTTTCTTTCTCATCATTTTTTTTCTAACGATTTTCATCAAATTTTTTTTTTGTGGTGGCTAACTTAGACTAAGCTTCTCATGATCTCACTCTTAATCTTTTCTTCATTCATTCATCATTTTTTTCCGTTTCCCCAAACTTAAACCGTTCTATCCTTACGAAATTAATTTCTTAAGCTATCCTTCTCAACATCCCATATCGTAGCATCAACCCATTCCTAAATTAGCCAAGATGACTAATCATGCGAAAGGAAAGACAGACACTCTCATACTTCCTAGATTTTGCAATCGAAATATTTTCAGAAATAGACCTCACTCAAATTTTTTTTTTCGTTTGGCTTAAAAAATTGGATTGGGTTTAAAATGGGTGGATTTCAAAGAAATTAGAGTGGTAAAATGGGTTTGAAAATAAATCCATGCATGTGTTTAGAGTTTCATTCAACAAATCAGTTTTCATGTTTTTAAAGACGGCTTCAAATCATAATCAAGAATTTATGCAAATAGTGATTCTAGAAATACCGAAATATAACGACCTATGCTTATATCAAATTCAATGTAGTCAAAACGTACATATCAAGTTCCCTATGTGTCTAGCATGCAATCATATGAGGTTTAATCATAGTCTCCTAAGATCAACATAATAGGTGCATAGTACGACTACATGACTCAAAAACCAAAAATACAAGTTAGCACCCGTGTCCACCCCCCCAACTTACTCCGCATCGTCTACATGGGAAAGAGTGGAAAGCAGAAAATGGGGCTGACTCAAGAAAATGAAAAGAAATAAAAGAAATACAAGTGCAAAATAAAAAATAAAGACCGAAAATAAAGAAAATAAAAAAGATAAGGGTAGGAGTGGTGTCACATAGAATCAGGGTGGTGTGATGGAGATCTAGCGTCCTCCTTCGCACTCTCTGGTGCTGCTACTCTCCGCTCGCTCCTGAGGTGCTTCGCATGCCATCAATCGTATCACCATCTTCAGGTACTTCCTGAATTTGAGTGCCTTGTTGTGCTTCCGCTCCTTTGCGTCAAAATAATCCTGGTTCACCGCTCGGTGTTCCTCAGGTATAGGGACATGCTTGTACTTGTACTCATATGTACCGGAAGAGTCAGTAAGAGCGCCAGGGGCAATCATGACCTGTGGTGCATCGAACTCAAGTGCCTCTCTTGTGGATGGTTCGGTGAGCTCGGGCAAGGGTAGTCTACAGATCCGAGTAATGCCACCGCGATCTGTGTACTCATACGTGTGGTTGTCATCTCGGATCATGTGAATGCTGCGAAGATGATAGAAATCAATGTAGGAGATCCTGGCGATATGTAGCTCGTTTGGGAGAATAACTTGGATTTTTCTGAACAGTGGAGTTAACATACTCCCAATGTATTCCTCCACAATACGTCCTCTTTTTAGAGTTCGAGTTTTCTTCCCAAGCAAAACTTGGGCGAATTGGTATGCCACTACAAGGAAGCAGCTGGATTCCGACGAAAACAGTCGTCGGACCTATTTGGTCGGAAAAGAAGACGTCCTCGGATTGTGGACGGAATTTCCGATGAAATTCCGAGGATTTCCGTGAAACGTGTTTCCGACGATATTCCGACGAAAACCGTTCCTCGGAAAAAAGTTGTCGGAATCTCCTCGGGAGGACATTTCCGACGGATTTTGTTTCGTCGGAAATATCAGCGTTTCCGAGGAAACTCTTTTCCTCGGAAAATCAGATTTTCCGAGGAAAACAGTGTCCTCGGAAACGCTGATATTTCC
>KE153461.1:15441-30037 GCA_000411095.1 Aethionema arabicum
AGGCAAGAGAACGTGCGTTCTTGGAAGCAACATTTTGAGTGGATCAAATCAGAGCAAAATAGCAATAAGGACAGATTTTACACATGTTTCNACTAGAAATTAAATAAAGCAACAGAAAATAAAGATGAATAATGTCTGGATAGTGTGAGGGATAAGGAATGATACTAATCGGAAGAAGGTGACAAAGACTCGTCCTCTGATGGGTCGGACTCATCCTGATCAGAATCGCCTAAAGCCCATGGATCGATGTGGTTGCTCAACTCATCGACTTGAGAAGCCAAAGAGGGACCATTGAGGTCGGCCACTTCCTCGAAACCAGGTGGTGGGAAGTTGTCGATATCTGCAAGGAGTTTCTCAAGAACCGGATCAAGATCTACCTCTGGAAACACCACATCAGGATCTAAATCAATAACCATAGGTTGCTGTGGAGCTTCTGGAAAGTCATCATCGGGATCTAAATCAATAATCTCCAGTTGAGGTAGAACATCGGGTTGAGCGAACTGCGGTGGATCGGTATGAACGCGCCCTCTTCTCTTCCTTGGTTTCCTGTTAGGACTCTGACCTTTTCTCTTCTTTTTCGGTGTAGGAATCACTGATGGAACAGACCTCTGAAGTTGGCGTGTTTGGTAAGAGCGCTTCGGGTTCACGCGTCTCTGGCTCGGCTCTTCATCATCAGACGAGATGATCACGGGCTGCAGTCTCGGGTTTTCGTCCTCAGAAATAACCTCAGTATCAGAATCACAAAGTGTTGGAACTTCATCTCGAGACGGTATAGCATTCCAGAAATTGCAACAACAGAATTTTGGATCTTCCTAATAAGGGCAACAACTGTGATCTTCCTCAGACTCAGTACGGCAGATTTCACATGGCCCTGAGTGCACATGAGCTTTTTCCCAAGGAGATGACCGTGATACCTAAGTCAAAGAAAGAGCGTGAGTAATGATAAACCTTCGACACACATGCTAAGTAGTTGGAAAAGAGATATAATCGAAATTAGCAACCCTTAGCATTCAAAAGCTTAAAATCGCGCGAGAAAACAAGGTTAAATCAACCGTTCAGATTCTAGTCATGTGCCGTGAGTGTCATGAATTTAAAATCAAAACCAGCAAGATATAAATCATCTAATCAACATAAATCAGTCTCTAAACTAACTTAAACATCCCTAGAACCATTAGGCGTAACAATCAAAGATCAAAAACATAAGTTTTTACAACCCTAGGGTTTAGTTACGGGAGTTTCAAAGAGTTAGAGTTTAGAGAAAGATACCTTAGCCATCTTGCAAATTTGACACTAGAAACAGATAGAGCACAAAAATTCGTATGGAATTGACTCAAGAATCACTGAATTTGGTTGANATTGTGAGAAGAAGGGTGTTTTGTTTCAGTAGTAATAGGTTTTTGTTACTACCGATGCGGGTTAGTATCTTCGCGAAAAAAGGATATTTTTGTTCATGTTTCGGTAGTAACACCCTTTTGTTACTACCGATGGCCGGCCAGAAAAATATAAAGCCCACAAATTTTTGACCTAATTTCTTAGCCTTCTATAAATAGAAATGGATGGTCTTCAACAAAGGAGTTCGGAAGTTCGCAGATCGCCGTTTAGTTCAGAAGGTTCCAAGGTTCTCCTATCAGCCGTCAGGGATTCCACAGCTGAAGGATTGCTTGAAGACAATTCTCTACCCTTTTCTCTTTTGTTTCTCTTAGAATTCCTGTTTTAATCCTTTGTAAAATTTTAGATCTTAATTTAATCATATTTTCAGTTTATGTTTATCGTTTTTCGTTATAACTGAGTAGTTAGTAGTTAAGTTTAGAGTTTGCTAGGTGAGTGTGATCATGGTTAGACACAAATAGGCAAAGTATCATTCGTTCCTTCACCTAAAGTTGCACGTAACGCTTAGATTTAGTCTAATCAACTAGATCTATGATATAAGATGTACTCCTAGATTGCGAGAGCCGGTAGGAGGAGTCTGAAAAGCCGTTAGAAGTGAGTGATTTACTAGGTGATAACGAGAGTTGAATCTAGGAAATCGTAGACATATCTAATTCTTGTTCGAATTACTGCGTGCTAGTTGAGAGTGAGAATTACTAATCCTCATAAAAGTGACGGAGTGGGGCCAGTATCGAATCCTTTCTAGCATAGGAATCGCGATGGACGCACGAGAGTGGGCCGGTTCAATATTTAATGGTAGTTTCTAGGCTGTTAGAATATGTGTCTGAAAAGTTGTCTGACCAAATATCGCATGATCCGTAGAACTCTAGGCTTAACGTTTTAGTTTATCGTATTTTCTTAGAATTTAATTTATGTTTGCCCTGTGACTGAAAACCCTCAAAAACTGCTTTGTCTTAGTTTAAGTTTGAATTCGAAATTGCATGCTTAGTTAGCCTCCCGTGGATCGACCCTCATACTTATCGCAACACCCCTTGTGGTCGGGAAAATAGAGGTTTATAAATTTTAAAATAGATCACCACATTGCACGCATATAACCTGCTACTCTGCTTTGAGATCAACCCCATGGATAACGACAGTAAGCATCGAAATCCATTGCCAGCTGCATCCTCTCCATATAAGTTTTCCTATTTGGGTTTTGTGTTAACAAAACACCTTCTACAATGAGAACCATCCATAAAACAATTTTCTCGGCAGAAGACATAGATTTGTTTCTCTCCTTCAACACAACAACCAAATCTTTTATCGTCATGTGATCCTTGTCCCCTGTCATCCAATGATATAGTTTCCTTTTACTCCTCAAACGCAAAGCTGAATCCGTCACAACCTCCGAAACGGTTCACATGATAGACCAGTCACCAAGAAGAACTGCCTAAGGGAGAAACAGAGAGGTTGTTGCGAAATCGCAAACCATAATGTATCACCACTAACTAAGATTCAGCGTTGCATAAAGCAATGAATCATCTTCGCGGAGAACTGTATTTTTGGGTTTAGTCCTAATTTCACTATTGGACTTAAGAAGAAGTTGTTGATTTTTTCAAACTCCTCCTTGCTTAAGTTATTCTTCACAACCCTAATTAATCCTAATTTAGAGTACATAAGAACTTGTGACCCTTTCACAGGTTCTGTCCTCGGTTTAAATATCCGACTTGGTAAGCTGAAACTTTTAGGGACATCAGTGTCGCCGAGCTGCAAATAGCACATTTCTCAAACTGATATTAAACAGGTTCGATTGGTAGTTATAAACGAATTTTTAGTTTCATATTCAGTTCCTTATAAATACATATAACGCAACACATTATCTAGATTATAAAGTTATTTATAACTCCATATAACATCACATTATCCTAGTCACAAACCACACTTTATCAAATTATTGTCTGTTATAAAGTATCTTATAACATCATATATCACACTATATTTCCTTATAACACAATACGTTTACTCATTCTCATTTGGCTACTCCAATTTTGCCATAAATCTCTATACACCCTTCCTAAATTCCACCCCCAGATTCAATAAACACACTAATATCAGTTATAATGTGTTATACATACCATTATAACAATTACCAGTACCTATTACACAAATTTTCTAATGCGTGAAATTGTCCAAATCTTAACAACAAATATACCATGAAAACTTACATTTGAAAACGGTTGTTGCCCAATTGGATTCATGTATTTTGTCTTCCAAATTGCCTAATTGTTTCACAAACAAGGAAATTTTTAGCATCTAATGTCTAAATCATCAAATTTTAGCATCTAACTGTTTCGAAATCGCCTAATGTCTTCGACATCGCCTAACTGTTTCCTAAATCATGGAACTTTAGCATCTAACTGTTTCAAAATTTCCGAACGGTTGTTGTTTTACAAACCAAACAACATAAATCTAAAATCCCCAAAAATCTTTTAGAAACCCTAAATCCTAAAATCCGGATAGCAAATCCACTGTAACTCCTTCCTCTTAATTAATAATCACGGGGCATGAGATTAACTAAAAATCCAACCACACACGAAATTACCAGAACCCTAACCAACAACTGACGAATCCATAGACCCACGGAAAACTCTTACCAAACTTACCTAAACAAAATGGAAGATGCTCTATTGCTGTTGTCGGCGACGAAACTCCTTCTTTGTCGCTTAACACCTTTGATTTGTCGTTGCCGGTGAACGAGGGTTTTGGATCGCGACTTTCGCTCCTCTCTTCTCACCGCCGCACTGTAAATTTGAGATTTTCAATCGCGAGTTTTTTTCTACATTTTATAGTTTTAGGTTAAAAGATCGAGGATTATTTTAGTCTTTCACCTTTAATTTTTGCTTACAAAACCCAAAAGGTGATATCAATTGTTTATTAGACTAAAATGATCTCTCATTTGTTTATTTCACTATTTTTCCCGATATATTTTGGGACCTACCCTCCATTTAGTTTTTGTTTCCGTATTTTTTTCCAAAAACATTAATGAAAACTAATTCAATGGTATCCAAACAAAATTTGTTAAAAATCTAATAAAGTGTGAAATGAAAAATTATCATATATAAGTTATCCAAAACAAATTATCATTAGATATATATATATTTAACTATTATTTCTGAAAATGAGATGTTGTTTTTTTGTTTTACAATTTTTTTTAATTTATTTTCATAGTTATATATATACATATATATATATTATAAATAGTATTGAATTATATATATTTAAAATTTAGGCTTTTTATCTTATGATTTTAAATTATGAAATAATTAAAATCACGTATAAATTAATTTTAAATAATGTTAATTAACTATTGCATGGTATAGTAATTATAAAATATTATTCTAAGTTATGTTATAATTTTAACATCTTTCTTTTAATTAAAATTTCATTAATTTTTGTTTATTAATATTTACTAGTTGTGTCCCGTTGAAAAATAAGTATGAGTTCGTACACGCTACATATATCACCGAAGTACATTTAACGTTTCGGGAACACATCACGCCGTAACTCTACAGTTAGACGTGTTTTATGTGTAGTACTTTTAATATAGGTGACCTACTCAGATGTTATTTTATATTATCATGTGAGTGAGAATAAAACACATGTTAAACTCTTGAAGTGGTTTATAAGATCAATCGTAAAATCCTTCAACCTATTCAGAATAACGCACCGACTATTGAACATGGTTGATCTAATTATCTTAAATGAACCGAGAGAAATAGGTTCATCATAAAAATGGTTGGAAGACTATATCTTAAAATTTCTTTTTGGTTTATATAGATTTCTTTTTAGTTTATGATCAAAATTTTAATATATCACTTTTTATCATATAGAACTCGAATTTGTAGTTAAAATTTTAAAATAATCAATGTTTGTAAGTATATATTAGATTTTGTAAATAATTCATCAAAATGTGTGATAATCTTATGAAAAAAACCAATTAATAAAAAACAGTGGTAATATTGATTATTAACATATCATTGTTGTTAGAAAAGTCAAAACAATATAACAAAAAATGACGGTAACTTAAATAACTTATTAGAAACAATAACACTATTTTTAGTATATTTAACAAAAAAAACGAAATCTATATAAATCACACATATCAATCCTACATTTTCACTAAATCATTTAATCACGAAAATAAATTTATCTAATTACTTCTATAATTTTATTCTTGTTATAATTCTATATATCATGGCGGTTCAATCATTGAAGAAGATATGTAATGTTATGATTATTGTGGCTTTAGTCACGATAATGTTTTCAACACAGATTTCTCATGCGAATGCAACAGATGGTTGTGTTAAAAACTGTTTCTCCAAACAATGCATGAAAATGGTTAAAAATGCAACTCCGGCTACATGTGAAAATGCTTGCAAAAAGCTTTGCAATGAATTCAACAATGCTGAATACATCGTCCNATTGTGGCTTTAGTCACGATAATGTTTTCAACACAGATTTCTCATGCGAATGCAACAGATGGTTGTGTTAAAAACTGTTTCTCCAAACAATGCATGAAAATGGTTAAAAATGCAACTCCGGCTACATGTGAAAATGCTTGCAAAAAGCTTTGCAATGAATTCAACAATGCTGAATACATCGTCCCTCCTAGAGAAAATGGCAACCTATCAAATTTGTGTAAATTTTTTGGTATAAAGTGTTAGTAATTTAAATGTATAAGAAAAAAAACTTAATATTTCTTCTTATTCATAATTAAATTATTGACTAATATATATATACATATTTACAATTCAGAAATAAAATCATCTATTATTTCATGCTTTAAAAACAACTAAGTTCCATTGTATTCAAACTCAAAGTTGTTATCGTACCAGGATTCACCGTTTCTATCATGTGCAAATAACATTTCAACATCTTGTATAGGTTTTTTTCAAAACTACCACGCAAGGCACTAACAGTTTGATTTTTTCCTCTCAACGTTGTGGAGTATGATACACTCACGCCGTATTTCGTCTTAACAAGGTCCATGATTATTTTGGTACTTGGAGTTTTAAGTTGTCTTGGATAATCATCATGCAAGAACGATGCAACTAAATGTAGTATACCTTTCCTCTTCCTATTGTTTGTACTCTGGTTAGGGCAAGAACATATATGTGTCTTTGTGTGCTTTCTAATAGAGAAAGTATGACTCCCGGAAATATTTGGAGCTCGTAAACCACATGCACAACTATCTTTGTCACATTTTAGCACTAAACGCGTCGTATCCAACTTCACTACCTGAAACCCAAAACTCTTGACAAATGCACCTCTATCCACCGCATCTTGGAACCCCTTCTTGTTTATAAATTTTTGTCCTTTAATAAATTCCAAACCGTCTCCCTATCCCTCTAGGTATTGAATATGTTCCACATCTTGTAGAAGCTCACTATATTGTTCATGTGTATCTCGTATACCCATGGTATCTTCACACTCAACACCCTCTTCATTACCATCATCTTTTTTCGCTTCATGTTGTACTTTGTCTACGCTCCAATTCAGGTTCACGAACTGCGGTTTCATGTTGTACATTAGCTCCAATTCGGGTTTCATCATCACTTCGATACAACTCGTCATAGTTTATACCAAATGAACTTTTATTCCATCTAGACAGTTGCTCAGACAGTTCTACTATATTGATGATCTCCACAAATAACACGCATATATGGTTGCTATTATCGAATGATGTTAGATAAACAACCAAATCAACATATCAGAAATAAGTATAGCTTCCTTCCATCCTACTAAGAGTGGTAGTAACTCAATTGAAAATTAAATTTACTTTCGTCTAACACATGCCTCTTGTATACCGTAGCTTCGAGCATCGACAAAGTTACTTCTTCAACTGATCCTTTCAACCATATAACATATACTTTGTCTTGACATTTGAAATGTAAGTTGATGATGTTGCTCATTGTTTCTTGTAAAAAACATCAACGAAGTTATAACAATAATAACAGTTCCCGCAAGTTTATCTTTAACTGGGTTTAATTTCAATCAATTATGGAGCGCAGTTATACCAATTCGGCCCAGGTATAAAAAAAACTCTACTCTAGGTTGAGGAATGATCGAATCGCTATGCTTCAATCACAATACTTACACAACCAATTTTAAGTCATTTCCGACCTGAAATCCATGCTAACACAACCAATCTCTCAATTATAACTCAATATAATTCAATTATTAATTTCAACCAACCAAGCGCAAAATCAAGCGCAGAATAAAGCAAAGGATCCAGCGTTACCGCAGCTGCGGACGCAAATATACCGCAGCTGCGTGATATTGTTGTATGTGTTGCTCATTGTCGATTAATTCATAACACCCGATTTTGGATCAAAGTATTAAGATTTTCTAGATTTGCTACTATATACTAATAATTGTTTAAGCTTAGAAAATTCTCAAAACCAATGATGCACTGACAACAATTGTTTCCTCCTGGTATTTTTTTATAGGGCCAAAAGTTTTCCATTAAAGGTCTATTTGAGAAGGATGTGGATTCAAGTGTCTTCCTGAAACCTCAAGAACATATGCACAAACTGGCATGTTTAATGGGATTGAAACCTTACCAGGACTTATGTGCATGTGTGCTTGATAAAAATAGGATAGGAGCGTTGGAGCTTGGTGCCATGGGCATCAAAGTGAGGTTTTCCGTAGGTTGCACCGAAACGTTAAACATATGCCGTTTCCCGTAGCCGTTCCGTTTCCGAGACATAATCTTGGTGGAGGCGTGGCCGAAACATTTCAGAGACGTTTCCGGAAAGAGGGGGTGTTTCGTAAGTGTTTCCGGAAAGAGGAGACGTTTCCTTTTTTTTAACAAATAAATTATGTGAAGTATACAAACAAATAAAAGGAAAATTAGATCTCGGAAAAAATGAAATTTAGATTAGGGTTTTCATTAAACAAATCTCTATAACTCATGATTTGCTTACGGAATTAATCAAAATTCCTTTATCACCGAGAGGAGTCGAAGACGAAAAGCCGACGAGAAGAGAAAAGGTACTATTACTTTGTGTAATCGTGTTTTTAATGTTAAAGCACTTATTGTAATATAATAATATAATTATTTATTTAATGATGATCATTGATGATGACATGCGATCATAGATGATTACGTGATGTTATTTTGAATTTTTTCCCCAGTTTTGGTTATATGGTTTCTCAAGAAGAAATTAGTAGTAGTTCTGCTGGTGGATCCTCAAATCAAAGTGAAGAAGCTCCATTACGGAATTATATGACTAAATTAGAGAAAGTAGGAACTAAAGGAGATAGCTGGAAATTTAAGTGTAATATATGCAATGAGAGTCCGCAAGGTTCATTTTCGAGAATTAAAGCACATCTTCTTGGGTTTAAGAATGAAGGTATTGCTATTTGCAAAAAAAAAAAAAACAAGGAATCAACAAGTTGAAATAAAACAATCGGAAGTTGAGTATGAGAGGAAGAAAAACGACTCTAGTTCTAGAGTGGTTCCTTTGCTTTGTGAAACGGCTACTGCCTCTAAAAAAAGAAAGCCGGCAGATACTTCAATTGGTAGACTCTTTGGTATTGATATCAGAGATCAGTTAGATGAAGAGATTGCAAGGATGTTTTACACTGGTGGCTTGCCTTTTAATTTGGCAAGAAGCCCACATTATTATAGGTGTTTTCAGTTTGCTGCTGCTAACAAGATTGATGGTTATGTGCCTCCAGATTACAATAAGTTGAGAACTACATTGCTTTAGAAAGAGAAAACCCACGTTGAGAAAGTATTAGCTCCACAAAAGTCGACATGGAAAGAAAGAGGAGTGACGATTGTATCAGATGGTTGGAGCGATCCTACAAGAAAACCTCTGATTAATTTTGTCGCTACTTCTGGAAAGAGTCCTATTTTTCTGAAGGAT
Source organism: Aethionema arabicum (assembly GCA_000411095.1). Classification (NCBI taxonomy): domain Eukaryota; kingdom Viridiplantae; phylum Streptophyta; class Magnoliopsida; order Brassicales; family Brassicaceae; genus Aethionema; species Aethionema arabicum. Next base: position 24,744 of record KE153461.1, read on the forward strand.
GTGAATTGTTTTGGAGAAATGATGGATAAAATCTTTATTTCTAATCTGATGAAAGATGTTATCAACGAAGTAGGTCATCAGAACGTTGTGCAAATCATCATAGATAATGCAGCAAATTGTAAGGCAGCTGGAGAGATCATTGAATGTTTGTTTTCTCATATATATTGGACACCGTGTGTGGTTCATACACTTAATCTTGCCCTGAAGAACATTTGTGCTACAAAGAATGTGGAAAGGAATGAAGCAACATATGACGAGTGCAGTTGGATTACAGACATCCATGGAGATGCGCTCGCAATAAAACATTTCATCATGAACCACACCATGAGACTAGCAATCTTTAGTAAGTTTTCTCCTCTTAAATTGTTGCAGTTGCTGATACATGTTTTGCTTCCATTATTGTGATGCTTAAAAGATTGAAGCTTATTAAAAGAGGTCTCCAAGCGATGGTCATAAGTGAGAAATGGTCTACTTACAGAGATGATGATGTAGGGAAAGCACGTTTTGTTAAGGAGAAGATTGTAAGTGATGCTGGGTGGGAACAAGTGTCTTATATTATTGATTTTACATGACCTATATATGAGATGATTAGGTTTTGCGACACTGATAAACCATGCCTTCATTTGGTATATGAGATGTGGGATACTATGATTAAGAAAGAAAAACGTGAAGTGTATGAAGATAGTCCTTTCTACAATGTTGTTTATGAAATCTTAGTGGATCGTTGGACGAAGAATACTACTCCTTTGCATTGTTAAGCTCACTCTTTAAATCCGAGGTACATGATTTTAAACTATATGATTTATTACTTCCTTGAGTTTTTTTTTTTCAATATATGTAAAACTTTTTTTTACTTTAGATATTATACGAATGAATGGCTAAGTGGAGATCCAAAAAGATTTAGCCCACATCAAGATGCAGAAGTTTCAACTCAGAGAAGGAAGTATTTTCGAAGATTGTTTCAGAATACTGAAGATCATCATAAGGTTTTAAATGAGTATGCATTGTTCTCTACGAAGACTGGTCATTTTGATGATTTACCATCCCTTTCTATGATGTTTACTGTGGAACCAAGGAATTGGTGAGCTAACTTTGGTGTCAAAACTCTTCTCCTACAGATTTTGGCTTTTAGGTTGCTTGGGCAACCTAACTCATCTTCATGTGTTGAACGCAATTGGAGTACTTATGCATTCATCCATTCACTTAAAAAAAATATGTTGAATCCAAGTCGAGCTCAAGATCTAGTTTACATCCACAACAATTTACGTCTTTTATCAAGGAATTCTGATCAATATGAAGAGAAAAAGACGAAAATGTGGGATGTTGGTAGAGATGATTTTGATTCTTTCGAAGATGTGGGATTTTTGGAGTTGGCCAACCTTTCACTAGATGAGCCAGATTTTGAGAATGAGTTACTGAATGATTAGTTTATTTCATTTTATTTTATTTAAGATTATCTAAGTGCTTTTCATTTTGAGACTTATTGGTGTAATGTAATATTGAAAACAAAGAACTACTATAACCTTATCAAGTTTATAGACCAACCGAAAATGAGTTAGCTTCAATGTTCTTATGTATTTTTATAAATACGTAATACTATCTATTACCAAACATGTAATTACGTGTAGAGATTAATCCACTCATAAAATAAGTGTTAAGCTTACGTTTGATTATTGACCTTCAAGTTGTGAAACGATTATTTTAATAGAGTTATGGTGAGACAATTAACGTGATTAATTGGATTTTATCATGATCAGGAGTACCCTAATCCTTAATAAATGAACTTTTAAAACCGAAATTCAAAAATACCATTATTTTGATTAGTTTTCATTGAAAAGATTAAATATAAATAGAATGAAACATGGTAATTTGAAAAAAAATCGTAATAATATGTTTATATATAATATATATATATATAGATATATATATAGNAAAAAATGTGCAGATTAATATTTATCGGGATTTGATTTAGTTTAATTATTTTTTTTTATTTTCCAACTGCAACCAAAAACGCTTGGGAGAAGCATTTTTTTTTCAGCAATACACAATAATACAGAGCAATATAGAGCGGTTGTTCTAATTGATATCAACTGCGAAAAAATCGCTACGAAACGAAAACTCAACCGCAATAGATCGTAACGGGGAAACCAATCAACACATTAATAGCTATTCTAGATATAAGATGTGTGCTAAATAAGTATTATATACGATATAACATTTTATATTAACATTTGAAACCACTCGTTATAACATTTTATATTAACATTTGAAACCACTTTCGTGAAAGTGTGTATTATATATTAGATTAGTTGAGCATATTTTGTTTCCTTCTTCAAGAGGTTTCTCCATTTTCATAAAAGTAGATCCGAAGAAAATTAAAAAACAGTCAAGTTTAGACATAACCTATATAGTTTGATGGAAAATATTGGTTTGCTAGTTTGTTAATTAGATTATATTGAATGTAGAGAAAAAGTTTTGTTTCTAAGTTTCTTTTTGTATGTTTTCATTTTTGTTCATATATTTTATTATAGTCCCTAGTCTAAGAAAAAAAAATCATTTGAAAAAGTCAGATCTACACTTAAAAGTATTTGTGTGCTGTCAATCTAGGCTCTTTAACAGAATTTATATTATAACACGAATATATTATAATTTGAGATAAACTTTCGATTAATATAATAATACATGAGGTTGTTATGTGTAGGGATCATGGTAATTTCAATTTTGAACTATTTTACATTTGTTGAAAACTCTTTCAACTATCAAAATAATTTTTTAAATCATGATTTATGGTATTTGATAATTTCGTTTTTTTTAAATCTTAAACTTTCAAAGCCGGATTTTTTATGTGATACGAGATTTTTTGTCATAGAAAAGTACATTAATGTTTTTTTTAAAGTACATTGATAAGACTTTATGTTAGAACATTCACTATACCGTAAAATCAAATATTAAAACATTCTAGTCTTAAACTAACCGATACACATCAATGTATTAATCTACTTAAATTTATATGTAATCAAATTCGTAAACCGTACAAATATTTGTATTTGAGACTAACTAAAAAGAGAAATTACCTAAAATATCCTAAATCATGAAACTTTTACAAATTTGTTAATGTATGTGGGTATACCAATAATACTTTTGGATATAGTGTTAGACATCGACGGAGGCAGCCTTATTTTAGGGGGCAATTGACCCACGTGAAAACAAAATTATAGTGTTAAATTTGTTCAAAATTTGAAATTGACCCACCTCAAGAAACAATTATTGACCCCCCTAAATTGTTTTATGAAGTTTATACAATTATTTTAGCATTGAAAAATTATTATGACCCCTTGAATATTTTTTCTGGCTCCGCCACTGGTATTAGGACATTGATAAGACTTTATGTTAGAACATTCACTATACCGTAAAATCAAATATTAAAACATTCTAGTCTTAATCTAACTGATAAACATTTTATTAATCTACTTAAATTTATATGTAATCAAATTCGTGAGTTGTACAAATATTTCTATTTGAGAATAACTACAAAGAGAAATTACGTAAAATGTCCTAATTCATGATATTTTTCTAAATTTTTCCTAATATGAAGTATTATATCAATAATATCTTTGGATTTAATATTGGAACATTTTTACAAAAAAATGTTTGAGTTAAAATATTTTTGAAAATCTCCCAACTAAAAATGCTGAAAAGGGCAAATTCCGTAAAACAACTACTATTCTTAGACAAAATTTTAAAAATAAAAGATGTAATTTTTTTTATAAATTTGAATGTTGAGAAAGTGTAGAAGTATATGATTATCATTTGTAAAGAAATTGAAATGATTGATACTCAAGAGACTATCGTGACAAAAGTAAGTAAATGGATACAAAAGAATTACACACTGCAATCATTTGTTACGAAACTCATTATGATTTCTTCATGCACGACAGCTAAAAAAGTGAAGAAGCTCTTGGAAAATGAAAACTATTTATTAGAGTTCAACATTTTATTCAATCCGAATTAAGGAGAACTAAACTTTTCCAAGGTATTTGAACTGAATCCAATCAAAAAATTTATAAGATCTGAACCGGTTCTATAATTTTTTTCTAGTTTGAGTATTAATTTAAATCTGAACCAAATCAGATACCCTAAATAACCCTAATAAACAGATTCAACTTAAAATACAAATAAAATTATTACTTCCTCCGCTTCACTATATAAGGGGTTTTTTTTAACTCAATGTAAGGCTGAACACAAAACCGGAATCGAAGAACCAAACTGAACCCGAACCAAAAAAAGGGGTTCGGTTCGATTTGGTTCGGTTCTGGTCCGACATAAGGTACCTATTTGATTTTAAACTCGAGATCTATGAATATCAGATAGTAACGAAATCGAACCGATGTCTATTGGATATCCAAAAGGAAAATTGATAAAATGTTCTAATAAAAAATATTTTAGGAAACAATGACTATTTTTGTTTACTTTGCAATTGAGATAATGTTATCAAAATTAAAATTAATAAAAGTTTATATTTTTTAAGTAAAAAATAATACCAATTTATATAAAGTTCTATTTCCAATTTTAATATCACAAAAATCTATACTATCAAATGAGATGTAACTCTCTCTTCTCACGTTCTCCACATCAGCATGTTAAATAACCAATTAAAAATAATACACATGTATTATATTTTCCATCTTATATTATCAAAAATTTCCTCACATTTACCATCACCATTGAACACTCACTAATCAATTGATATTATTAAATGACATTTGATTAAAATTTAGAACAATCGTCTACTTTAGCAAACCATCTGTAATATCATCACATGACTAACATCTGTAAAAACTAACCACGTCGAACTCCTCTACTTTTCAAAACCCTATAATCTACCTCTTCCAATAAATATATCAAAGAATTAATAAACGCATAATTTAATTACCGATTTAAATAACTTTGAAACATAATCCTAAATTAAAATAGTAAAGATACCACCTTCTAGGCCCAACATACTTTTTCGTACAACAACTCTACTTCAAGAGAAAGATGTCCTGTTCTTCTATCCATTGTTTTTCTTATTATAGCTTTCACATCCTTAACCTCAGAAGCCTTGAAATTCAAGTAGAAGATTGCATTGTTCGACTTCAGTTTCATGTTTGAAACCACATCTTCTTTTGTTTGTACTATTATCCTTTTCATCTCAATTGGCGCAAATGTTCTCTGCAAATCACAATTTCAAACATAAGCAAGCTCAGGGTCAAGTGTCAACACAAACCTCTTTCTACTTCTAATTATGTTTTATA